>JALIZH010012041.1:0-322847 GCA_030522465.1 Rhipicephalus appendiculatus
ATTTCCATATGAGCGAAAATAGTGACAAAAATACTGGACCAGTGTGAAGCTGATCAAAGGTACACAGAATGGCTATCAGTCAGTAGGAAAGGGTCCCTGTACATCAAGTGCCAATCATGCAACGCTGATTGCAAATTTAGAAAATTAGAAATGCTCCTCCACTACCTCGAAAGCTGCAAGCACAAGAAAGGCGCTACAGGCTTGCACTTGACCAGAACGATCGAATCTATGCCTTGAATGAGCGGGCAAAGTGAACTTGGCAAATTTATATGTTCCTGTAGCAACTCGCGCCACCTGCAACCGCTTTATGTGCAGTTACTCTGCAGAAAATGTAGAAAAAAAAGACCTCCAGTGGCTGTTAATGTTTCTTTTACTTCCAATGGCATTCGGAATAATCGGGCCAGAGAGCGAACTATCTTTATACTTTGGCTAAAGGTGAATTAGCCTGATAATGACATTAAAAAGTCAATCTAGGGATCTGTATTGTAATCTATGGTATTTTCGGGGCTAAAATAAAAGGCAGACTTAGGCTTTGTAATCTGTTGTTTATTGACGTATTTGATGGAAGTACGTTAGTTACATTTTGGAGTGCCCCGGCATAAAATAATTTTTAGTTAAAAATTTAAAAAAAGCAGCGTTCCTCTCCAGCGCAGCTTGAGGTGCGCGACCTGCGCGTGTTTATTTACGGCGTTCGCTTGGCTTGGTCTATTCATGGCTATGACGTAACACAGAAAGGGTGAGCTACGGAAAACGTTCGGCGAGGACTGCAGCGTTCTAGAATAGTACTGTTCGAGTACAGTATAGTCAGGGCTTCCTAGGTGGTGTCGTAGGCCGTACAAGTATGCGACGCCGGAGGAGGCTCCACACGCATCAAATAAGGTATGACGAGTCAAATGTGTCATCAGTTTCTGACTGGATGTTTCAGTCTTTAATATATCGGCCCGCAGGCATTCGCCCGCAAGTCGTTTTACCAATAGTGTACGAGACACTAGCAATTATCTCCGGGCATTGCTGCCTTCTTTAAAGTTTTCTTGCAAGCAACCAGTTTCTTCGTTAATTTTCCTGTCGGAGACGGCGTGTAAAAGACGTGAGTAAAATATTGGAGAAAGTTGCTCGCAGGGTGAAGAAAATCAATTAGCACTGGCTTTTTTTTTTTTTTTTTTTTCAGGTGGCTCCTCCTACTGCTTTAACAAAAGCGCGTTACAGTTTGGCTTGAGTAACCTATATTGCTGGCACGCAAAACGGCACATAGACAACTGGTGTAAAGCACGTCTGTGTTTCACCATGTTTACCGTCGCGTGCATGACCGTGCAGGAACCTGGAGAAGGGCTGCGTCTGTGCCACTTGTCCAAGTGGCCAAACTTTGAAGGCTATGGATTCGCAGTGAATGCCGACAGGCATCGAAAGGGACAGTTCGTTGCACACGTCGACTTTGGCAGTCCGGCTCATCTCGGCGGGCTGCGAAAAAAGGACAGGATACTGGAGGTAACTTTTCCTTATTATCTTGTAGGAGCACAGCCGAACAATCGAATGGAATGCCATTTCAATGATCTTCAATTAGCGAATGTATCGATGTACGTTAAGACAAAAATGGAAAGTGTCATATCGGGTACAATAATTGTACAAGAATTGGGTACTAGCATGTAGTATCTCTATCTCAACTAACGCCTGTGTGTGAAAACAAGTGCGTGAATGTATTAAACTGTTGCTAATGTATCGCTTTCTTTCTTGGTATACTTATGGTATTTATTTTAGGTTTTGCCTATGATATGAAGTTGCGTTGTTTTACTGTGTTTTTACTTTTCAATGAATTTGTCAAATAACCACTGTTGTGCACAAACTTATTTCTTATATGTTTTTTGATTAATACAACCCATGTACGCTTATATACTTTATTTTGCTATACGCCTGTCTATAGTGCTGTCATAAAGGGCCTGCAGACACTTTCAAGCTGTTTACAACAGCTTTTCGCCTGAAGGACCCCCAACAGATTGTAAAGAAATGTTGGAAATAAAGATTTGATTGATTTGATTGATTATTGCTCGCTTATCCTGTGTCACGATACAATTGCAATCTATATACCTGTTCTCAGCCCTGCCTGTTCCAGATTGTGTTTTTCTGCCGCGTTATTCAGAAGTATGTCCGCACGTTGTCCGCGCAGGTGAATGGTGAATCGGTAGAGGGTGCCAGCTATCGCGACGTGGTGAACCGTATCAAGCTGGATCCCAGCAAGGTGGCCCTCCTGGTCATCGACCGCGAGACTGACGAGGCCTTCGCTCGTCAGCGCAGGACTCCTAACAGCCGAGAAGACTGCATGGTTGAGTGCAGGACACCACCTGCGCAGCCACCGTCATATGCCATAGCTCCAGGCTCCAGGCGCTCTGTTTCCGTACGTGTCCTGTGTTTTCCTCGTTAAAGCTTGCGGTGCTAAGCGGGCGAATTTAATGCGGACGAAGCAATCTACGATGTCATGTTTTGAGCAACTGAAGTAGCTGTTCCATAAAATCCTTCACTTCTGCGCATGCGTTTATTGATGTGAAAGTCTGAGCTTCCGCATCAATAGCAAAATGCAAGAGTACGTGTCAGCGTCAACACCAATGGTTAAAAAAAAAGGAAGATAAAAGGAACCGGCGCGCCTCGTGGCCCCTAACGTCAACTAAAGCATCACAATGCGATGAAAAGTAATTGAGAGTAATTAAGAAATTGATAATGTCACGGAGTCGTGACGTTGACGAAAGTAGCTGTCGGCGTATCCGAAAAAAAAACTCTTTATTTGACCAAATTTGTGGCCGGGAAACGGCAACTCAAATTACAGCAAGCAATGCCCGCTTTACACTGATATCGGCGAGTAGACCGTCGGCCATCTATAATCTGTCAAGCCGAGAAGCGCGTCGGCATTTGTACATATGCCATCGAAGATTCCAGCGTTATCACTACCGGCCGCGTAACTTCCAAAACAGACTCTAATGTTCGCGTTGTGCGCGTAATCTAATCGGAAATGTCGGAGATTATCTAGATCAGGGGGCGGCAACTTGCGGCCCGCGATGCAGTGTAATATGGCCCCCGCAACCATTTCCGAACTCCATCGCTCCCCTTGTCACCTCTTATCTGACGGTGAACATTTGCAGTTCCTTGGTGACGTGTGGGGTGGTGAAAATAAACGTTTTGTATATTTCTATTGTGCTTTTTAAAATTTTTTCTCTATTCGCCGATTCTTTTTTCCCTTTGCCTGCAACCCCCTTCCTACCCGCTCTGCCATGCGGCCCCCCACCATGTCAGCTTCACGCAGGCTTGCCACAGTCTATGGGTCCGCGCCGTCAACCTACGTAGAAAACAGAAGCCTCCTCCACTGAGGTGGCAGCTTCTCTGGCAACAGTGGCTTCACGCGATTCAGCCCTTCGCCTCAAAAGGTTGCCAACCCCTGATCTAGATGGCTCCCATTCATTCGGGCACGATTTGCGCTAGGCAGCAGTCCCACGTGCAATGGGGCGGTAACATAAAAAATAGAAAGAAAGCAGCATGTGCGGCAATAATTACTATAACGTAACTTTGAGTAATTAAGATGTAATAGAGTAAGACGTCAAAAAAGTATAGAAAATGAATTAGGAAAAAATGGAGAGTAATTAAGCATTATTTGACAGTGACGTAGAGTTATCCAAAGTACTTTCGAGTGTTTGAAGGTGAATGAGAGCAATGCAAGATGACGTCGAAAGGATACAGTCCTTAAAGTTGTACAGTCGTAAGGCCTTTCGCTGTCAAGCTGTCTTATCCGGTCAATATTTAATAGTTACGCAGCGCGAGCTCTTTCACGTTACGTGCAAATACATCTATGTACTAGAAGGCGGAACTATGGTTCTGTAGCAGACTTCTGTCAACGTAAGGTAACATTAGCCGGCCTGACCTGTGCACGTCGTATTGCATGACACATCTTTACTGGTCACTTGCCGGTGAGACCGCTCATGGCGAAGCAGCGACAGGATATAAAAGAAAAGACAGAGCCAGATCCGGTATGTGAAGTCACCGTGTTGACTTTAGGTGCACGTCTGTTCGTTGTCATTCAGGTCTACCGACATTGAAAGGTTCAAGAATGCGCTTGCTAAATTTTTTTTTTCAAAGCATCGCTCATTTACCGTTAATGTTGTGCGCACTCCTGTCACACGTCTTTAGCAGCAAAGCTTGTGCGGTCCTGTTTTAGTTGAAATACTGACGAAGACAGGACGAGGTGCAAGCTATGTACACAGACCGTTATTATAGCTCAGAGGAGTCTGTCGTCTTTGTACCTTGTTCATCTTCATCGATTTTCTGTACTGTTCACCTGCGTTGCAAATAAGGACTGCTAAAGTTATTGTACCCCATTTACCGGCATTCAGAACATCGCTTTATGTGTCTGCGATTATTGCAGGAGACGCCGAGGGTGCCACTTAAGTCCGATGCGCCCACCGTCGTTCCCGGTGACGCGCTGAATGGCGGGAGTACCGCGGCCGGCAAGCCACAGGGAAACCAACTGATTAATTCTTTCTGGCCCACTCAACCTGCGTCACAATCTGTGCCGCTTCTCGTAGCTCGACCAATGATGCTAGTAGCCCCGGAACAACGTCAGCACGAAGACAAAGATGACTCGCAGCGTGATCAGCAACGCAAACATCAGCCAGTCAAGTCGGATCCACGCGAAATTGCGCCGAAGCCTTTTCCCAGCCTCTACACCATCAAAGAATCTCCAAGTCCTCCGACATCCGCAATCAAAGAATCTCCAAGTCCTCCGACATTCGCAATCAACGAATCTCCAAGTCCTCCGACATCCGCAATCAAAGAACCTCCAAGTCATCCGACATCCGCAATGAAAGAATCTCCAAGTCCTCCGACATCCGCAACCTTCGCCTTTATGACGTCTCACCTGCCTGCTTCGACCGAATCGCTTGACAACGGTTCGCCTCCACACTCTCCCGCAAGGAGCGCCTCGGAGTACTTCTCTGCCCACGAGGTGTCCTCCGCTCCCAAACTCGACGCAATTCACTCCTCCTGACAGCTTTACTCAGACGGATCACGATAGTCCGCGCAACTCGCAGCTACGCCCAGTGCCATCGACAGCCAATCGCACGTCACCGGTTGCCGGTTCAGCCGGTTACCCGCGTTGAGCCAGCAGTGCGACCTTCACTGTCCGATGCAGAGCTGGTCATTCCAGGCGCCTTACGTTCCACTGGAGACGGATCTCCAGCAAGAGCGGACGACCACGTACGCGCCGGGCTACTCCGACTTCTTGTCGATGTACTCGGGCTACGCGAGTAGTGCGCCCCTCAAAAGCGCCACAGAAATGACCGCCGATGACCAGGCAACGACTGAACGTCATTGCGCAGAGGACGTCAAAAAAGCATGTTATAACATCGTGGGTGTCCAGTCAAGCTCTGCAAGCAAGGTCGTCCCTACAGAGCCAAAGCACAGCGCTCGTAATCCGGCGAATGCGCGCGACGACGACCAAAGTGACAGAGGCGGCGGATAAGCGCGACCGGGCTAACTACATTAGCGTTACTTTCTTTCTCTCCCACTGTCCTCAATTCAATATTTATGTATGCGTCTTTATTTAATTCATTTAATGCCGGTATCTTTCCCCTGCTGGCTTCCACGCATTCTGTTGCTGTCCGTGTTACCGGAAATCCTGCCCATATGAGGCAAGAAGTGGCCAAAGAGAGAACCCTTTGAACGACGCTACGAAGTGCACTTTATCATCGGCAACGGGTTTCCCATTATTATTTCAATAGGCGCGATTCCGGCATTTAGCAGCTTATGTGCGGTAGACAATAGTCTGCGATATCACTGCTGTTCTCTGAATAGCTTGCTGTTTTACGCGATCGCTCGTATTACGAGCCCAGCACGCTCACTGTTCCAGCAGAGTCGCAGGCTCAATATGGACATCGCAACGGCAAGTATACCACCTGAATGTCAAGCGTAATCCGCAATTCTATGCGTTATGTCACGGTTACATAAAATACGCCGAAAAACCATTCTTGGTTGCTCCAAGAAATTGTGGACTGCGGGAACTCTGCAGCCAAGACAATTTGTGAGTGTAAGGGTTTTTTTGCTTTTTTTTTCCGTGAGAGGGGGGCGGAGGCATTATTATCCTTACGCGCGTTTTCGAAGGACACATTCACAATCGCAATAAAAATTTTGTTTTGTACGCTTGAGCTAAAAGGTTCTGTACCTACGGTGGCAGTGACGCGTAAGCTGAAAATTGCGACAATTTTGATCATTTTATTATGTCATTCCTAGTGCTTCGTCCCTTCTCATTGTTTTTGTCGAGCGGCTTCATCGTGCACTGCCCCTTTTGCCATAAATAAATACCAAACGTGCCTTGTCTTACGCGCTGTCTATTTTTTTTTTGTTCGAACTCGAGAAAAGGCATATGCTCGATGAGTTGACCTAGGGAGATGTCTCTAACGAACAACTCAAAAAATCTCATCGGGGTTGTGCCTGTGTTGTAAGCAAATAGAGAAGTTGCGCGTGAAAAATAAGCATAAGAAATATGCAGAAAAACTAATTACGCAAGGAACGTCAACTCTGCGGAAACGCTCAAGGCTAGTCTAGGGAATTCTCATGTTACCCGTTTTCCTTCCTTAATTTCGCAATTCTATCAAAATTTCCACCTTTGAATGCCTTCGAAATTAAACGCTATAGAGCAGGGGTCTCAAACTCATCTTAGGCAGCGGGCCGCAGTCCCAGAATTTAGTCCTGCAAGGGCCGGGTCAAGGTGTCAAGGTAAGAGCGGGGGGGGGGGGGGGGGGGGTGCAGCGTGAAAGTTCGTAGACATTGTCAGTAAACGTTACCATTCAAGAGAGAGCCTTTCCCATATCTCATATATGGGTCATTTCTGAACATTTGGAGCCAGAATTTCATCCAACAACATGTCGATACCGATCCCCAAAATGAGCAAAAAATCTGGACGCCAATTCTGAAATACTATTTTCGTTTCACGGTTACGCTTCAGCACATGGTGACCACACGGGGTGCCTCACAAAAACTAGGCTTCAGACCAGTCATGCCTGTGTTGCTGACGCACATGCTTATTATGAAAATAAAGAAATATATATGGCACGAACATAGCCATGTGCGGGCCGCGGGCCACGTGTTTGAGACCCCCTGCTATAGAGGAAGGAAATTGTAGTAGAGTCGCCACGGTATTTCTGGTGTTGAAAATGGCGAGGTTCTGCATAAGTAAAACATAAGTTAACCCTTTGTAGGTCGTGCTATATTTTTCACATGGTGATATAAAAACCGGCTGTGCTTTATTGATATAAACTAGAAAGAAATAGTATGAAACAAATTTCATCAAAATCGAGCCAGTAGTTTACTGAAAAAAAGTGGGACATATATGTCCCACTGACTCATGAGAGTGTTTTCAAAAAGTGGGAAAACACTGTCCCACTGCCTCATGAAGGCACCATCTCGCGATTGCATCAACGGGAATTTTGGGATGAAACGGCCGAAGCAAGTGGCACAGAGTATCTTTTCTAAAGTTGTGAAGAGAAAAGTTGTGCGGACCTCATTTCAGCAGGAGAAGGCCGCCTGCAGTGGCGTCTCTTGAGCCTTGAAAGCGCTGTGGTACGTTCCTGTAAAGCTTACTTCACCGTATGCATCAACCACTTTTTTTTCGTCCATTTGGCTGTCCTTGCTTTTGCTGTCGAAATTGTCGAGTACAGATGTTATCCCTGAACATGTGCCTACATTTCAAGAGGTATATGATGTCAAGAAAAATATTTCCACGCATTAATATCCGCAATTACGCTACGGGATTAGCCGCATAATTTCGCAGGGGATTGATCAGATCCATTTATCGGTCAAGTTATTTCGCAAATTTACAAAAACACGTCATGACTGGAAGCTAGGATCGCCTCTCTCAAAAACCAGAAAAAGAGGAAATTATCCGGCATTTAGATTGGTAGGTTGTATGTATCTCAAGAAGAGGAAAATTCAGAAGCGATCAAAAAAAAATTGCCGAAATTCAACGCTATTGTAACACTACATCCGCCCTTCGAAAGCGTGGTAAAGGAATTTTTTTCGAGATTACGAAGACTTAGGTAAGATATGAGTTACTTAATGTTGCGCTAATTGCAACGGGTGATGTGGGAGAAATTTTTTCTGTAGTCGGAAAAGTGGGACGTATGTGTCCCACTGCCGCACAAAGGGTTAAAATATTCCTGAGACTTCCCTAATACTTGAAATTTGGTGTTTGCTGATGGCACTCTTACGTCATCGTTCGTGAGCCCTGGTGTATTCCTTGAATTAGCTTTTGCACGCTTCCCAAGTGGATCTCGGAGGCCGCGTAGAATGAAGCGCGTAGTTTTGATCCACTCCGCCAGGGTTCCTCCAGGGTGTATTCGTGGGCGCGGGGAACGCGCGCAACGAGGAACTGAAAGCTGCTCTTAAGAATGCAGTCGGATTTTCCAATGAACTAATTCAATCAATTTTCTTTAATTATACGGATAGTTATTTATCCCTCATTTTAAATAAACTTATGCTCCGAGATATATCCAGTATGAATGTCAACTTGAACCGGAGACGAGTTTTATGTTTAGAGCGCAGCCGTTAGGCGCGCGTTCTTGCTATGAGTGGCGTCGCCGTTGGCGTAACTGGTGAAGCGAACGACGACGAAAAAGAGCGAACGCGGAGTCCGTCGTTATCGCGAGCCACTGGCCTCGAACCTCTTTTTCATCGTTTTAAATATTTCATTATTGGTCATTTACAATTGAAATAGATATTTTATTTAACTATAGCAGCCCGGTAGGGTTTAACCTATATATCAAAATATAAAAATCCAATCCACTATTAGGCCAATAGCCCTGTATTCGGTTTGTACTACCATGCTGATGGTTAAGAAGGAGAAGAAGAAGAAGAAAGTGCTTGCCGCCGGTGAGACGCCCTCCGAATATCTAATTAGTTATAGGGTCTTTATTGGCTCAAATGCGACTGAAGATAATCTGTGCCAGCCTCAGCAACCTAACAGCGACTGACACCAGTTAATATAGAAAAGGTCGTCGCTGCGCTATGTCATACAAGTCAGACACTGCCTTTCCAACCGCATCTTTTACCCGCCGATACTCGCCTTTATCCCTTGTATTTCTGCCGCGGAGACAAAGCGAAAGGGTAGATGTAGATGTAGATGTAGATCCTGCGCTTCTGGCTCACACCCACACTGGGGGATTGGCCAAGAATCGGGTAGCTTAAAAAAAATGAGATAATGAAAAAAACTAGCAAAGAGAGTAGTTTTGATATGCCGAAGCAGATTCAAGATTTGTTGGCCTCTTTCCTCATCAGTTCAGGTTACGGTGATTCAGGTTACGCTTAGGATTGCAGGCATGTTTCACGGTCTGTTATAACGGCAGTGATCGGGGCTGGCAAGCATTCCCAGAGCTAGCCGTGTAGTGCCATAGTCCGTACTGTGGTGGGAATATTGTATTACTCATGATACCAAGACGCCACGATAGTTGCAGCCACCGCTGCAGTGGCGATGCATGAATTGGCAAATTATACGCGATAAGCTTCTTCGGCCTCGCGAATACATAAATTTACTTTTGTCTATTTTAGTGACTATTATCACCGTTCCAACACCAACAGTAAATTTTCTCATTCGCCCCCCAAGTAACTTTCTTTATTTTCAGTTGACTGCGTGTGGATAGAACTAACGAATAACGGAACCTCTCGGTTACTGTCGTCATTCCTGCCCTATCGCATGCATTGTAGGGGTGGGGGGCTTGTATGCATATTTGCGCGTGCAACTGAAGTTAGGTACATTCAAGCGCGTTTTTACTTTTCACGTTTGGTGTACAGCTTCCCACCTGCTGGTACTGGCGCACTGGCAAGACGCATCAGTGCGTGGCAGCGATGGCTTAACGCAACACGCAGCACATGTAAGTAGACACATCTAGTGCAAATTTTTACGAGCGTCATTGGAAGTTCGAGCGCGAACAAGTAACGAAATAAATCATAAATTCGATACGTAACGACTCTATGGAAATGTTATTTTTGTGGTTGCAGCGTATAGTCATGCTGAATAAATACTCCAGAGCAATTTTTTTTGTTCGCGAACGAAATTAGGCAAGTAAATATAATACTGTGCTAGTAGGGAAGTATCAGTGCGAAAACTGAGCGCGAACGAGACACTATAACGATTGCGTAAGCATCTATATGCCAGATTGGCTTCAAAGTTCGCGTTCCGCAGTCACTTCGCTAACAGCGTCAAGACTTCTGGTCGAGACGCGCGGCGTAGGCCGGATGGACGGCCACACGTTCTTGCACGAATGCTTCATATAAAATGGGTGAGAAATCGGGTGACGCGCTTGAGCTTGCGCGTGAAAGTGACCCAGTCGATATGAATCTAATTTTGCTGCACCACCTCGACTTTTGTCAACGTCAGGAGCCTAACTTTATAAAGTGATATTTGACGTTCGGGGTAAGTGCAACGAGTGTAATTACTGAGCTTAGTATAGTGCAGTAGTAAAAAAAAAATTGAATGTTGATGAGGGGACGGGGTGAGACTGCTGCTGCTGTCGTCCATGCCTGCATGAAGCCAAAATCGGCCATTCTTATGTAAAGTGACTCAGTTACAGTGTCCCTTTAAGTGGCTATGCAGTACGATCCCAGTCTAGCTTCTCCACTGTGATTACCTCAACAGCCACAATTACCCAACGGGCACATTGCAATCGTGAACTTTGATCACGAATAGACTCCATCACGACAGACAGGCCACCACGTATCTGGGATCATACTTTCAAGCTAAGGCTGCTGTATAGAATTCTAGTATACGTAAAAACAGAAGCGAACGCGCTGTTCAAAATAAGCAGATGGGTGAACTTCCATTCCAATTCGTGAGTGTACAGAATCGAACCGCAGCTGTCATTCCGAACACGACAGTATAATTTTGCAGGATAAGCTTTGCTTGCGATGAAAACTGCGAGGTTTATTAAGAAATATCGTTATGTAGCTCATAACCTAGGCCTAAGCATATGATGCTAGGCAACCCTTGTCTTCGTTTCCCCCTTTTTTTGCGTCGTTTTTCTGGTTTAGCCCTGTTTAGCAAGCTGGAACATCAACTTCAGAAATTTGCAAGCGCACGCATCACGCGCCGTTGGGGCCGGTGTAAGTGGTCGCTAACATGGTCTCGTGGACAGACGTCACATAATGGTGTTTTATGGTGTACTGTTTCTTTTAAATGCAGAGAAATGCGAGTCTATTCAGAAACGTTCCATACTAAAAAAAATTGGGGGACCCTTCACCTTTAAGAGTTGAACGCGATAGCGATATCCTGTCCCGAGTGCCTACTTCAACCACTTAGTGCATACTTGCTATGCACCCACTACGTGGTGTTAGGGGAATACGCGCAGTAAGGTGTGTGCCTTTTGTAATGGGTGGCCGGCTTTAAACTGCGAAATCGTTATGATAGTCACATACTCTGACGCCCGATGGCAATGTACGCTTGTACCACGAAATATTCCTGGGATATTACATGTTATATTGCGACGCCTTTATAAAGGACGCTTGCGTTTGCGAAGCATGAATGTTAATTTCACTGCATTTCCAAGCAGACGAAGTTATTTTCGCTATATTTCCAAGCAGGGGCGTGGCTGTGTGGTAGAACACCTGCTTGCCATGCAGACGGCCCGGCTCGATCCTCACTCGGACCCTGAAATTTTTATTATTTTATTTGCATCTTTCTCGATTTTTCGGTCACGGACAAGATGATTTTTCGCTCACAACCAACGACGCCGACGCCGGATTTTCTGCCAAACGAGCTCTTTAACGCTATCGCGTTAATATTCAACGCGAACACGAACAGACTCATGGAAATAGGAATGGCGCTGCGTGCCTCTTTTCATGTGTCTCCTGTGAGTCTCATCTATATGCACACCGCAAATACCTTTTACCATTAGTCAACTAGCCTATCTCTACATTTTGCCTAGTTGTACCTAAAGCCCCTAAGACTTCGTAAAGTAGCGACACTCTCCTCCTCCCCTCTCGTTTCTTCTCGGTCTCCTCTCCTTCGCTCTCTCTTTTCGAACGTGGCGCCACCTGCCTTGCGCCTGCGTAGCAGACGCCCTTTCACGGAAAGAGCGCTTCTTGCCAGGCAGCGTGCTGAGAGCATTCGCGCCAGCCGTCTAACTCATCCTAAAATTATCTATACGAGTCTAACGTTGGCCCACGACATCTCTGAGTAGTGCCGCATAGGGTATACAATATGTGCAGACAGCATTCACAATGACTGTAAATGGAAGCAACAGCTCGCATTGACGCTGTGGACGCGGCACGGCGATGTCGCCGACGGTCAATTTCAGCGTTTGATGAGGCATCTAGGGCTTTCGCCTTAATAATGCGCCAGAAGGCGCACATGATTTATATGTGATGCCTTCCAACAGCTGTGGTTGTTTCGTTAAGTGTTTAGACGCACCAACCATATTTTGCAAGTGCGCCTTGTTGACGTGTCTGACATACGAACTATATCGCTGAAAGAACGAGCAAGCGAATGAATGAACTAGCGTGTCACCGTAAGCGATTCCTTCGCGAGAGCTCCACTCGTGGATATGAACCTTCACACGAAATAGCACGTAAACCGTCACGCGAAATGGCACGTATACGGGGCGTACCGATGAACGCACCCAACGACTCGGTCGGTCATGCGCGCTTTGCATAGCGACCCTCGCATTACAAGTCCCCCCGGCTGATCCGTCAACGTAAGAGAGCTAGAGAACGCAATTTGCTCTGAAATATACGAGCACGCAACAAAAACCAACGCAGAGTACAAATCTTAATGAGAGTTTTCGCACTCCAGTTTTGTTTACTCAAAACAGCAGCGCGGAATCTGAAGTTTCGCAATCACACTGTCGATCGTGCGTCCGCGTGCCTGCTAAGTGCATAAACCAATACCGCGAACTCAAACTTGTCGGCGCATCACGTCGAGCAGAAAACGTAACCAAGCATTGTTCACAAAAAAGAACCGACCCCGCAGAGATGGCGACGTTCTGCACAATTAACTGTGACATGCATGTCGTTAGAACGGGCATCGAAATACGCGAACCTCGACGCATACTCATAGTGAGCGACTCGCAACGTACCTCGCAAACTCGAGTCGCAAATGTGGGCCTGAACTCTCACTTCCGATTCTATGCAACCACGTCTTTTGGAGCAGCTCGTTGCGCTTAACGGACGGCATTACGAAGAGCTTTTGGCCGTCACTGGAGTTGTTCTAGCATCAGAAGGCGCAACAGCGACGTCAGTCTTGGGTGAAAAGTATTTCACAGCACAACGCGCACGGAAGGACAAGTGCGTATCCGTGAAACACATGATCCGTACACCAGCGAGTCTGCGCTTCGAGAGCAAAGATGGTATTCGAGAGCGACGGTAAACAAACGAACGCCGCGGGCGCTGCCACGTGACGGCATCTGGCCAATGCCGACGCGGCGTCAGCCTCGGAGAGGTCGGAGGAGGGAGAAAAGAGAGGAGGCGCGGTTTTCCCCACATATGTCGCTACTTTACGAAGTTTCAGGGACTTTAGTTGTACCAACCTATTCTCATGTACGTAAATACATACATACATACATACGTACATACATACATACATACATACATACATACATACATACATACATACATACATACATACATACATACATACATACATACATACATACATACATGCATGCATGCATGCATGCATGCATGCATCCATCCATCCATCCATCCATCCATCCATCCATCCATCCATCCATCCATCCATCCATACATACATACATACATACATACATACATACATACATACATACATACATACATACATACATACATACATACATACATACATACATGCATGCATGCATCCATCCATCCATCCATCCATCCATCCATCCATCCATCCATCCATCCATCCATCCATCCATCCATACATACATACATACATACATACATACATACATACATACATACATACATACATACATACATACATACATACATACGTACACTGTGAAAGATACCAACACGCGTGCGTGCACCATTATATATTGCACAGCGTCGCCTCACCGCACTTGCAACACGACGGACCAGTGCACGGTCATCGACCCGATCATGGAATGCTCCGACAACCTGTGCACGTGTCCGTCCTCTCCCAGTGAACCGATGGTGACCGACGGCGGGCTTTGCAACTCCACAGGTTTGTACTATTGACAATAGTAATAATAATAATAATAATAATAATAATAATAATAATAATAATAATAATAATAATAATAATAATAATAATACCTTGAGTTTTACGGGCCGAAATTTCGATACCATTATAGGGCACGCCGGAAATTTCTACCACCCGGTTTTCTTTAACTTGCACTGACATCGCACAGCACACGGGCATGACGCAACCTTCAGTTCAGCAGCCGAGCACTGTAACCACTGTATCACCCAGGCGGAGGACTGTAGCGATAATTCGGATGACTCTGCACGGTGAGCTAACGGCTCCCTCTGGCGCATACTTGGTACCGAAGTAACAAGGTTTTCAGTTTCTAAATACTTCCTGTTGTGGGCTAACCGGCTTCGAAAATGATATGCTCAGCATCGACACTGACTCACACTTCCGTAAGAACCTTTAAAATATAAAGCTTCTAAGTGCGTAGCACTTTTGGGGCCCGGCTTGTCGTCCATCCATCTCATATAGTGTGATCACGCTCACAATCAGACGCTCAGTACAGACCTAAAACAAGGCCAACTCTCAAAACCGAGTTACAATAAACGAACAAAGTCGAAAATGATGTAATCAACAGAAATGCCAAGAAGTAATCGGTATAATTAACTTAAAATCGCTAAAAACGTTTCGGAAACATGCGGCTGACTCCGGTGCATCGCCAAGAGGGCGCCACCACCTCGCCAAGCGCGTGATTCCTCCTCACACCAGCACTTCTCCAGCGCCCAATCAGTGCGCGCCGTTTGGCAACCGCTCCTGGAACGACAGCGTCGACGGCGTCGACGCCACTCAAATTCCGAACTCAAAGTTCAGCGAACAGCCGCTGCTCGACAAGCGCGACAAGCTTAGCGACATTACCCTGTGCCTCGCCAAGTGAAGGCTCATTGGGGAGCAGCAGAACGTGAGCGGCGAAAACAGAAGCCCGGAATCGTTAAAGCTCAGACTGCTGCGGTTCGTCAGCGCAGGCAAGACAACTCAACGCAAAGCAAGCTCAAATGGAATGGCTACATCGCCAGACTAATTCAGCCATGGTGCGTGAGAAGGCAGCTTTCGCGCAACGGCAATAGCGCCAGAACAACCCAACCGCCTCTCCCGTGCGCGAAAACGCAACCACAGTATAACAGCATCTTATCGTCATTACACATTACCGCACATCACATGACGTTAAGACTGCACGATACAATAATACCCACATTGCGATAACAGAAGTCGCAGCGCTGATAACAATAGCAACAAAACAGTAACAACAGCGCAACGAGAATCGCTGGGTGTCCGCGCTACGCACGTCCTCAGGTTTCACCGTAGTGGAGCTACAGCACCTTTGTTTAGTGAGTAAGAGTCCTGTCATCTTACTTCGTTCAACGGAAACATCCTGCACGTCTTTTAGATGAGAAGCATCTTATGCTCGGGGCTCTGTCCGTCCCTCCCGCGTCCCGCGTCCCGCGTCCGGCCACTTTCATTAAGTAGGGAAGCACCCATTATGCGAACCAGAACACTGTACTAATATGAAGGCCGTCAACCACCACTACAGTCATCAGAGTCATGGCCGAGAGCACAGAGAGGCTGCTTAGCAATGGCTAGGCAGGTGGTGTCTGTCGCCAAGGTTGACCCCATTCCTTAATCTTGCTTGCATGTGTTTGGAGGGGGCTTAGTCCGTCGCCCTCCAAACACGTAGAGTAGCCGCTCCGTAGAGGCTACTCTACGGAGCGGCCCCCCGCGTCCCACACCCCCCCACAGCGCATGCGCGTCCCCTCCCCCTATGCTCTCCTACGCTCACCCCCCTTCCTCTACTCTAGGAGTCATCTACTCTACGGAGCGGCGCCCGCGTCCCACATCCCCACAGCGCATGCGCGTCCTCTCCCCCCTCTCTCCTCTACTCTACGGAGTGGCTCCGGCGTCCCACAGCGCATGCGCGTCCTCTCCCCCTCTCTCCTCTAGGAATCATCTACTCTACGGAGCGGCTCCCGCGTCCCACACCCCCACAGCGCATGCACGTCCCCCCCTCTCCTACGGGCCCCCCCGTCCTTTCCTTTAGGAATCTTCTACGGAGCGGCGCGCACGACAGGTGGTGTGACAGCTGCATACTCCGCTGGGGGGCGCCACGGAAGTTCCGCGGTATGAAAATGACGCAGCGCGCGCGCGCCTCATTCTCTCTCCTGTGCAGCGCCGTGACGAGCGCCCGGACCACTGTCGTGAAATGAGAGCGGCGACGTTCCTCCCGCTCAAGCTAATCATCTCCCCGCTGCTTCGCATCCACACATGGTTCCCTTTAGCGGGAGATGAGGAAGTTTTTTAGGCTATGATCTGCTAAAGGAGTGGTCACTGTTACCTTTAGAATACAGAACTCCCTGTACTGATCCTATCCACTGCTTTAGAGCCAAAATATCAAATGCTAAGATCCAAACACTCACTCAACATTTTGGAAAAAAAATATTCGGCTTGCTTAATCAAGATTATATATGAAAAAGCCTTAAGCAGAGGATGTAGCTAGAGCCAACATTTCAACAACTTCTATTGTCTTCTTGAAGGCAGCAAATAGCTCGTTACATTGAAGAAGACAACTCCGCTGGTTGAAACGTTCGCCCCAGTGTCACCCCCGTTCCATGATTTTTCATCTCTTCAATCCTCTGTCGTCTTCTCAACCTATGCAGTGTTTAATGAACATAATCTGCTTGACGTAATTTCTTTTAATGTGGCCCAAGATGACCTGCACATATTTATATCGTCAATTTTGTGTCGTGGCGATGGTACGGACCTGGTGCAAAGCTGTGGTCATATAAGTAAAAGCCAAGCCACAAATGTATCGTTTAAAAGTGCATCGACAGTGGTCTGTCAATATTGCAACTGACGTACTTATGTGCTGCACACCTGGCCCAATTACAATTAAACAAGAAACGAACAAGGCCATTCTGCACTAATTTTTTATGCGCTTTCGCTTGTTACATGTTTATTTACAGATAGCACGTGATCAGTTGTGGGAAACGATGCCAGAAAATTGACGCAACAGTTTATCGAAAGCGAAAGCACGAAGGAAAGACGTGCCTAAAAGTCGTGGCGCAAGTTATCATGTGTGGCACATTTCATGCCAATGGTTTCGTAGCGTTCGTCTTTCTTCTGTATACAGTTACACGAATTGCGGAATAAATGTTTTCTATGTGTCAGGAAGCAAATTCTTATACGGCATCCAACATCGCGTTCTGAAGAGCGACGTTTGCTTCGCAAAGTCCCGAAACTATGAGTGGCAGATTTTATCAAGATCAGCTTTTCGCCTTTCTAGTTGTCTCCAACATGGGGACAATGTTATCTGCGATGTATTTCCAACCCACGTGCCCGAACATTGAGACTTTGTTCACACCCACCATATGACAGCCGCTGCCTTGCTGCCACCTTCTCTGGGAGCGGCGTGCACTGCCGACGCCAACTGCTCGTCCTCGGCGCTCTGCCTGGCCGGCCTGTGCAGCTGTCCGACCGGGATTCCGACCCTGGGACGAGCACAACTGCACCGCCATCCAAGCCACAGGTGCGCGTAGCGAAAAAATCATCGTTACATCCGTAGCAATGGCTTTCACTTAATATTTCATGTAATTTCACGTAAGTCACGCAATATCACGTAAGCTTTCACGTAATTTCACGTAAAAGGGGCTCTGCAACGATTTTTGAACATGCTCAGAAATTGCAGCCGATGGGCTATCCGAGGCTCTTGTGAGCATGTGAGCCAAACATTATAGCGCAGCATGCGGCAGGGAATCCACTATTAACGTTCATAGTCAGCTAGAAAACGCTGGCGCTTCTCTCGACATGTGACTCCATATACCCAAATCAACTACGTTACATGCCCATAAGACACGGCCTTTGGCTGTTTTGAACACCGTGGGCTGCATAGCTACAGGGGCCGCCACGGTGTGCCGTGCAATTCCCGCGCCACGACCGTTTATACGTTTTTAGTTTGGACGCGCGCGCGTTCAGAGAAAACAATAAAGCGATCCCTTTCACATACACCTTCCTCCGGTTTGCTTTCAGCATGCTCGCTGGGACGAAAGGAAAGATGAAGCTCTTAGAGAATGCAACAAAACCCAGAAACTCCGCTAATACTTGGTGGATTAAGACAGATGTTTGCGGCAGACGATTCTCCCGAGGTAATAAACTCCGATAGTGAAGTCATATCATGATTCACTTGGAAAAGTAGTTCCAGGCTCCCTCAAATATGCTGCTACTGCAACGCGGAAACTGCGATGACGCCAACGCAGCGTATTAGCTGCAGCTGGTAACCTGCTTCAATGTCATAACGACGCGGCCAGAACGTTCCGTGGCCTCTGTGCGAGCTCAGTGAGAAAACTCGCATGCGATTTACTGAGACCACATATGCGACGTCATGAGCCTCGGTTCCCGTCTCACAGGTACTACCAGATGGCGGCTTCACATCTGTAAGAGCAGGCCGTTTATACCATTCTGGCAGTGTATGCGCGAAACCAGATTAAATTGATTCGGTCTGTACTTTGGGAACTAGTTGGTACCAAGATGTGTCAGGTTCTCGCAGTTTTCATAATCAACCAGGCACGTACTACACAGTCGCAGTGTCACATATATTACTCGAGCGCAGAAACGTGTTTTGCACGGAGTCCGCGTAGTGTTAAATGAATAGTGGCGTCCGAGTGCAGTCTTAGTTAAAGGGTAAACAAAACGCGGTAGTGCAGCCCCTTTGAGTTTTTGTTGTGGGAAGTGCATCAGATGCACATGTCATGATGGAGTGGAATATAATCTACGCGCTGATGAATATCAAGTTCCTTAACAAGGTGCCATAGACTTTATCTGAACCAGAATACGTGCCTCAGACAAGCTGGCCGACGTTTCGATAGGTGGACATATCAAAGTCAAAGGCGCCGCATTATTCTTGGCACGCTAGTTTTCAAAGAATGAGTCGGCGACATTACGTGACGCGCTGTTCCTGTCGGAACGAATACCGAGGTGTCCTTTCGTCACGTGTTGCTCCTGAAGTACCGTGGTGCCGACAAGAGCACCCCGTGATGAAGTCATCACCTAACCCTTTTGAAATTAGCACGCGAAGGATGATCAGGTGCCTTTGGCGTAAGATAGGTCCACCTATCTAAACTTCGGCCAGCCTGCCTGAGGCAATTATTCCTGTTCCTACATACAACACTTTGTGTTTCCAACCGTCAGTTGCCAACCTGTACTTTAGGATAGCCATTAACAAATTAGACCTACCACAGATCACGTAACAATTGCGTACTTGTAACTTATGAAGCATCCTGCCTCACTTGTATGTCAAGGGAGGCACAAAATGAAGGTTGTCTTCTTACAATCGTTACAATTGTTGATAAGAGTTACAAAGGATTGCAGGGTCTGCAATCCTTTGCTTGCTGACTATTTGCTCGCAAAGGCGTGTCTTCACCGTTCATTACCCAGCAAGTATATACAACGTGTAATGCTTCCCATAATTCTTGCGGTTTCTCTCCCCAGCACCTGCGACCCCCTGGATGAGTCCTCTCATTCTGGTTTCTGGCGCTGGGCTCATCATCCTGTTCGTGTTCTGCATCTGCATCCTCGTTCACAGGTTGGCTGTTCTTCTTTTCCGTAGCAGTTGCTGTGGACACTTCAAGCTTCGCGCATAGTGTCTAAAAACGAGCCATAAGTTTAGCACTTCGTAGTCGAGAAATTGTGCGTATGTAGTGCGCATGCACAACTGACGTTGTGCATGCGCTAATAACTCGAGACTAGACGCACGTTGAACTACAGAACTGTAAGCTTGTCGCTTGAAGACTGAAATCTACGCATGGGTGCGCTGGCAAACACAAAAGCTTGTTCTAAATAGCAACTCGGACTTTCTAGCTGTACTATGTGAATTTCTATAATATTTAATTTGTACACGTTCTCCAGAGAATTGTTATAATGCGTCCCATGTGACCGAACGTTTATGTTTCTTAATTTTACTGCAGGCTGGTTTTTAGCGTTGGCGGCCGCACATCCAATCCATGCCCTCACGGTTGGTTTCGAAAAGCTTGTAGAGAGCGAAACAAACTGAATGAATTTAAAGACACAGGCAACCAGAATGCACGCTAACTTAATGTGTTACTACTGTCTTTATAGCTCCCACGCATGTTATGCGCTACTTTAACCTTTGAGCACCTACTACCTACCTTAACTCCTGCTCTTGCAGGATGACCTGTAATCATTTTTCTATGAAACAAACGCCTTATGATTTTTACGTCTCGTGCTAAAGTAACGTTTCATTGACTTCCTGCTCTTCCGGCATTCATTACTTGTCAGCTTCACGTGTTGATGACAACTGAACAACGGCCATCGCAGGAACTTCGCCACGCGTTGGACGAAGTACCACGACGGCGGCAAGCGGTCTATGACGACGCTCGTAGTCTTGTCACAAGCAAGCGCCGTTGACCGAACCTTGCCGATTCATCAGGCAACGTCGTCGCAGAACACGGTCGCGGCGGGGGTGCAACAGCAGGCAGGCAAACCTGTGTCTGGCGACACCGGCCCGTCGACTGACGTCTTAAAAGGGCAGCGAGAGGCCGATGACCACTCCTCGGAAACGACCAACCAGCTGACCGAGCAGCGAGGCCTGCGCACTGCACCCGACGAGTCCTTTGTGCGGCCAGTGCTGAGTTGTGAGGAAGCGCAGGCCAAGTACCCACACCTCCGAAGCGTGCTGTTGACGTCATCGGTCGTCCAGCAGGAACACGGCGCAACGGCACCGTCGATGTCGTCTGAACCACCGGATCACCCCGAGTTCACGAACGCCAGCACGGTCGAGGCGAGCGTGAGTAACAATGCGTAGCTTTGCCCTTCACGGCACCTAAGCGTGTTGCATACGTGCCATAATGCTCTCAAAGAAAAACGTGACGGCCTGCTGAATACAACAAGTACGAGGATATGGGACATAAGCTGATTGGCTATCGACTCCGTTCGGCTAATTAACGTCACCTTAAATCTCGCGATTTATTTGCTCCGTGGCTGCGATGCGATGATCATAGCATGCGCAGGATTGTCCATTATTAGGAGCGAAGCTCCTTAGGCCGGCACCCCGCCGTCGCCGTTGAAGCTCCCTGGCACGGTGCCAGCTGTGGCGTCACCCCCTCAAGCGGGATGATAAATGAGCTTTATGAGCGCTGCAACGCGGATGGCGTCTGCACGATGCGCAAAGCGCGATAATACGAACGCATGCGAAACGGAGGCAGATTAGTCTCCCTCTGTCTCCGACTCTGCCCTCTCCCCTCAATCAGCCAACGCGCGAAACCATCGCTTCACCCTGTCGCCTGCCCACTGGTTGGTCCGTTGCCTGGACAATGAAACGCCCTGCGCGACGAACGCCGCGTGCGTCCCATTTCTAAGGAGCTTCGCTCATCGGTTGTATTCGTACGCGGAATAACTGCTAGTTTTTTTGGGTGGAGGGAGTCTCACCGTAGGGCTCCGGCACCCTTTTCGACGTGTCCGATAGAAAAAAGTTGCGCAATGGATCCAGAAATGACATGATTCTCAGAACGGCCTGCCATTCATCCTTGGCTTTCCTAGCGTAAACACTTCTGGGAACGCGACGTAAGCATTAGGAGTCGTCGGCAGGCATTATCATCCAAAAACATGTGTGGCCATAACTCTGCACATTCATATGACGTGAAATATCACAGAGAGTATAGGTGTGGGGAAAAATTGGCGGCGCCCCTGTACATGACCACGGTCTAGGCCCGTAGCCGATGGGGGGTGGCGGGGGGGTGTCCTTGGCACTCAGCCCCCCCCCCCCTCCCGCGGATTTTTGGTTGAGAGGTGTGTTTTACGTAAAATGATGAAAATAGGCGTATTTCTGGAAGAAAGCCTTCAGCAAGTGCACCCCCCCTCTCAACTCGAGAAACATTCCTAGCTATGGGCCTGCTAAGGGCGCCCCTCCTCCCTCCCCTCCCTCCTCCCCTGCTCCCTCTCTTTCCCGTGCGCACGTCTATGTACCGATGACGCAGCGCCTGGCTCGACCGCAGCCCGACAGTGCCATCGGTTATAAGAACAGTGCGGTTATAACTTCAGTTTCGAGCGTAGCGTCCCGACACTGCAGCGTTTGGCATGAGAAATGCCATATGTCGACACAGAATTCCTGGAAATGAATTCACCCATTGCGCGCCACATTGGCGTTTTGCGTTTATTGGCTTCATAAAAATTCGACAATAGAAAGAAGAGGTAATGAAATATTCCCCTGTAAAAAAGAGAGCAAAATTTAGAGCGACATAATCAACAGTATCCACGAGCCAATTAAGGAGCGCGTTTATTTCTTTATTTTGAAACATCAAAGCTACATCCTATTTGTATAAGTCCATGCATTTAGAATGCAGACGAACTTTCGTCTCTCTCTTATCCGTCTGAAGCCATATTTTTCGTTTCCCGCATTGGTGCCTAAGCGGACGCAGCTTAACGCGACTAAATTCGAGGATGCGCACGATGGTCGCATTTCTTGAGAGCTACCTTGCAAACAATTTATGGGAGCACGTTAAAAAAAAAAACTTTATATGATCGAATTTACTGCCCAGTCCAACATTACAGTATGGCTCAAACCCATGTCGAGGACACAACACGTACAACTCCAAGATTTAAAATAGCGTAATTAGTACTATTTACAAATTCAGTAATTTTTTTCGCGCTATGTTGGTCTCTAGAGTTATCTTCGCCAGTCAGCAAAGCATTGCTTGGATCAGAAAAGAATTGCTTAGCACTCGCGCGATGGAATCCTGGCTACATTTCAATCAAGGCGAAATGTGAGAATGCCGTCAACTCAGATTGCACACGTTGAAGAACCTCGAGGTGGCCGAAATATCCGGAGCCCTCCGCTACAGCATCTCTTAATCATGTCGAGGTGTTGAAACGTGAAAACCCAACAATTAATGATATTTCTTAGCTCTATAAATCAGTTGCGGTGCCCTGCCGTACCGTGTATAGTACATGATTGGATGGTCCTCACCGCTTCTTGGGTGCTGTAGTCCGGAACCAAGAGTGACCTGCCGTCGGCGCTGTCCACATCTGCGAGAAGGCGCAAGCGACCTCGGAGCGCAGAGGCAGTCACCAGGCACGTGGTCTTCCCGGCTGAGCCTACCACGTCTTCTGTGACGGTGGTGTACTATGAAAGTGAATACGAGCCGTCCGTACCAACCCAGGTGAGTCAGGTCTCTGCATGTGACACCAGCCAGAAGCCCAATCACCTCCATTATTTACAAAAAATACTGCTCACATCTGCAGCTTCTTGCTATGTAATTGGCTTACTATGCACAGCACTGTATTTGAAAAAAAAAATTAGCCCCTATTCTTCCCTGACGCGTCTTGCAAATTCTTAAAATTTATTATCCGAACTGAAAATTTCCAGAGTCTCCTTCGGTGTGGTGTAATGCGGTGATTTATCTGAACCTACGTTTATTAAGCCCACGCAGTGATTTTTAAAATTGAGGGCTTTATTAATGCGAAAGCTTTAGATGCCTCATCAAATACGAAAATTTATACCTTTGCTGTACCTTAAAAAAAAAGCTGATTACATGAAGGAGCTCTGTGTCCTTTGTCGACATCACATTACTTTGCGGCAGTGTGGTCGCATAAAAACACTGCTGCAGGAAGACAGTCACTACACTAACTATGTGGTCGTGAACGATGACGCTTAGTTTTCAGATGCCCGGGCGGGGTTAGGGTAGAGTGCGTATTGACGAATGATCAAAGTTGACCCATGAATACACGTTCAAGTGACATAGTGATTCAGCGTCGTGAAATGGCCATAGTGCAGCTATTTTACGGGAGATGACAGGGTAACGGCGTTGGCACTAGACTTCAGCTCAGCTCCACTGTAGATGTGAAAGCCGTCGTTGAAAGACGTATCGCTAGAAATGTCTCGAACATTTTCCGTGAATATAAGTGGTCCGAAATGGTGTGGGCATATTTCAGTTTGGGATAAGCAAGAGTCAAGTAAGCTAGAAATTTTCTCGGTGGAAGGAAACCGAGTCGGTTAGCCCCATCAACAGTGCCTTATCTCTGCATATCACTTAAATTGTTGCAGAATACTTTTGAACAGAATACTTTTTTTTCTTGCCTATTAGTTTCGTGCTATTGTTTGTTAAGGAAAAGGGAATTAGATTCCTTCATTGCTGGTCTAAATTTCACATATGTAAAAATGACTAAAATTCAAATCCATCCACGAAAAATAATCGTTACATTCCAATAGAAGAAAGCCATCATCGTCAAAGTTTTAATGAGATAGTAGAGCATCGCTATCATAAACACACCCTGACTGCACTATTTATGTTAAAGTTTGCTTTGTGAAACGCAAACACATGTCAGTGGACTTTCGAACCGAAGAACAATGTCAAACAAAGCAATAGCATCGCCACAACGACGAATACATGTGGTATTGTTTTTCCTCTCTCAGTAGGCATATTGTGCAGGGTCGCCATACTTCTTGAATGGGCGCTGCAACACTTTTTGAGCATATTCAGTAGATGCTGCCGATTGGTTGTCGAGGCTCCTGCGAAAATGTGAGCCAAGCATATTCGCGTAGCACGCGACATGTAAATTACAATTTACTTTCATAGTCCCCTAGAAATCACTCGCTCTTCTCGGGACAAATAATGCTATATATCCAAGATCAACTGTGTCATGTACCCAAATTCACATGGACAGAAACATGGCTGATTTGAGCAACGTGAGCTGTATAGTTACGGCGGCCGCCGCTGTGCGCCGCGACATGTGCGCACCACGTTCCGCCAGCTTGTTCGTGATCACACTGAAAGTCAACCACGGGTTCAAAAAAAAAAACCAAGAAAGTTTTGGATGTTATGATGCGCACCGAATTAGGGAAGTAGCATCTTGCCCCCCTTGTCATCCCCTCCGTTGCTTGTGTACATTTCAGCGTGCTCACTAGGACAAAAGGATAGAAAAGAAAACACTCAGAGCTTGCGAAAAGCACCATAACTCCGTACTTAACGGATCCCAAAAATTTTTCCCGCAGTTGATTCGTGAGGCAATAACCCCGATACTTAGGTCATCCTATCATCATTGTGAAAAGTCGTGCGGGGTAGGTTTAGAACTATGTCATTATACGCGCTCGCACACACAGATGTTGCGAATGTAACCGATATGATGTTTCTGTACCCTTCAAAGTCAGCCGACGCGACCAACCTACTGTGGAGCTCCTTCGGCAGTTCCCTGGACTCGCTGCTCAAAACGCCCGTGGTGGCACGTGTCGCCACCGTGACGGACGACGCCGCGCTGCACGGGACGCTGAGGACTCGAAGCGAAGACCCGTCGATGCCTTCGGCGATCGTTTGCAGGAAGCGTTCAGAATGAACCTTTTAATACAGCAGAAGCAACAAGAAGATCGGATGTCAATGAACTCAGTGGGACAAGTAGCGGGCGCTTTCTTTTCAATCTGGAGCATTGAAAGAACTTTCAACATACTTAGAGAACCATAATGCACTCACGGGATGAACTGTGACTACGATTGTTATCACGTTTGTTTTTTTGTTTTTCGTTTTTTTTATCTCTCACTTAGAGATCTGTATGTGTGGTAAGTCAACTGATGATCTTTTTTTTTGCCAATACTATTTCTCTTCTTCACCTGGATGGACGCTGGCTCATTTGTGTCGTGCAGGAACCAGCGCATACGCTCAAATGCTTTAATTTGATGTACTGTAGTTGTGGAAATGTCTGTGCTGCTTTTGTTTTCAATAGTGACGACAAATCGGGCTCAGTGTTAAATAAACCTATGTAGCAGTTCCGGCTAGAGCTCCGTTACATGTAGGGTAAGGCGGGGCAAAATGAGACACGGGTAAAACGCGACATTTTGGCTTTGCCGACCTCTATAGCTAATACAGAAAGCACTCTTCTTTGTTTCTATATTTCAGCGAGAGGTGCTGGTAGTTGTCCACCTTTTTATGTTTAAAAGTTAATGATTGCTCACAGCGTTCGCTTGGGAAAAATTACGCGGCTGGTGTCAGTGTGTTCGTGACCCGTCAAAAAGGGGCGAAATTCTTCTCGGCCAAATTTTCGGATCCGTGCATGAAGCTACTCTGGCGTCAGTACAGCAACGTAAGTATTTATGTTGTTACTATATACTACTAGCTACATACCAGCAAAATTTCAGTTCACTTGGTGCGCGGGGCCAAAGCGGAATTTTTTTTTTTGAATTTTGGCATGTGAGGGGGGCAAAACGCGACAAAAAGGCATTGAATTGCCTTAGAGTGTGTCTCATTAAGTGAACCATTTACTTGCACTCATTATATATTATATTTGATTGTTTAGGAAAGTTCGGACGCACAAACGAATATCATATAAAGCTTCCTGGGAGGAAAACGACGTGAAAAAGCACGACTGCTGTTCAGGACACCCACTCCATTTGTGCTGCATCGAGATTTTTCCGCGTTTCCAAAGATGCTCTCAAAAGGCGAACGCAAATTTGGAAGATTCTCCAAGTCAAGCCGTTTACAAACACGTCTCACCATCGAGTCTTCCTTCAATTCCAAATTAGTGCTAGAAAATTTGAATCTAGCACAATTTTAAATTCATCGCCTCACGAAGCCCGGCTGACGAAGCTGAAAGCCACGAAACGCCCGTGCAGTTCTGCACCAAAACGGCAAAAGGAGGCGAAGAGGATGCGTCAGATTATATCTAGCGTCCAGTCGTTGAATAATCCAATGAAGTGCAAGCTTTCAACAAAATACAACAATAGCACAAAGAAAGACTGGTGGTGTTTGATATGCAAGGAGTTTTGGAGAAAAACAGCACCGGATTCTGTCTGGATTCAATGCGTGGAGTGCAAGGACGGGGGTCATGAAGGCTGCGTGATGGTCCACGGAGTTTAATTTCAAGTGTTTCTACTGCAAAAACTGAAGGGTTAAATTTTTTTTCACACTGTCTCGTTTTGCCCCGCAGGTTGGGGCAAAATGAGACATCTGGTGCATTTTTTATTTATTTTTAAAATAAGCTTTTTAACAGTGGCAACATGGTCATATTTATGTAGCACATACCTTGTACCAGAAGGAAAGTTTCTGCATTGTCGTTTAAGGGTAAAGAGTGAAATAAAAATAAATATTCACTATTTTCAAATTTTTGTCTCATTTTGCCCCACCTTACCCTAATCCTGAAGTGTTCGTATTTTTTCTGAGCAAAATGACGAACCTAATATAATCAACTTACGCACTAAATAAGGCATACAGGATGGCGAAGAGAGGCAGCGTTGGTTGTACCACTGACATGAATGGCGAACAAGAAAATTGCATGGACGACACAATGTCAATTAGCCCTCGATGTGCTTATGACAAGAAACCTGTTTGCTACTACCAAGTGTAAAAACCTAGCATGCAGAACCATGGGCCTTTTACGACAGCTTGAACTAGTGCTCTGCCTAATATTTCTGTGGATTACAAAGCGTAAATAACTCGCGTGGTGGGATCGTACACTCTGCCAAGCAATATTACATCTATTCAAGTGGCCACTAGGCCGACATGACGCCTCAGTAGGTTTTAGGGGGCGAAGCTCCTTAGGGTGTGGGTCTGTCCCTCCTCTAGTAGTAGTAGTAGCAGTTGTAGTAGGTAGGTAGGTAGCCACGTATAGTGGAATGTACCCACTCCACGTGATAAAGATGACGATGACGCAGTATAGTGGAATGTACCCACTGCACGTGATAACGATGAAGTATAAGCGCGTTCCAGTATAGTGGAATGTACCCACTACACGTGATAACGATGACGATGACGGCTGATGACCATGAAGTATAAGCGCGTTCCAGACCACACATTCTCTTTCTGCCAAGGATGAAAACGATCGAGCTTCGCCCACTCATTATTCACTTCGTGGATATGGCGTGATTTTTTTTAATTATTTCTAGGCCTGGCGTGGATCTGAGGTAGAAACAGGCTGCCACGCACATTGCCTGTATTTGATTCTGCAGGAGTTCTCATTCCTATTATTTCCATCCATCGGGATTGCCTGCTCACAGACAACACTGTCGATGCCGACCCCAAGTTTACTGTGACACGGACTCTTTCACGGTATTCTGTGCAAATGTGAAAGTGTCCAATAGTTGACTGTAGACTCATGTTTAATTCATTCATTCATTCATTCATTCATTCATTCATTCATTCATTCATTCATTCATTCATTCATTATGTTTTATATACCGACAATCTCGAAGGAATCATGGCTGGGAAACATATACTGTACGTTAATAGGCTTACAAAGAACACCAGCCGCAATACAACTACTACAATATGGGGATATCTATGATGTTTAGTGCTCCGGCAACACTGAGCGCGCCCTCCATTTTTCGTTGGGCGCAGTCGCGGCCACGGTGAGGCAGAGCTGCAGTCATTGGCGTAGTATTCGCACCAAGAAAAAGCGGCCGTTACTTTCGTCATCCAGCACCGAATGGTCAGCGGACCTCACTGGACCGCCACCACTCGACGAGCTACAAGATCAGAGTTTTGCGTACTTAAAACCTCAGCCGGATGGCAGCTGCATAAGGCGCACCGCTTCGCAAAGCCGAATTGCTGTTTTCGAGGGCCGTGTGCTTCCGATATGAGATAGGCGTTCCAGGAAAGTGTTCGTTGCAGAGGTTATGTGGCTATCAAACTTCTAACATAATCTTGCACTGCTGTAGATCTCCATTGCATTCTCCGCTGCGATTATATACACGCGTCATAAACACGCGTCGTATATACAGGGTGTTTCAGAAATGTGTCCACTATTTTTAAAAAATCAGCGAAATGCGGTATTTGCTCGCTGTCTTCACAATTGCTTTTTCAGTAGCAGCAGACATCTTAAGATGGTTCAAGATATGATTTGGAACAGTAATTAAGAAAGTTAAATTAATTAACTTTTTAATTAGCGGAGTTAGGTGGTTAAGTCCAATGAGAGTATTGAAGTCCTTCATGCGAAGAACCCATTTCAGCTTTGACATTTCGAAAAAAGCGGCCTCTAATAATTATTGTGGCGTAATGAAATTCAAGCAAATTCAGCGGCGAAACCGAAACCGCAACGCAGAAGAGCGCGACTGCCACATTCGTCTGAGACGTCCACAATGAGTGAACGTCATTATATCAACCATCAACCGACTTTTTGGTGTGAGTGTGTGGGCTGCGCTTGCAGTAGTAGCACGCATGAAGCACATACGTTAATGAACGGGGAAGAACTGCACCTTTGTAACCGTTGTCTTGAACAGTGACGTCATTCTAGTCGTCTGCTTGTTGCGCTTATCGGTGCTTGGGTTTCGGTTTCGCCATTGAATTTGCTTGAATTTCATTACGCCACAATAATTAATAGAGGTCGCTTTTTCGAAATCTCAAAGCTGAAATGGGTTCTTCGCATGAAAGACTTCAATACTCTCATTGGACTTAACCTCCAAACTCCGCTAATTCAAAAGTTAATTAATTTAACTTTCTTAATTACTGTCCCAAATCATGTCTTCAACCATCTTAAGATGCCTGCTGCTACAGAAAAAGCAATTGTGAAGAAATCGAGCAAATACCGCATTTTTCTGATTTTTTTAAAAATAGTGGACACATTTCTTGAAACACCCTGTAGACACCCGCACTGCTTCTGCGCGGCCTGTGCAATGCTGTGCTGCTTTCCTCGGCTCATTTCTTCTGCCACAGGTATCTCTACACACATCGCAATAGCGTGTGTCAGTCTTTTGGTTTTTTTTTTTTCGAAATAAGGCATGGACATCTGCCTGAGCGATACGCCACAAACCAAACAAAAACTTGAAGGACGCCTGAGCTTCGCGATCAAGAGTAAAACGCGACAGCATAATCGGGCCCCGTGCGCATCGCCTTTTCAACTGCTATCCCAACTTCGGTTCTCGGTGCATGCCTCAACCGCGCAGTGAGGAAACGAATGACTGTGCGTGTAACATTGGGCGTGTCAAGCTATCCTAGAATGCCCGTCCGCAAGTACAGTTAAGTGCCCACACACCATAATTCTTCCTTTTGCGAATCGGCGAAGGGCCCACTACGAATCCGTAAGGCAACACGCGAACCTACGCAGCTGCTCCCTTTGTTGATGCTTTTGCAGCTGATGATGAATAAAAAATGTCTGATCGCTTGTAATGAGTGGACTTTTTAACATACCCACTCACTGCAGTTCATATGTTTCGATGCCTGGCGGGCGGGATTCTACATTTCTACCACGCCAATCTTACATGCGTTAAGGAAGACTCCTTCCACTACATCGCAATTCGTAGTGTGTTCTTCAGAAGCAGTTCGCAGCGATACCGTGGCTCAGTGTAGATAGGCAATATTGTAAGAAAATAAAAAGATACCATGGTTCTGTGGTATGGCATCCTGCTTACCTACGCAAACGGCCCTGGGTTCGATTCTCACTCGAACGGAGATTCCTTTAATCTTTTTTTTCTTTTTCGTAGCATTTTCAAGCAGTACCGTAGCTTTATGGTAGAACACTTGCTTGCCATGGACGCGGCCTGGGTTCGATTATCACTCGAACCGATCATTTTTATTATTTACTTTTATTTTCTTCCTTCATGATATTTTGGGTCACGGACGAGATGACAATCTTTCGCCCACAACCAACGGCGCCAACGCCGACGCCGACACGGGAATTTCTGCGAAACGAACTTTTTAATGCTGTCGCATTGCAATTCCGATCGTGCGTTTAAGCTGTATACAAAAAGACAGCGGCCCTAGTAATGTTCTTTTACTGCACACTGGTCGTTTATAGTGCCTTGTGGTCGTAATCTATAGCGTGGATTTAGTATTGTCGTTGTGGCTTTCTTGAACGTTATGCGTATGCGTTCATTTACACATCTCAAAATATTGCGCTCTTTTCTGTCGTATCCCACGGCAGCGTTGCGTTACGCGTGAGCAATTTGCGAAAAGCATACGAGGGCCCGCGATCAGCGAGAAGATGGATGCGATGATCTACGCAAGAGATGCCTGTTGAGATATTTGCGCCGACCAAGTCTTGTGTGGTAGCACTGATTTACGGCGGACGCGCGAAGCAGCGTCTGTGGCACTCCTTACACACGTTTGTATACGTAAATCATTGCTTTCGTCGATCTACAACACCGACAAACTAATACTGATCAATCATGCTATCGCGCACGTGTGCGAGATTGTAAGTCTAATTTAAAATGCATATATTGTAATATTGCATTGCAAGTGTAACTTATATTGCAGGCGAGCAACTAAATTGCACGGAGAACTATGAACTGACGTTGAAGAGCGATTTTGCGCTCGCCGGTCATTTCCGAAGCAAAGCACAGTGCCGATCTTGTTGACGAAAGAAGTTCGCGTCGGCGCTTTCCTTTTCTTCGTTCATGTAACTGATAAATTAGAATAAAGTTAGTGTTGCCTCGTTCCTGGCATTGTCGGGGCTCCCTTACTGCCTGAACAGCACACGAAGGACTGGAAAGTCTTCGCAGAACGAAAGTCATCGCAGAACGAGGCTGCGACATGCGACTGGTTACGTTTTCGCACCCAACAAAACATAAAAATATTAATATTATCTGGGGTTGTGGATCGGGCTTATGGGCGCTTTGACAGATGGCGCTGTACATTCTGAATTTCCCCTAGAGCAACAACAAATGACTGCTAACAAAAACACAAGACAAGAGCAATTATTCCTACGGGTAATCCAGTTGTAAAGAGCTCGCATACTTAAGGATAATCATACGTTTAGTTGGACAAGAATTGACAGGGAGAAGAAAAACATTTCGGTAAAAAGGTGTAAGCACTGAGAAACAATGTTGTTGCAGCGCGAAAATAATTCGTACTGTGACACTTAAAGAACGGCAAAGCTTTAAAAAACACAAGTGAAACAAAACGTTATTGTAAACAAGCAAGCAGACAGGCGTATATCAATTCATGAAGTAGGTATAACGAGAACAAAACTATCTTACAGCTTTTTTGGCTTTTCATTACAGATAAAAACTCAAATATTATTGTAGTGCTTTGTATGATACGCAGCTGACGATTCTTTTGTAGTTAATGGGCGAAAACGCTTGAGGCCCGTGTGCTTATGTGTAGGTGCACATAGAGATCCCCAGGTGGTAGAAATTTCCGCAGCCCTCCACTACGGCGTCTCTCGTAATGATGTCGTGGTTTTGGGACGTTAAACACCATCGGTTATTATTATTAGGGTTAATGCATATAGTAAATATTTCAAACTATAATATAACTGGGGTTTCTATCCCAAAACCACGGTATGATTGTGAGCGACGCCGTATTTGAGGGTTCCGGAAATTTCAACCTTCTGGTGTTCTTAAACGTTCACTGACATCGCACAGTACACGGGCCTCTAGCAGTCCCCATCCATCGAAATGCGACCGCGGTGGCTGGGATCGAACCCGCGACATTTGCGTCAGCAGCCGAGCATTGTGACAACTCTTGCTCCAGTATGGGCGAAAAATATTTGAGACAAGATGTACAAAAGGTGTATGCAGCGAGGACTTGCGTTTGATTGCATCTGGTTGAAAGTGTTCGTGAGGAGGTTATATAGCTGGATTCGTCACTATTTGCATTGTTATGCATAGGTAAGTACATTAAGTTTAGTCGAGCTATCGAGCTATTACGGCCCTGCGCTGGACACAATGTATACCAGCATTTCCCACCCACATAGCTGTGTCACGTGAACCGTAGTTGTTGCCTTCTGACTATCACTCATACCCAATGTAAGATGCCTTTGCCCATTAGTGGGTGGATTTTTAAGAGCGAAGCTTCTTAGGCCTGCACCCCGCCGGCGCCGTCGTCGCCGTCGAAGCTTCCCGCCGCATCACTGCTCGCACCCCTCTCCCACCTGTCTCCCTTTCATCGTCTCTACCCTCTCTCCTTAAACCGGCGGACGCGCGTTCCCGCCACCGAGCGCAGCAGACGCTCTCCGCGCGTGCGGTGCAAACAAGGCGCGCGGCGCAAAAAAACACTTCGTGTTATAAAGAAGCCAGCGTTCTCCCTGTCCCACACACACACTCTGCTGCCATGGACGACTACAGTTTCCTCCGTGCTCCCATCTCTTCCTTCCTCCGACAGTACAGACACTGCGGGTTCGACCCTTTCTGCGAGTACTGGAAATACGACCTACCCGATGTAGACACCTTCAGCGAACGCTACTTATGCGCTACTTTTGCATAAAACTAAAGTGATGTGGAACAATCTTGGCAGAGAGCAGCGCTTTGCGATAGGTGGCGAGACACTGGAAGTTGTAAAGGAGTACGTCTACTTAGGACAGGTAGTAACCGCGGAGCCGAACCATGAGAGTGAAATAACTAGAAGAATAAGGATGGGATGGGGCTCATTCGGCAAGCATTATCAAATCTACCACTATCCCTCAAGAGGAAGATATATAACAGCTGCATCTTACCGGTACTTACCTACGGAGCAGAAACCTGGAGACTTACAAAGAGGGTTCAACTTAAACTGAGGACGACGCAGCGAGCGATGGAAAGGAAAATGATAGGTGTAATCCTTAAGAGACAGGAAGAGAGCAGAGTGGGTCAGGGAACAAACGGGGGTTAAGGATATCATAGTTGAAATCAAGAAGAAGAAATGGATATGGGCCGGGCACGTAGCACGTCGGCAGGATAACCGCTGGTCATTAAGGGTAAGTGACTGGATTCCAAGAGATGGCAAACGCGTGAGGGGGAGGCAGAAAATTAGGTGGGTAGATGAGATTAAGAAGTTTGCAGGTATAACGTGGCAGCAGAAAGCGCAGGAGCGGGTTGATTGGCGAAACATGGGAGAGGCCTTTGCCCTGCAGTGGGCGTAAACAGGCTGATGATGATTATGATGATGATGATGATGATAATGATGACTTTCGCAAGATCATTGGCATCGACCGAGACACCGAAATGACAATCGGCCTCGCATCCTTCGAATGGTTAAACAGTTTCAAAACGTACATAGTCGTTTTCGTCCCATTTCTAAGGAGCTTCCCCCATCGGTTGTATTCGTACACGGAACAACTGCTAGTCTTTTCATTATAGTGTATTGGTAACTTTCCTAGATGCTATAGTTAAGTAGTACCTGAATTGCCAATTATCAGTAACGAAGTATTTGACACCGCCATAAATTAGGAAGATATTCCTTTAGTCTCAGTGATAAAATCTTCTGGCGAAGAACACTTCACTGTGACTGCATAAGTCCCAGAGTCGTGTCCCCAAACGAAAGAATATCTGGTTCTCTAAATTCCCTGCCCTGCATTCAAAGAGGTGGTACGAATATTCTTGTTCTCTGAATCCTGAGCTGGCGACAGCATAGAAAGAATATGCCCCATCGTTTTCACATCTCAACAAGTAAGAACGAAGAGGGGGAGAGCCATACTAGCAAAAAAAAAAAAACATGATAGTCTTTCTCTGTTGGCCTTCAACATCAATGATGTATTGTTTAGTGAAAGGAAAACACACGATATTTTGCGGGTTTTTATGTTGGTGAAACGAATACACTGGAAGCAAATGAAATATCAGTGAAATCGCACCGAAGGTGGCCTTGTATAAAGCTGAGTTCTTAGTGCATTTGCATTTAGGTCATTCATGTTATTGCTCCATATATGGTCTTCTGTGATCGCCAATCGGCGATAGTAAGTGGTGCGATGCTCAAACAAAGTTGATGGTACATGTCAAAGGCTAACAGCGTGGAAACAAGAAGGGCGACACAGAGCAACTAACACAGCAGCCGAAGCGCTGTTGGGTTAGTTTCTCTACTTTGGCCTTATTTACGGGCTGTTAGCCTTCAGATATTTCTGTGCTGTAGTAGAAATCCGTTCCGTGTTACTAATTTTCAACAGGATTAATTATTTTCCTCTAGAGGAAGCGAACAAGGTCAATTCTAAGCATGTAGCATCAGAGCGTCATTTCTTTACTACAAATAAGGTACCCTCAAGAGCTCGGTGATCTGCATGAATATTAATTGCATTAAAGTCATCAACAAACATTATTATGAATGATTGATCACCTCGCTAAATAATCGTTGATAAGGATCTATACAAAAGATCATAATTAGTACGGTATAAGCGATATTGTAAACTATATGTGCGATTGAAGCATGACACTCGAGAAAGCCGAGAAGCAGTGTCACAGCTAAGCGAAAACATCGACAAAACTTTCTTTTTAAAGCAGGTATTGTTTTAACATCACTGAAGACGGCTGTCGTATTGGATGTGCAGCATACGCGCTCCAACATGGGAATTTAAGCTATGACGAATACGGCTATAAGTCCTTCACCGGTACGTCTTGTAGATGTCATGCATTCAAGGCGTGCGTACGTGCTCACGTATCTCTATACACATACCGGAACGTCAGCCACAAAGGGACGCGGTGGGTACCGGATATAGTTGCCAAAAAAGAAAAATCTTATTGCTCGCTTTCCCACGGAAAAAAAGGGGGCAGGCTTCATCCACAAATGATAACACGTATTCTCTATCCGTTCTATTTCATTCGCTCTTCTATAATTCTCTCAAAAAAAATGTACAAGGATGTAACCAGTGCGTGGTAGAATCCATGAGTGTGGACGATTAAACGTTAGATCTTGCTGGCCGTTTTCTTGGGAGTTTTTTTCTCCCCGCGTTTTTCACCGAGCGCCGAGTTTTCAGCCTCGTTGTCCTTCTCTTTAGCCTTAACCGAAGGCCGTGAAGCTATGCTCTTGGTCGACTTGGAACTCGACGCTTGCGACGACGTTCTAGACGCAGCAGTACCCGGCCTTTCTGGTGGGTTCCCGTACCGTCCGCTGCCTCTCGTGCCGATCGGACGAAGCGCTAGCCCGATTGAGTGGCTCCGAACTGGCAAAGCCCGGATAAAGCGCGAAAAAGTCCGAGTATCCCGGTGCGTACGTGCTGGTGTACCCATAGGGAGGCCCCGTCATGACCGGCATGAGGGCCCCTTGGTAGGGCACCATCTGCGGCCAGTAGAATTCCTGTGGGTGGTACGCTGCAAGGGCGTCGTAATAGTTGGAGGACAGGACTTCGTACTGACTCGGAAAGATTGGCTGTGCCACGTACGAGCCTGAGAATGGGATCGGGGCGACTGGGAAGTACCCTTCGGAGGGCCACGCAAAGGGGTCCTCGGCGTCTGCCATGTACCCTTCCAGGTAAGCCTCGTAGTCGTTGCCTTGCGACGAATAAGAGATTGGCGGTGAACCAATACTCTCGGGAGACCTGACCGGGAGCCAACGCACCTGTGGCCTGCGACTGTTACCGCTACGGAGGCCTCTGGTTGTGGAGGGCTGGTTGAGGGGTATCTCGGGCACCTCAGTATTTCCGCGTCTGTCGTTGATCGGTTCTGGTGTGCTGCCCCGATCTTGTTCGGTGTTCTTGTCAGCCGCCGTGCGAGCTTGTTTGTACCTTTGCAGCAGATTTTGCTCTGGTTCGGACATCGTAGCCGCCGGTCCCAGAGAAGCCAGAGGCTTAGCAATTTTAGCCGGCGGTCTAGTCGGCGGTTTAGCCGGCTTGGTGACTTTAGCTTGTTTGCCGGGCAGCATGAATTCCTTGCTGTTGTCGCTTTCAGATGACTCCTCTATAGGTATAATCAGGCTGCCTCTCCTGGAGAGCATCGGTGATGGGGGGCTGCGAAAGTTGCAAGAAGAATCGAATTGGTGCGTTTAGCGCTCGTATAGTCTTAGGATGGCCTATTTATGATACATTCATTTATTGCGGCATGCGTGATCAGGTGGGGGGATGTTCGCCCGTATGCATACTCGCTGCGCGTTAGCTATGAAATTAAATGAGGCTCGGTTAGGTTACACTGAATAATGATAACAGTAATAACAATAATAATAATTAGTAGTTGTAGTAGTATTATTAAGGGTAGATGCGAGTCGAAAAAAAAGTTTTTTCCAAAATTACATATTTTTTTGTTTTTATTTGCTTTCACAAGTTTTAGTTTCTCTACTTTCCCGACAAAAAATTGAAGATTGTGATTAAACTCGAAGTAGGTTAAAATTGCTTTTCAAGAGCATAAGGTGGCTACTAAAACTAGAAAGAGCTCATTGTCTAGAGCCCCTGGAAATTGTCACCAGGCTGCTTGCCATTGCATTTCGCATGAGCAGTTCACCAAAGCCACATGCTCAAAATAACCATGATTCCCAAGCTCTCATGATGGAAGAAATCATTTTAAAGAACATATCTTAGTGGCATAGATGAGCTTTCACTTTATGCGTTTTTCTCAAGATACAATCTTGGGCAACTTCTTGAGTTTTGACATGTTTTTAGTACTTCTGATAGCCACATCGCGATGAAATTTCGCCGACATATTCCTTGTCATGTGAAGAGTGCAAGTATCTCCTTTAAAACTTGATATCGCCTATATAATTATTACGAACCTAAAGTAAGCAATTAGTATGGTCTGAGCATTCTACGACTTCTCCCATTACAATTTTCCTTATCCATTAAAATGTCTTATATCCACTATCTTGTTAGTTATTTGCATTCTACAGTTAATGTGGAGCACTATGAGCCATTAATGGCTCAGTACCATAAAAATTTACTGGCAAGAAAAGTTTGTAAAGAAGAACTATATTTTACGCATTATCATGGTGCAAAACGAGAACTATGCACCTTACTATAAAACTGATTACATACTTGAAATGAGCATAAAATCCTGTGTAGACAGCGAAATTTTCATTTCCCTAGGCTACAGATTAAACAAACGGTTTTTTCGAGTAGCATCTCCTCTTAAAGGAGTCCTGACACAAAAATTTTCGCCCCGCGTTTTTTTTGCTGCAATGTGTTGCTGGGGGCCTGTTAGTCATAACACGGCACATCGTTTGCTGCAGCGCGCGACAGATAATTAATTACAAGCTCCTCATTACCGACACAGCCTCAGTTTCGGTTTGACAGAGCTCCAAAAACGACAAGCCGCCGTGTGCAACTATCGCCACCTAGCGAGTGAAACGCTCGGTCACGGAGCACACACATGGAGGAAGGAAAAACTCAGGAGAGGCCCTATCGCATCCCAATGCATTGCGAAAAGTGTGGCGGAAGTGACGTCAAATTTATGGGGCAAACAAACCGGTATGGGGCAAACAAAACAGCAGACGACCAGCGGCGTGCTCTCCGCGCTGGTTCGCTTCTGCATGGATTTGTAGTCCTGGCGTAAACTTGGCGCGTATTGTGAGGTTTGCGTGCAGTAAAATGTTGCGAGCAGACATTTACCAGGCTGTTCGTGCGTGGCTGGCCCGAGCGCTGCGTGCTGAAACTCTTTGTGGAGCGTTTTTGTGCAACAGGTCAGAAAGTACCGGTACGTGCCGTAATCAAAAACATTCAGCGTCTGCATCATCGTATTCGAATGCACCCGGCAGTGACTTACGCGTTCTGCTGGGCGTAAGACCAGCAGAACGCGTAGCCCGATTTACCGATTACTGGCCAGCGTGGGCACTACACGATTTTAAGAGCTTGCTTAGTCGCTATTCGGCGCAACGCCAACCTAGTATATTTGACATAACTTCACGTCGAAAAGAGGATACCGCTGTATTGTTTACGCGCTCGTGCACGCAAAGTTTGTAATTCCAGTGCGCACACAACAACTAGCAACAACTATCAAAATACATACAGCACGTAGTCGGATAACAACAAAAGTTTATTGCCTTTCCGTATGAACGAGACAACGTCTAAAAACGCGATACGATGCCTTCGGCGCACGTTATGTAGGCGTTTCAGACGCCAAAAACAAAAGTTCACGTGTGTTCTGAGTCCACACAATGAGTAAGAACCAACAGAGCGTACAGCCGAGAGAGCTTCGCATGCAGATATAATGAAGCGAACGTACGTACACATGAAAAGTGACACCACGTACTATTCGTAGTGCACTCGACTTGCACCGAGTATATGCAACAGCTGGGCATTGCGTAGCTTTCGTAAAGAACACACAGAATGAGCAGCATACGCGAAACGAATGTGCCGCCGTCGCCGCTTCCACGGCGAAGAAAAAAAAAGGTAGCAAATGTTTCGCGACTCCCTCGATGCGCGCACAGTACGCATGCGCTCGCTCCCGACGCGGCGGAAATCGCGAAGTGTTTAGCTGCTCCTTCGCTAGGAGGCGATGCGGGTGTTTGCGACGGGCAGGCTTCACGAATATGACGTCAGGGCCTCTCCTTAGTATTCCTTCCTCCATGGAGCACACAGAACAGTGACGCACTTCCGCGCGGTCTGCATCGTCTGCTTTCATTCGCTTGTCACCCATGCTGCGTGATGTCGTCGCCGTTATCGTCCTCGCTGTCGTCGTCGGGGTCGTCTGACGGCGACAATTTTCTTGCGACGGGGATGGAAGGAATTTACGACGGGGCGAATCACTTCAGGTTTGACCCGCTGGCGAGGAGTGCTTCGTCGGGAAGCGGCAACGATACCAGCGACGACGACCACGATGAACCTCGCGTCGGCAATGTACTATGGTAAGACCCGACACATTCGTGCACAAAGGTTCTGCAGGGCAATTCATTAAGCCAAAGTACGTTCTCTTTTTCTACGTTCAATATTCGATTGAATCACTTGATAACATTGTGATGCCCTTCAAGTTGTTGGTGCCGAAGAAAGCTAGGTAACACCAGAGCACCAGACGTGAGCGATGCACAGGGTGGAGTCGGAAGACCCATGTACGCCAAGTCCGGCGCCTGTGTGGTAAAGCAATGCGCCTCGAAATGGAGCCCGCAAACGCGACTGTTCTGCACGGGGGACCAGTCCTGATACTCCTGACGTCCACAAGCGCACACGAACTCGATCCACTTCTGCCGCCGAGGTTCGTCGCGGGGAAACGTATGCAGCGATACGCCTGATCCCGACTTCGACGTGCAGAAGGAAACGGCGCAGAAGGATTTCGGCATTGTGGCCTGTCACTGCAGCCCAGGCAGCACAGGGAAATCAAGAAGTCCTTGGGAGCAGGAAACGGGAAAGCTGTACTGTCGCCAAACACAAAACTATCAACGCGTGCGCCGCGGCAGCGCCTCCTCTTGGCCGCGGCCACACACTCGCGAGCAGCCGCCGAGCAGTCGCCAACAGCGCAGTGGCGAGCGCGCCAAAACAGAAATGGCGGCTACGACGTCATCATAACCTGTTGTACCGGGAAGTAGGGGGGTCACCGCGGGTCACCTCCGAGGGTGTCAATGCCGCCAGGTGCGGCCTAGAATGCTGGATCGCGCACGCGAACTTCAAAATTCATATAAAATACCTTCCAAGCTTTATTCGCTGTCGATATTTTGCAGATGGTACACGCATGTACACGGGAATCGATCCAGCAGGCTATCTCGGCCGCGAAATTTTGTGTCAGTACCCCTTTAATAGTTGTAGTAGTAGTAGTAGTAGTAGTAGTAGTAATAGTAGTAGTAGTCGTAGTAGTAGTAGTAGTAGTGGTAATAATAATAGTAGTAGTAGTAGTAGTAGTAGTAGTAGTAGTAGTAGTAGTAGTAATAATAATAATAATAATAATAATAACTGGCGTTCAACATCGCAAGACTACAATATAATACACTGAAGGACGAAGTTTAATTTCGAAGTCTCTGTCAGCATGTACTGGGCAGCTTCGATCATACGTCTCCAAAAGTTCCAGACTACGCTACACGGTGCGTTCATACAATCAGCGCAATGTCAAGTGGCGAATCGGGCTGTCTGGAACTGTTAATGTAGAATAATCAAAGGTGCCCAGTGGCCGTAATGGTCGATTACAGCACACACCCGAAGTACATTAAGTAAGCACATACTGGTCCAAGTTGTTTTGTAATCTACAAAACAGTTGCCTATCTGAGTATCCGCAAAATATTAAGAGGCAAAAAAAGCTTAGGTCACATAACCACGACGAGGAAGTACATAAAGAGCAGGAGGTAGAAGGAGCACCTGCGCACGTCCTTGACCATGCCAATTTCTTGCTCTTATCTAGCCTTTGAAATTAAAATTTCAAGTCTCACAACAATTCGAATTTGTATCATGCCTCACGAGCGCGCTGCTTCCATAGAAGCATTTCCTAAGTTACGCGTTTCCAGGCCCTTCCTTACAGTAGCAGCTGTACTGCCTCCAAAGTTTCGTCACTGACATATTTCAGGCTATAATAGGGTCCATCTTTACGTCATTTACGTTCACATCACAACATTATTCGTTGCCCTAACTTGATTACATGTACAACACTCACAAAGCGAGTACTGTACACGTGATCAATTCATGGCATAAGAGAATTAGAAACACGACATCGCTTTTCTTCGTGATAACCGTGTCACCTCGCTGGAAATACGGCTGTTAGGGGTAATGCTGGCTTTGATATAAGTGCTCGGAACAATACTCCGTCACTATGACCTAACCTGTACAGGCTGTAAACGAAAGTACCTGCATTACCTAGCCCTAAAATTTCACGCTTCAATCCGTGGATACTTGCCCACTTTGCAAAAGCTGTTCTAGGACCCTTTAAAAGCACCGCACATCATCTCCTAATCGATCGCTGCATCATCATGACATCAAACACTACCATAGCGGCCTCGGACCACAACTAACCCATGTTGCTCAAAACGCCAATTTCGTCAACAAGACAAATGCACTGGTCGCATCTCTTTATATTATTTGTTAATTTCTCCGTAACTGCATCCAGCGCATATCTATCTGTGCTTACGCCCGGCACCGACGACTCAGCGGAAGGCTTTTGAGAACCAACCTTAGAGCTCTTGTCCTTGGTCTTTGTCTTCTTGTCCTTCAGCGATATCGATGTGGCGGAGCTTGGTCGGGCGACGTTCGGCATGTCGCTGGAAAAGCTAATGCCACGCTCCTTGTACAAGGCCACCGTTTCCTTATTTGTCACCAGGAGACGCACCTCGTTACTCAACGACTTGATGCGGTTCACCACGTCCCGTTGGCTGGCGCCGATCACGCTCTCCCCGTTCACCTTTAAGAACCCGAGCGGCGAGAGTTAATTTGTTGAAATCTTTAAAATCAGTGGCTGTAGTAGTAGAGGGCACACACATCTAAGTACTGTAGCGAATATTGTCAACAAGAGGCGACTATCTGCTGGTCAAGTTGCTGCGCTTGTCAAGTGGCTAGAGAATCAGCCTCCGATGTGGGAGGCACTCGGCTTGATTCCCATAACCACCGGGCATCCACGGTTTTCTAGCTGCGAAGCACCTTATGGTTGGGGCTATGTCCGTCCCTCCCGCATCCCACCCGCGTCCCGCGTCCGGCCACTTTCATGAAGTAGGGGAGCACCCATTATGCGAACCAGAACACTGTAGAAATATGAAGGCCGTCAACCACTACCACAGTCATCAGAGTCATGGCCGAGAGCACAGAGAGGCTGCTTAGCAATGGCTAGGCAGGTGGTGTCTTTCGCCCAGGTTGACCCCATTCCTTGAACTTGCTTGCATGTGTTTGGAGGCGGCTTAGTCCGTCCCTTCTTCCCGCGTCCCACACCACCACAGCGCATGCGCGTCCCCTCCCCCCCTCTCTCCTACGCTCACCCCCTTTCTCTCCTCTAGGAATCCTCTACTCTACGGAGGGGCCCCCCGCGTCTCTCACCCCCCCCCCAGCGCATGCGCGTCCCCCTCCCCCCTATCCTATCCTACGTTCACCCCCTTTCTCTACTCTAGGAATCATCTACTCTACGGAGCGGCGCCCGCGTCCCACATCCCCACAGCGCATGCACGTCCTCTCCCCCCTCTCTACTGTTGGAATCCTCTAGTCTACGGAGCGGCTCCGGCGTCCCACATCCCCACAGCGCATGCGCATCCTCTACCCCTCTCTCCTCTACGAATCCTCTACAGAGCGGCTCCCGCGTCCCACACCCCCACAGCGCATGCACGTCCCCTCCCCCTCTGTCTCCTCTCTACAGTCCCCCCCCCCCGCGTTCTTTGCTTTAGGAATCCTCTACGGAGCGGCGCGCACGATAGGTGGTGCGACAGTTGCATACTCCGCTGGGGGCGCCACGGTAGTTCCGCGGTATGAAAATGACGGAGCGCGCGCGCCTCATTCTCTCTCCTGTGCAGCGCCGCGATAAGCGCCCGGACCGAGCGGCGACGTTCCTCCCGCTCAAGCTAATTATCTCCCCGCTGCTTCGCATCCACACATGGTTCCCTTTAGCGGGAGATGGGGGGTTTAGGTGCGAAGCATCTTATGCTCGGGGCTCTGTCCGTCCCTCCCGCGTCCCGCGTCCCCCGTCCGCCGTCCCGCGTCCGGCCACTTTCATGAAGTAGGGAAGCACCCATTATGCGAACCAGAACACTGTAGTAATATGAAGGCCGTCAACCACTACTACAGTCATCAAAGTCATGGCCGAGAGCACAGAGAGGCTGCTTAGCAATGGCTAGGCAGGTGGTGTCTGTCGCTCAGGTTGACCGCATTCCTTGATCTTGCTTGCATGTGTTTGGAGGGGGCTTAGTCCGTCCCTCCTTCCCGCGTCCCACACCAGCACAGCGCATGCGCGTCCCCTCCCCCTCTCTCTCCTACGCTCACCCCCTTCCTCTCCTCTAGGAATCCTCTACTCTACGGAGCGGCCCCCCGCGTCCTACACCCCCCTACAGCGCATGCGGGTACCCTCCCCTATCCTCTCCTACACTCACCCCCCATTCTCTACTCTAGAGAGAACGTTACCTAGAGAAGGCAATGGCACAGTACATACAGCCACACGCCCTTCGTGCTTGCGGGCGACTTCAACATGGATATAACCACGAACGACTGGCTCGTCCACCACATGATAGACGTGTACTCGTTGCGACGCATTTCCGACGACAACATACAACCGACAACCATAAGGGGAACGTGCATAGACCTCATCTTCGCAAACTTCACAATGAAAACTCTTCAAAAGCAACCCCTGACGCTACACTTCACCGATCACAAGGCCGTCGTCTTCAAAGTGCACCGACGCAAGGAATCGCACACGTTCCCTAAATAAACACGCAACCACCACATTCTCCGTCTTCTCTTATACATTCTTATTTATCCTTTCAATAAAATTCCCGCTCAAGCTATCCATCTCTCCGCTGCTTCGCATCCACACATGCTTCCCAGCTAGAGGCTACCTGACAAGGTAGCCTCTAGCTTCCGCTCTCCTACAACCACACTGCGCCGTTTTAGATGCGAAGCATCTTATGCTCGGGGCTCTGTCCCTCCCGCGTCCCCCGTCCGCCGTCCCCCGTCCCGCGTCCGGCCACTTTCATGAAGTAGAGAAGCACCCATTATGCGAACCAGAACACTGTAGTAATATGAAGGCCGTCAACCCTAACACAGTCATCAGAGTCATGGCCAAGAACACAGAGAGGCTGCTTAGCAATGCTACGCAGGTGGTGTCTGTCGCCCAGGTTGACCCCATTCCTTGAGTCATGGCCGAGAGCACAGAGAGGCTGCTTAGCAATGGCTAGGCAGGTGGTGTCTGTCGCCCAGGTTGACCCCATTCCTTAATCTTGCTTGCATGTGTTTGGAGGGGGGCTTAGTCCGTCCCTCCTTCCCGCGTCCCACAGCGCATGCGCGTCCCCTCCCCCCCTCTCTCTCCTACGCTCACCCCCTTTCTCTCCTCTAGGAATCCTCTACTCTACGGAGCGGCCCCCCGCGTCCCACACCCCCCACAGCGCATGCGCCTCCCCTCTCCTACGCTCACCCCCCTTCCTCTACTCTAGAAATCATCTACTCTAAGGAGCGGCGCCCACATCCCCACAGCGCATGCGCGTCCTCTCCCCCCTCTCTCCTCTAAGAATCCTCTACTCCACGGAGCGGCTCCCGCGTCCCCACAGGGCATGCACGTCCCCTCCCCCTCTCTCTCCTCTTCTACGGTTCCCCCCCCCCCCCCGTCCTTTCCTCTAGGAATCCTCTGCGGAGCGGTGCGCACGACAGGTGGTGTGACAGCTGCATACTCCGCTGGGGGCGCCACGGTAGTTCCGCGGTATGAAAATGACGGAGCGCGCGCGCCTCATTGTCTCTCCTGTGCAGCGCCGCGATGAGCGCCCGGACTACTGCCGTGAAATGAGAGCGGCGACGTTCCTCCCGCTCAAGCTAATTATCTCCCCCGCTGCTTCGCATCCACACATGGTTCCCTTTAGCGGGAGATGGGGATTTTTTTTCTTGTGGGTTGCACAAATAAGCGTCGTCTCTAATTTGAGAGCGCTGTTTGTCTCGCTGACTGTAACAAGCACTCCAGCAAAATACCGAATGCTACTCAGCACATTGCAAGTGAAAGTAAATATGTGTAATTTTTTTTACTTACCCGGATGAACATCCTGACACATTACGCGCTCGCGCTAGTCGTGCGGTGGAGCGGGGGGGGAGGCGAGGTGCACACCACAGGAGTGACGCCAGCCCTTACATCGCCATTTGCTAAGGTGTCAACTATAAGTCGAATGGGTGTCAACTGATGAGTGAACGGCAGTGGGTGGCCCAACACTCTCACTTACCGCCCTCCTAACACTATTTGCAACTTAACTGCGGGCTTAATTGCCTACTTATGCCCTTAAAATCTGCTAATTATCTGTGTGACGTGTGGTCGGTAACCCTAAGCTCAACTAATACGTGCCCACGAAACGTCGATTTCCTATTTTCACCCAGGAGGAAACAGTGCGTTCGTCTCTACACTTTCGATGCGCACCTATCGTCATTCAATTAACTTTCATTAGTTATCCGGGTGGTTAATTACACCCTATTATGTACTAAATTATGCTCCTCTATCATATCTGTCATCTGCAACACTTATCAACACCTCCTATTTATGTTGTTTTAATTTTGTCTGTGTTCTTCGTTTTAAACTTATGTAAAACGCCACTCGGTGGTGAATGTCGACTGCTCCGCAAGGAACTTGACGTCCCTATGTGTTAGCGCCGTAATATAAGCTCCGCCCGCGTCTATTACGGTTCCGAGCAAAAAAGAATTGAATAGCTACTCCTTCCACTTATCACTGAACGAAACTCAATGCTAACCCAAGAATGTTAGAAGATAAACATTATTTATTGCATTATGATATCAAATTTCAATTGCTTACTTTTGTTTACTTTGAGTAGAACTATTACAGTTTCTGTTATGTATACTTCTAATGGAACCCGCACTAGACTATGGCTATGGAACCATACAGTTTGTGCATATTTTGTACAATATATGTGTGCAATAAAGAACATTCATTCATTCATTCATTCATTCATTCATTCATTCATTCATTCATTCATTCATTCATTCAATCAATACGCCAGGGCGCACGAACGCCGGCGTGCGAGTGCCCAGACACCTAAGTCAAAGATTACGGTCACCTCTAATTTTTTTACAATATTCAGTGATAAACCTCTGTAATTTACGATTACATTAAGTCACCGAGCTCTCCTTTTCTGTAGTTGCGGATGCATTCACCTGTACGATGCAGTCCTTGGCGCGGAGTCCTCCAGCCTCGGCGGGTCCTCCCTTTTCAACGGTGGTCACGGTTGCCAGTTTGCACTTCTCGTCGACCAGTACGCCGAAACCGTAGCCGTCAAAGTCGGGCCGGCGCACCAGTTTACACAGACGCACGGCTGAAGCCGCAGTGGCCGAGGATGACGAAGCGCTTTTCTTCACGGTCGAAGACGGGCCCTTTTTCGCTGCGTCCTCTTTGCCACCGTCGTTTTTCTGAAGGGTAGGGAATATGTTTTAAAACTGGGTGTCTTTGCGTTCGAACAGCAGTTGCTTGGGTACATTGAAAAGTACAAAGAAAGGTTTAAATTGATTTTTGCTGAAGCTACAAGAAATGGGAGGCCAAGTCCTTCGTTATAACATGCTCACAACGACGGACAATGGAGCACTCTCCGAGACGTAAAGTTTAATTCGCAACACGTATCTTCCAGTTAAACCGATTGCGCAGAATAGTATAGAGTGCAGTTACCTGAAAATTTTGCGAATAACTCGATGTACTTGAAATGATATACGGGGAGCATGGTGCCAACCAAACAACGAAACAAAGATATCGCTTTCGGAACCATAGAGCGTCGGCCTTACGTTAGCCTCGTCAGGCTTGCCACAGTCTATGGCTCCGCGCCGTCAACCCTACGTAGAAACCAGAAGCCTCCTCCACTGACGTGGCACCTTCTCTGGCAACAGTACTGCTAATATGAAGATGGTAAGCTTTGCTCTCGAAATCCGCAGGGAAATTCATAATCTAATTTACCTTATTGGAGCGCGATGATGAAGGGGACATTGCTTGCGTGCTTCTGACCTGCTTCTTATCCTATAGCGCTGACCCACTACTGGGGAGTGGCGAAGAATGCCGGTGGCTAGGGGAGGTCATGTGCAAGTTAATCAAATCAGACCACATTATTTTTGAGTAAGAACAAGAAGACCGTGAAAAACAACTAGTTTTATTATTCTTACTTGGTAAGACACCCACTCGATCCGAACTCTTCAGCTCAGTCGGTAGATCGTCCCGCGCATGCCGTCGAGGGCTGAGAAGTCGGAAGTTCGATTCCGGATGGGGGAAACATTTTTTCTAGAAGTTCTTTTCTTTCTCGTTTCGTGTCGTCCATTTTATCAACGTCATATTCGTGACGGAAATACGTCACTAAAGCCTTGGTGGACCCGGCATAAAACATTGCTAATAAAATAAATAATAAAAATTTCCGGGTCCCAGTGAGGATCGAACCCAGGCGGTCTGCGTGGCAAGCAGGTGTTCTACCACTCAGCCACGCCTCTGCTTAGAAATACAGTGAAAATAACTTCCTCTGCTTGGAAATGCAGGGAAAATCACTTTCATGCTTCGCAAACGCAAGCGTCCTTTATATAGGCGTCGCAATATAACATGCAATATCCCAGTAATATTGCATGGTACAAGCGTACATTGCAGACTATCATAACGATTTCGTAGCTTAAAGCCAGCCACCCATTACAAAAGGCGCACACCTTACTGCGCGTATTCCCTTAAAACAACGTAGTGGGTGCATAGCAAGTATGCACTAAGTGGTTGAAGTACGCACTCGGGACGGGATATCGCTATCGCGTTCAACTCTTAGGCGAAGCTTAAGCGTCCCCCAATTTTTTCTGCCATGGATGAAAACGATCGTGAAAGCGCTCTCGCCCGCAAAAGGCAAAGCGGCAACGCCGACAACAAGCTGCTACTCCGGAGGCGAGAGCACGGCATGCGGCGGCTCAACGTCTACGCAGAGAGCAAGCTACCCCGGAGGCGAGAGCTCGGGAAGCAGCGGCAAAACGTCAACGCCAACAGCAAGCTGGTACCCCGGTGTAGAGGGCGCGGGAAGCAGCTGTTCAACGGCAAAAACGCATTGTATATACTGTACACACGCGTTGTCACTCATTTACATGCGCGAGTGGGCAATGTCACGGGTGATTTACGGTAAGAACGATCCCCAGTGTATCGCCCACTCGTCATGATTCACTTCGTGGAGATGCGTAGACTTTTTTTTATTGAATAGTTCCAGACAGTGCATCCACCCAGGACTCGGATTCAATAACTGCCATCGAGAAGTGATCTTAAGTGTGCCGCGAAGACGATGACACTTTCACGGACCAAGGTGGTCTGCTGTAGCGCTAATACGACGCGAAAGGTGAAACTGAAGCGGTTACATAATGCCCCCATAATTTTTTACGTGTGAACTTCGGCTGCTTGTCTCTTCACACTATAGTTACAGCATATGTGATCAAACGATGCGACCCAACGTGACGCGGACTAAATCTCACTGCAGCATGCGCTTCATGTGGATCAGCCTTAACAATTGCTTCCTCGTGGAGTTTATGAGCCCATGTTTGTTTTATTAATGTGAAGTCATTGCAAAGCCGAGAAACTTCGGCAGCAAAAAAAATCGAGTGTTATTCAAACCACACTTGGCTGAACATCTCAACTGGCTGGAAAGTGGGTTTCGCAGCGGTCCATGCCGCGACAGTCGCAGCTTCCAGGCCACTCAGCGGAACCGGCGTCACAATGGAAGGCCTCCAAAAAGCGCCGGTCAGATCGGACCATGTCGTTGCACACGTCCTCGCCGTCCGGCTCTCCGCACTCCAGAAAGCACAGTATGCGGAAAAATAATCTGTGCTGAACAAACTTCTGATCAGCTGCTGCTTCCCTCGTGACCTTATGGGGCGCGGCGGAAGCAGCTTGCTTGTTTTCGCTGGCTTCTTCGACGACTCGCCTGGACTTCAACAGCCAGGCGAGCTGCGCTGACCAGCGTGCACGCACAAATCTCTTGGCCCGCTGCGGTTCTACCGGTCGACCCAGCACCGACGACGCCGAAGCGGCGAAGCACAGGTCGACGTAGCGGCGAGCCCACGGTGGGAAGTACTTGGCGTCGGAGTCGAAAATAGAGCGCAGAATGAGTGCGCCCATGGTGGCGTACCGTGCCGCTGCAGCAAGTGCAAAGGGGCGATTTTACACCGATGCAGCGTAAAACACAGGAATCGTTACACCGTTGTCCAACTGTGTTGCGTGCAGTGCACACGAAGGGAAATATAAGGAAACCTTAAGCAGACAATTCTATTACTACGACTTACGTTATTGTACAATGTGAGTGTTACTAATCTGGTGCGGTATCGACAGAGAGCTATTACGCGAGAATTCCGTCAAAAATAATCTTGATGCTGCGAATATTGATAAGAAGGCGTTCAATCAATAACAACACATACTTATGTGCTCAGGGCAATGTTAGTACGAGCCCCGTCACGAAAGGCAGTGGGTAATCCACTACGTACGAGCGAAATGTTTTATGCTGGTGGCCGACACAGAAGTGTGGTGATTAGCTACAACCCTAAAGCGGCCTATTTTTATTACGTAGGCAAGGTAGATTCCGGAAATTCCGTGAGCACTGGTGGAGCAAACTCTGACATTTAAAGGGCGACCATGCATGCTCATCCTTAAATGAATAAATGCCTGATTCACTCTTAATCGACCTAATGTCAGCCAACAGAATAATGAGCCAAGGAGTAGTAGATTTGTTAACAAGTGCTGGTTAAGAGAGTTAAATGCGGCTATAAACTGACCACAAAACTAGGAGTACCTGTTACAGGAACACAATAGAAACACAAGAAATCCTATTTCATACAGCCTGCTAGTCCTTTTGCTTTCTAATGTACGTAATGCGATTGTTGCTCACATCTCTGAACTTTGTGGTCGAGGGAGGCATGCGCGAAAATGCTGGTCCGGGACAGATAGGTCGAGCTGACCAAGAAGTTGCCGTCGACGTGGTAACCTATGTGCCCGCGCAGTTGTGGGAGCCAGTAATCGTCCGGTACAGTCTCCCCCTCGCCTACTCTCGCAGCTGCTACAGTGGCAATGTTGGGAAGAAAATCCGGGCCCAGAGTCGCCGCCAGAGGCTCCAGAGGCAGGCTGTCACCGCCCGTTTCGCCTGTAGGGCACAAATATTGCCAAAGTATTACAGCTTGACTCTGCGATCTTAATTGTCCATCCTAATTGGAGAAAACGCCTTGTCGCTATCCTAATGAGAATTTCTGGTCGGATGAAGAAAAACTACGTGGCCGTAATTTGTAACACGCTGCGCTGGGGCAAAACAGTTGAGAAATTAAGCTCCGGATAAATTCGGCGATTAAGTGTTACGCGCCTTTGTTCCTTCATGGTGTCTATGTTAACATTTTAATGAAACTATAGCAATAATGGATAAGCACTTCTACTACAATGACACCTAGTTGTAATGACACATTCTAGTGAAACTATTGTCACGCAGTTGCGAAGGTGAAGAATTCGAACTATATCCGGTAAAGATAGAACGCTGTATTAGGAGAACATACGCCTATAAAAAGGTAACACTCACTGTGCCGTATCAGCAGCTAGCACAATCGGCCGGTCGTCGATAATCTGATCGTCGGTAACACGGGTATTATATACATGCATGACGGTACATTCCAGCGTTATGATTGGAGCTTGCGTCTCAAAAACGAGCGCTTAAACCACCTTCAAAGACCAGCGTCAAATAACCGCGCGGACAGTTATGATTGAGCAGGCGCCGACAATAGGCGTCTGGAAAGCACACGCTCCCTGCGCGGACGGCCGCCGCGAGCGTGAGCTCCCGCGCAAGGTCTGGCAACTAGGGTCAAGAAATCCACACAGCTCCCGCCGACGTGTCCGCCGCCACCAGGTGAACACCCGGGAACTTCAACGCTCTTTACAAAGCATCCGCTAGGCTGTGAATGAGTGAGTCATGTCAAAGAATCTCGAATCCTGGCGCAAACGAATATACGCGCGTGGAGCCGAAGGTGAAGACAGTCGGTGATGGAGGAAAAGTTGTGTAACGACGTTGTGCAGTTCGTCAGGTGAGGACGTGTTGTGTCCCTCAGGCAATGGTGCTGAGAACAGACATGTGTTCAGCCGAGTGCCGATGTAGAAGCCGAGCCAGCGCTACAGTCTACGTGGCCCCATGTGCGTGCATGTTTCCGGAAGAGGATACTTGGATAAGTGCCCAAGAATCACCGGTGATTTTACTGGACAGACCTGTGATTATCAAAGAACTTTAGGTGTTTTTGAATATTTTCGAATGCCTGTGTTTGCATTTGAGCGCGATTGCATTAGTTATTTCGCCATTATTGCTAAACCCTTCTGAGTTGTATTGTGATTTTACCAGCCAAGTGTACATATATCGAGATGTTTGTACTGCCTTATTATTGTGAAGAATTTTTGTGTGTTTGTCAATTGGGCTCTGACTCGGTATTCGGACAACAAAGGCGTTCCCTGGTGCCTTAAAAAGACCCGCTCTTAAATTCTCCGTGCTTCCGTGGTGCGTTTCGGGGTACCAATATATCGGCCCTGAAACCTGCTCGGCGATTGCCTCCCTTTAACGGGTTGCGACACTGCGTTTGCTCTAGAATAAACGCAACTACTCGCAATGCGGGTTCTCTGATCAGCACATTCTAAAACAACCATGCAGCTTTCCACACATTCCGGGGCAGACAGTGCCAGTCCCTAGTAACACGTGCAACTATCACATGTAATTAACGAAACGACCGCTACTGGCAATATAGCAGGAAGCACTAACTCATGGAACGCTTAAATAGCACTAATGTGAATCATTAAATCACTTTCGGCTAATAAATTATCCTTCCATAACTCTATTGTGATAAAATAACCACCAGAAGGTAAATACTGGAATAGTTAGCTAGCGTCGAAGTTTCATGTTTGAATTTTCGGCCCGAATCTCACCAAGTGAAAGTCAAATCACGTGACACTAGTAAGACGAGTGACGCTACATATCAAGAATAGATTAGTTGGCACTGCAGCAAAGAGCATAGCGAAAGCATATACGCACCGTACACGACCAGTTGCGCACTGGTGAGCTTGTGTGTGTCGATCAGGACACCCGCGTTAACCTTGCTGTCATTGCGGAGCGTAGACGTTATGTCCTGGAACAGCTCCCGGACCAACGCCACCTCGTCTTCACTCTGGAATGTTCTTGCCACCCAGAGCGGATAGAGCCGGCCGAACGTAGCGGCTGTGTGCCGGAGACAGTTCGACACGCTCACGCCGTCCACGGAACTCGTTGCCTGCTCTTCTAAGTACGGAGCGTACTTCATTACCTGCGTCCACGTACGAAGACGAAAGAGCTATAGAAATGATATACGAAGGCCTTCCTAAACGCGTAGTTCTCGTATGAACAAAGAAGGCTTCTTGTGGGCTCGTTAACGCAAAATGACTCGAAATAATGAATAGGCTATGTAAATTCTTATCTGCTTACTGTTTTATATTACAGGAAAGTGGCGTAACACAGGACAAGGACGGAGTCGAGGGAACAAGTACAGGCGCATACTACCAGCTGTATTGATAACTATGCACCTAACTAGCCCAAAGCAACAAGTTTTATTACTGTTTTAATTGTGTTACATGTTTGTGGGCCTACAGGCAGGCAGTTTCTGTTGTTAAGTTTCGGGTATTGATCAGCATAGATTTTTAAGACCGAGAAAAAAAATACGACTAGGAAACTTGAGAGAACAGTGAGAGATTCAGGAAAGCCAGTGGAAATGTTTTCCTCCTTAACCTCAAATACACAAAACACTCTTCCTTATTGTGAGGTTTAGAACCACTTGTTAACCATTATTTCTTGTTATCCTATAAGTCATTAACCCAGAAGTAGATACGAGTGGAAAATTCGTTGGTTGCGTGATTATTTATTAGACATCCATATTCACCACTCTCAATACCTAAAACTTCGCCAAATTCGCCAGAAAATGCTACCAACGTTTCTTTTATGCTGTTTTTATGCTTGCATCGGAATGTCAGGAATCTCTAATTTGGTGGTTGAGAAATAATGCATCCTGCGCGGAAAATATGCATGTATACATAAAGTTGCGATATCACAGCCAGCTACTACACCTTCTGAATCTGTTTGAAACAACTCGACATATCAAATCGCACTTGCCGCCACACGTCTTTCCACAGAAAAAGGCGCAAATGTTCTCACCTGCGCAAGCAAGACCGTGAGGGAGTACATGCTGGCCTGTCTTGGCGGCAGCTTCCTCAGGTGACCGACGATGTTTCGAATCTCTTCCACCGCTCTTATCAGCACCGTCATCTCACGCTGTGCGTCGCTGCTGAACCTGGAAGGCAGACCCCGTTCCAAGGCGTCTTTCCAGTCGATTTCAGGTGCGATATACACGAGATCATCGGGACCTTTGAGCAATGACCACGCCTGGCCGTTGCCTTTTGATCGCGCGTTATCGACTACACGGTCGATGGCGAAGAGCGTGGAAGAGTTGATCCAAGCCGTCGACGACTGAACACCGAGATCGTAGAGAGCTCGTTCAACGAACATCTTCGCCTTGTGAAAGTCAAGAGCAAACGTCGACGCCTAATGATTGTCCCACGTCCAGGCGGAATGTCCGGTTCGCCGAGTACCCTACGCGAACGAAAGACGAGAGGCCGCTCCTCAGGGTCGTGCTGACTACAAGATCTAGTAGTGCGGCGAAGGTCGAGGCATTCATCCATGCCAGCGTCTCGCTGCCCATCGCTTCGAGAACAGCGGTTGCGTCGCTCGTGTCGCTTTGCCCGGTGGTTGCCCTGAAGCAGCTGGCGTAGAATATGGCCATTTGAGTCTCGAGACTCTGTGCGACGCTCGAGTTTTCCGAGTGAATGGTCGCCTTGGTCGCAAGGGTGTCGGCAACGCGGCGGTTGAAGGTCGCCACGTACTCCTCCAGGAAAGGACGTCTGTCGGGATTCTTCGCTCGCCACCACCCACACACACTGTCGTAGAAGTCTGCGCATGGTCTCGCGTCGGGATTCATTGCGTGCAACATGTACCTGCGGGATGGAAATCGGGAAAAAAGGTCGTCATCTGATGACAATATTCTTACTGACGATTCTAAACCTCAACTACCTTCCAGAACTGCCAAAGCTACGAGGAGTATACATGCAGCATCCTTGCGCAGCGCATAATATAGTACAGGGCGTAATTGTTTCATTATCAACAAGGTACAACTGTGGTTCTTGCATGACACGTTACAGCGATACGTGTTACGTTAGGCCCTTCACGAATGCACTTGGCATTTCCTAAAATATTAAAGACCGGTATCTGTAATAGCCTCCCTAACTGCGATGACGTACAGCAACATGGCAGCCCCCCATAGAGCCCAGTCCATTCGCTTCCATCTGAATTCGTGCTTCTTACTGGCTCTCTGCCCGGAGAGCGAGAAATAAGTGGTATAATCTGTCATCGCTTATCCTCGTCGAACGCCGAGGGCAAAGCATCAGGTATCTTTTTTCGCTATTATTTAGAACCCTTGTTTGATTTGATGCTGCTAGGACTACCATGGCGCTGCCATGTCGTAAAAGTGGTTTGTTGTCAACTCAACAGATGACACCACAACATTAGCATCGGTGATGCGTTGACGATGCGAATATGTTGTTTTCTGTGCCAATAATTTGCTGTTCCACTCAACAACGGTTCGCGATGGCCGCTGAAAGTGCGTCGACTGAATCTGCGGAGTGTTGTAGGTCAAACATCCGGTATTTTCCGAAACAAGCTAGATTAGTAGCGCTAAATGAGTTTGGTACTGTGAAAAAAAGAACCCGGTGAAAGCGCCAATATGAACGCTGCTGTATAAAGAACCGCGTTCCTCACAAACGCCAGCGAACGCGCCCTGTACAAGTGTGTGTCTGAACGTCAGAGAAACGGTAAGGTGCCGTTCCGGAAGAGCTTCTTCCGTGTTATATTAACTGCAGGGAGCAAATATCCCCAACATAGGCGAGCCGACACCTAAGAAACAACGAGCAGATGACGCGACGCGGATGAACATATCTTGAGCGGCTTTCGCCTTTCCTATTGGCTAACAAGCCCTACAGCTTCCACAGTGTCGCAATGTACTTCTGAGATGGAGTATAGAAAACCAGAAAACTTGAAAAAGCAAAAACGAAAATCCTTCACGGGGTAAGCTTTGTTACTTACAATGCAAACAAACTTGAACATACTGCCTATACTTTGTCTTTTTAGGTTTTCTTTTATGCTACCTAGCCTACAAAAGTTAGCGTTCGCGGACTACATGCAGAAGCGCAGTAAAGAAAGGTGTGCTTCGGCTCCGTAGCCTTGGCTGAGCTGCCACAGAAAGTTGTCGTAAGTATAGGTGCCACCATATGTCCTGCGATCAACACTAGGTCGTTATTATTTAAATCTTGCAAGAGTGTCTATCCATCCATGACTTACAGGGTAACATTTCGGCATTCCGCGTGGGAATCCCTGTCAGCGCAGGCGTTCGCCAACTCGGGTGCTGCCCTGATAGCGGCCGCCGTCGAGTTCTTGCTTTCCGCTAGGTAGTACACGGTGGCGAACACTATGGCGATGATCACGGCCAGAACCAGGAATACGAGGCAGGCCACGGTCTCCGGTCGAGAAGGGGAACTTCCTAGGCGACGGTGGGCCGCTGGGTGCCGCCTCCGAGTCCTTCGGCGACTTCTGATCGGACGGGCCACTGGTGTGCTTCGGGGCGCCGTCCTCGGGAGCGCGGGAAACTGTAGAGCCGGCGGGGTGGTCGGTCGGTGCTTTTGGTGCCGCTTTTGGTGCCGCTTTTGGTGACACAGACGCCTGACCTGCGCAGCAAGACAGAGACGGAAGTGGCTCGAATTCAAAACCGTATAACTCTGCAAGCACAAGTACTCTGTCTTCTATTTTGCGTTAGGCCAATTACTCTGACATACAGTAGCCTATAGTCCCGAATCGCGGAGTAGCGAAATCGCGAGCGGTGATTTCACTATGAACCTTTTCTGGGGAAATTTCTGAAGCCATCTAATTAAGGAATAGTAATATCTACACACCGCATTCTAGGCAAATGCCTATTTGGTTCCTCGCGCTCCTACAGCTCCATCTTGGTATATGAGCATGAATTAGAGGTTAAGAAGAGCTTTTACATTGCTTTTATAGTGTATATAAATGCCTGTTGTGGCCTGTGTGCCTAAATGCCTATAAGTGCCTATTTTTCAAATTCGACGCTTATATGAACGCTATCTAGCCTGATGTTGCACTTTCAAGATGCAGTTTGAGACCGTTAGTCATGTTATCGGGCAATTTTGTTCGAAAATCAAAGTGGTGAAATCTCGTCCTCTCATTCAACTACCTGCCAGAAATCAGCCGCAAGCAGCAGTAAAGTGGGATGCATCGGCCAGCATACGCGGTCACGCTGACATGACGGGAGCGATCCAGGGGGCGGAAACTCCCTATACCTTCCATGTGACGCGCTCTCACATGCTGATACGCAGCGGCAGCGCCGCTTTTACTACTGGTGGCTGCCGGGCATCCAACTAGAAATAAATCACAAACAGAACATTTATTTCATGACGTCACTGGTGAGGTCACTAAATATAGAGAAAGGGCGCAAAACTGAGAGGAGGAGGGTTACCGCGGAAGCTCTCCTTTCCCACTTCGCATGCAAGCGGGATGTGTTCGTGCCCTCTTTCAGGTCCGCTGGCCGCTTGGGCGACGCGGCCATTCGTAAAATTTCGTTAACATTTTTGAAAATTTAGTTCGTGTGTTCTGAAGCGGCGAAACTTAAGCGGTCCGATTGTTCAGTAAGACAAAGCTCGATCGACACAAATAAAATTAATTTTTTATTGCATGTTTCGTATAAAAAAAAAACAGACATACGCGTAGTGTGAAAGTGTCAATCTATAAAAGCAGCTTTAATTCACAACTGAAATATGGGCATAATGAGCAAACAGTGGACCCAGAATATCCGAACCAATGCGAAAATTATCAACAATCACGAGAAGGACACGTCGTGTTTGACTCAATCACGTTTGTTATGACGGCGCACATAATTTTCTCACAGAATTTGACTACCAAACGAGGCAGAAGTTCAGAGGAAGTGCTGCAATGTACTTCTGAGAAGGAGTATAGAAAACCAGAAAACTAGCAAGGCTCGAAGCGATGAGAAGTTGTTCAAGAAAGAACGTCGCTGAAAACAATATTTCGGCAAGTTGTACTGTCTTCGTCAGGGCAGGAGCGTTGTCTTGACGAAGAAAAGTTCACTTGTCAAAACGTTGGCTCCAGCGACATTTCCTCTAAGATTTCTAGAAGCATTCAGTCCATCACATGTATTTCAGTGACAGTATTAGAAGTGAAGAACCACAAAGCTTCAAACTGGCTACGTGAATTTCACGAACAGGAAGGATCCTAAAATTGCTTCACATCATTTGAGCTACACGCCAAAAGTAAAAGATGAAAAGCTATGTAGCCGAGCCAACACTCATTCAAGCCTTTCATTAAACGTATTTCGCCGACACCGGATAGGCTGTCGTCTTGACCATTAGTCTAGCGACACTGCGCTTATGTCAGTACAGTCAGACTTGCAGAGAACTGGGTTTACTCATGTACTCATGCAAAATTAATACCTGCTGAAATAATGGGCCCAAATACTTGTGCTCACCCGTTGCCACTGGGAAACCTGAAAAACCTTCGCGGAACTGGAAATCCCCGGGTTAACACACCGCAGAGCTGCGAAAAACATGCGACGCCCGATTTAGCCATCTTCGTCTTATGCATGGTTGACTTGCTCGGCGTAGCTCACTGCGGCTTCCGTGCTCTGCACGCCACAACGTTCTGTTTTATCTTTCCCGTGCTTGGCACGCCAACCGAGCAAGATAACTGAGCGCGATCCAACTTGTGACATCGCTGAGCGAGTGGCAAGGAGGACCGGAGGCAAGCGCTACGAATTTAAGTCAACTACTTCCTGCGCTTCGGCTGATTCAAAATTCACAAAATAAGAAACAAAACAAGACAAATGAGCGAAATAAGAGTTGTTAACAGTGAATTCAAATTTCTTTATTTGTAAAAACTCGCGAAAGCAAATAAATGCGAACATCCATATCAACATCACTTCGATCAACCAGGTCTTAGGATGCCCGGCAACCGCTATGAGCGTGCATGTTCCTTGAAACCGAAACTAGCGCTGAGTTTCCGGGGCCTGAGCGATCCTCGAATAAAGCTAGTGAAAGCCGTCAGAGGGGAGGAGATAGGTAAGAGCAAAAGAAGGAATAATAACAATAATATCTGGGGTTTTACGTTCCAAAACCGCGATATGATAATGAGAGACGCCGTAGTGGAAGGGCTCCCGGAAATTTCGACCACCTGGTGTTCTTTAACGAGCACCGACATCGGCACAGTACACGGGCCTCTACCATTTCGCCTCCATCGAAATGCGACCGCCGCGGCCGGGATCGAACCCGCGACCTTCGTGTCAGCAGCCGAGCACCTTAACCACTGCTCCACCGCGGCGGACAAAGAAGGAATAAAGATGTGCTGTGCACGCGGCTTTTGTCTTGTTTGCAATTTACTTTTAAGGTGTTTACTGCCAGAGTAGAAAAATTGGTTCTTCGCGATTCGAGCCTGCGAATAGGAAGCATCCATCCCTCCCTTCTGGACCTTTTAGCGGTTTGGCTATACTCTGCCCTTCGAAGTCTTGCCGAAAAGAAAGACACCCAGGAGTGTGTTCATTCCACAGTGGACACTGCACTCTATAAAATAAATGGAGAGACCATGTTCTGCGAACCGTTCAATGCAATGTTCAAGTGTTGGAGCCTTTTGGGCTATCATCAACACCACCATTCTTTTTTTTTTTTTTTGCTGTCCTAGACAGGTCGCACACGTCTTCGCTTGAAATTATTCGCGTTGATGTTAAATTTTTTTTCGCCCATATTTACGATGTTGCCGGCCCAAAATGTTGTTTTGCTTGCCTGTTTCTGGCGCCTAAACAAGCGCTTTCTCAATGCCTAAAAATTTGGCCTCTGGTAATATTTGTGAATGATTACTGGATTAATCGACTGAAAGTGTCCTGACTGACGATGAATTGTCAATGACGTTTCCCTTTCATTTGATCGACTAAATCGATTAAACCCTTTCGATTAATCAACTTACCGAGACAGGAGGGACCAGAAAATTCTGAAATCGTACTAGAAGGCTGAAGAAGAGCCACGACTGCGAAGCTTTGGCGACTGCATGGTGGGCGAGTGGCAATGACACTCTACAGCGTCAACTGTTTTCTAGAGTGACTACTGACGCAGGCATCCGAGGTGAAGCGCATTCCCTCTGTTCTATACCACTGCACATGCATTAAGTCGCGTAGTCAGGCTTAGACGCGAACTCTACGTGAAAACGTGTTGTGCCTACGTTATTTTGTTGTATCGGCCCACATCTTATTAGTACGAGAATGCTTATAGTATGGGTGGATTTTACTTGAACGCTTGGGCGGCTGCGCTGCCATAAAATCTTGCCTACAGAGAGGGAGCGTGTGTCGGGCGGTCACTTATATTTTAAATCGTGCTGTGAAATTTCCTATCCAAAGGTTACTTCACTGTAATTGGACTCGCATAATGAGTCAACTGTCCCCAAACCATGGATTCCTTCTCAGTGGCAGGCGTACAGCCGAGTCAGTCAATGTCGCATTCCTTCGCTCACTTTGGATCCACCCAGCACCGTACCATTCTGCTCGCCATGATCACGTGCATAAAGTCAGCGTCCCTCGTCACAACACCATAGCACGTTCACAATCATTCCTTCCTAAGACCTCAATCGACTGAAATAATTTACCTGCATCATTAGTAACTATCACCGACCCCACTCGTTTTAAGAATGCACTAATAAACTTTAAATCATGAATTGTACCAACGGGTACAACTGGTGTAGATTGGCTGTTTAGTGTATTCGTTGTGTTTTGATTTCTATTATCTGTTAATAAAGTGTACTATTTGTGTGCAATATTTACCATTACGTCGCGTTGTTATTTTCACTGTAACGTGTTTAAATAATCCTGTATTTATTTTTTGCTGTTCAACTGTATTTCCGCCCCTCCCCTCTATAATGTACAAATGTACCCTGAGGGTTTCACAAATAAATAAATAAATAAATCCTAACATGCTTAAAACATAGCAGCTTTGAAAACTTATTTTAATAGCAACGTACGCAGTTCGCGCAGCGTCCCCCATTTTATTTGCACTTAGTTACTCCATACGTGAGTATGCTATGGCTTACCCTCTCCCTTCCTCCTATCCATGCTCCTCACATCACTCCTCATCCTGACTTCCCTTTCCTGCCCCCCTTGCTATACATGGCTGTCCTATACATTGTTTTGGCGTGCGTGACGCCAAGCGGCGACACAAGATGACAGCATATTACCTTCTTCTCCCTTCCTTATTTGCATTCTCCTCACCCTCACGTCGTTTCTTTTTATCCTCACTTCCCTTTCCAGCCCCCCTTGCTATACGTGGATATGCCATAGATGGCTACTTTTATACGTGGTCTTTCCTGTGTTACGCCAAGCGACGACGACAGCATACGACAGAATACGACAGCCCGGGCAACTAAAGTGCTCCGCACTTAATATCACAAAAAGGGACGAAAAAATTGAAAGCCAGCCATACCGACCTGTGCAATCTGAGTAAATAGTGGTGCTGGCAAGCAAGCGCCACCACCTGGCGAACGCAGATTGAGTTCTTTCTTCATCTTTGATCTTCTTTCTCTCTCGCTTCTTTATTAAGTGCGGGGCACTTTAGGGGACCGCGCTGTCGTATGCTGTCGTCGGCGTTTAGCGTAACGCTACATGTGTAGCATATTGAGCGCACGCTCCCGCCAAAGACAAGCCTTCTTCCTCTTGTTCTTCGAGCGCCTTGATGATGATCACTTATCATCATCAACAAAAGACAACTAGTGCGCTTGGCGTAACGCAGGCAATACCACCCATAAAAATAGAAAAAAAGAGGAAGCAAGCGCGAAATATAAGGGGCGAGAAAAGGAAAAAATAGGGAAGAAAAATAAAAAACGATAAAGACAGACAAAGCAGTAGATAGAGGAAGAAATAAATAGAAATAAAGAAATTAACGACAGAAAAAAAACGAAAAGAAGGAACAGAAGGAAAGGGAGGATAAAAGAAAAAGAAAAGCGAAGAAAAAGAAAGAAGGTTGCCCAGCTCTGCACCTTGCTTCAGGCTTGGCGCCACTAGTGCGAAGCTGCCTTAATTTTTATCTCTATCTGCATATTTTCGCTCTTCCTTCTTCATTCATATGTGTATATGTGACCCTCTCACCTCCCTTTTCTCCTCCGAAACCCTCACATTACCCCTCCTCCCCCCTCACTACTCTCTCCCACGCTTTGCTATGCTATACTCTACATGGTTATGGTATGGTTTATCCCCTCAGCCACTCATTTCTCTCCTCACTCTCACATCAGTCCTCCTCACCCTCACTTCCATTTTTCATCCCCTTGCTAGATTTCATTACACAAGGCTATGCCATGCTTTACCCTTTCCCTCCCCCTTTCCTTCCTCTCCTTCACTTCCCTTTCCCATCTCTAGCTATACTTTACTATCGATGCATGGCTATCCTATGCTATGCTAAGAGCTGCTTGGCACAGACACGTCGACTTTTGTATGGACATCAATGGCCATAACTCCAGCTTTAACGGCAGCACTCTTACAAACTATTCCCTTGATTATATAAACAGCTTCAATGGTCTCTACATAACGGAATTGTTTTTTGTTTTTTTTTTCGTGTATTATTTCCCTGCATCGCGGTATATTACTTGCCTACATCGCGAACACATCAACACGCGCGGCGGGACATCTCGATCTCAAGACTTTTTTAGGTTAAAAAAAAAACTGGCTTACGCGACGGTGACATCGGCTTTTTGGAAACCCTAAGCGAAGCGGCAGTGGTCGCGGTTGTTGTTTCCCTTGCTTCAGTGTCTTCCACTGTGACCGTGCGCGTGGTCGTCGCGTGCATGGCCGCGACCTTCGCAGTGGTAGGCGACTCTTTCTGTGCCCCTTTTGGTGCCACCTTTTTAGGCCCCTCTTTCGACGCGACTTCCGGCGTCTTCGGTTGCACCTGTCCCTTCGGGGAAGTCGCGGCGCCATCGCTGGAAGCGGCCTTCTTGCTGGACTTGACGTAGCCCGGAGCCCTGCGCATACAAGCACTCCTATATAGCGGTCGTATAGGCATGAGCATAGGCGTGCGCACGAGGGGGGGCAGAGGGGGGCGGCTGCCCCCCCTAGACACCTAAGAAGGGGGGGGGGGGCGCAAAGTGTACCCCATACATTGGCTTAATAGGGAAGGGGGGGCGCTGCGACGAGCCTTCGCTCCCCCTGAAGGGGAACCCTGCGCACGCCTATGGGCATGAGGCTTGTAAAGCTGCCCTCCTGATCTGTTTGCAATGTAGATACCCTTAAAGCGGCTCCTGATAACACGAGGGGCAATACAAAATCAAGACAGACCATTAGAAGTCGCCCACATTCCTCGTACCTCGTGTTCTACGGCACTTTTTACTGCTGTAATGAACCAATGATACGTTTTGACCATAAGACAAGCGATCAGTGTGATCACGTTTCAAGGCGGCCTCTTGCTTCGCTTCCGCACGTGCAGCGAGATGGCGCAGCTCTGTATCGCGTTCTGAACTTGAGCACGAGGTCGTGGTGATTTCGACACCCCTTGACGGTGGTCGCATGGTCGCCTTTCGAAGGCATGAAATGCAAGCATAGTGTTGTTAGATACCAGTGGCCTAAATCAATCGGAAGTTCTCCATTACGGCGGTCTTTTATATGCTACAGTGAAACATGTTTCGGGATGTCATATCCCTGAACTTAACCTTCTCTGCTAGCGTTAGAGCTAATCTTCTTCCGCAGTTATCTTACTCTTCGCGTTTTCTTCTTCTTCAACAAAAAGTCACGTAATCTCGAACTAGTTAAAGCTTGGGTAAGTTTCTGTAGATACAGTAAAAAGCACTGACAGCGCACACAACAATACCAAACGAGACGGAACAAGCAAGCACTAACGCTACATTAATGTAGACTTATTTTGGTGGAAGAAATGCAAATAAACAAGGTGAGGGAGAGAGAAAATAGTAAGAAAAGGCACTCAGATCACTGCCACACCATCTCTCATGCGTTAAACCCAGTAACGTTTGCCCTAAACCCCGCCTAGGTAATCAATTTCTTGATTCGAAAGTGCAATAGACGATGCGCCGACACGCATTTTACCCAGCTAATTTGTGAATTGCGCTTCGACAACTTCGGCAGTTAACTGGAACCTCTTTCCTTCAGCTTGTTCCGTCCAGTTTCCTATTCTTGTATCCACTGTCACTTCAATTATACGTAATCTTACCCGAAAGCTGCCATCAGAGCGCCAGTCGACCCCGCTATGTCGTGGGCTGGGGATGGAGTTGCGGCTCCGCTGGCCAAAGGGCTCCGGTTTCCGGACCTCGGAGGCGTTCGGGCCGGCGTAGTAACCCTGCGCGGGGACCCCATGCGGCGCGGACTCTTAGTTCCTGGACTGCGCACTGCCGAGCTGCCCGGCGAGGGAGCGGTGGCCCGCGAACTTGCCGCGCCTTCCGACGACTTCACGCGTTGAGGCGAATGGGACATGTCTGTGAAGTCAGCGAAGAACGAGACTAAGGACTGAGAGAAGAGAACTGTGCGAGACGCCGATGGTCGGCTTAGAATTAAGAGATGACGTCTCGCAGCTCGCGATGCTTCTTCTACTTCGTCACCGACTTGCTTGTATCCTGACAAAGATATGGTACCTACCCATTACGGGAGAATCGGTGGGAACAGGGTGAGAGATTATTTCGAAGTTAATATTAAATGCGAAGCATTTCTTAGGGAACTGCAGGCCCTTTTGGCGTTCCTGTCTACGTATCTATCTATCTATCTTTCTATCTAGCCGCCTAGGTCTGGGTGCTCTCGTGTTCGCCTCCTTAACCACGGGTAGACAAAAATTAGTATGGGAGTGTAAGAAAGTTTCACGAATATGTCTGGCTGGTCATGACATGAACAACGTGAAAATCCCGTCGTGTACGTCGTCAAACCCTTTCTTCCAGAGAGTGCGGCACATACACGTATACACGGGCGACGGTATGCGGGTATGCACCACAGGTGATTGACAGTTTGTATCTACCCAGGAACGGCGAGAACAGACATTGGTAGTTTAAATACGAGAGCATTAAGGAAAACTGACATCGGCAGCGTTGACCCGACGAATTCAAAGAATAAATATCATGGTCCCAGCAGGGATCCAACCCAAGCATTCTGCTTGGCCAATCCAGTATTCCACCACAGAGCCACGTCACGTCTCGAAACTGCTTTTGGAAAAAGACCCTATGCATGGCGCAATGTTGGTGAAACTTCAGTTGTGCTTGCAGTGTTGGCTATCTAATTTTATAAACATTACATATGTACTACTATGACGCAGGCGTCACATGAGGTTAACGTCAATTGTATACACCAGAACACAGGGAATTTCATGCGTCGCGCCATATTTGCAAGCGCGTCACGCGATCTGTCGTATATGCGACGAAGCGACCTGCCTAGACCGCCATGCTGTTTGAGCTAGCGCAATGCCTTCGTCTCGATGTAAAGGACATTGGCGCAAGTACTGTTTACTTAGGTACCAATATGTCTCTTCTGTGCAGGGATGCCATGTGTACAAATAAATTTGGGGACATCAAACACTGGAATGAAAGCCCGGCGTTCTCGCCAGCTGTTCAGGTACACCATACCATTTCACTACCATTCGAAGACGAGAGCTTGTTATCTTGAAGGCATGGCATTCCATCGAAAGCATGAAAGCTTAACACTGCGTTGAAAGTGGCAAACCATGCTGCTTGCTTGTGCTTGAAAGCACTACCTTGCACTACATTTTCGTCAAAGGAAACACTGAGAGGTATTAAGTGCATCCCCACACAAAGCTTGCGTCTGCCTTCAACCCTGCTGCGTGTCACGACAATGAGGTTTATAAAATGGAATAGGTTACTGTCACGATACAATACACGAAGTTAGTGTATATTCACTCGCGCATTCGCGAATTTTCACTTGGGTCCTGATTTTTCTATTTGAATTACAAGTATCCACTCGATGTGAAACTGAAAACATCGCACCGGCACGATTCCCGTGGAGCGTCGTGATCGTCGCAGGCAGCGCTAAGTAATCTCCTCCTCCTGTGTTGCTTGTTCTGGCATGCAATAACGACACAGTAGTGCTCAATCGAGCACTACTGCGTCGCGGAAGCGGCGTGAGCGGGTACTTTTTCCCAATCAAAAGCCTCAGCGCGGCAGCTTGCCTTGTTTACTTGGTGCAACCTTTGCGCGCCGTGGCCTGCCACGGCAGTCCTGCCCCTGGGTAGGAGAGTATCTGCTCGGCTCGCCCGCAGCCTGGGTGTGAGATAGGCGTTCTCTGGTGTATACTAAAGCGCCATCTACTGAAGTTGGTCTACGTAGCACTATGCAGGGATGTCATCCTCGCAAACACAAGCGCTACATATCAGCTTTGCACTTCTGGTGCTGGTAATACCCATCTTTCTGTTGGTTGATTTTCAGAGGTTGTTTAGGGGTCCTTTAAAGGTTGCCTTCCTCCATGCCGGGAATTTCACTGTCATCGAAGTGCTCAGCAACACCGCACTTCGATTGTTACAACCGACAACGATGGTCACGCGTTCGAATCCATGCAACAATGAAACGTGGTAACGAGAAATGACCAGTAACTTCGATAAAAGATCAGATTGCCCTATCAGAAATGGCTCATCGCCGACAAACCTACGATGGATATAGCATAAGTTTATGAAAAACGCCGCATGTAAACCCGCATTTGACCAGCGCGCGTACGAGGGCCGCATTTCTCCGCGCACTACGCCGCCAACTAAATATGTGAGTCGCAACAGGCTTCACAAACGTGGATCGAGCAATGACATCATGGTTATGGCGCAGACATTGAACAAAGTTATTGAAAGCACGTTTGGCACCACTGGTATCGCTGCGCCGGTTCCCGGGATCACGCAAAACTTTTCAAATTTCGTCCCCCCTTAGCACCCTTCTCGTTACGAAGTCACCACTTTTAGAAATTTGCTTCGTAATTGTATTTTATTACATACTGCTGCACGATAACTAGCTGATGTAGGAACAAAATATATGACAGAACACGGTACGTGTATCAATTTATTCATTATAAAAGTGTCCTTTGCCGGGGTCCAGCGAGACTTCACCGACCTATTTCCGTCACGGAAATACGTCAATGAAATACAGATGACAAAGAAAAGCCAGAAGAAAAGGTTTCGTCAATTCCGATGGCCTGGGAGTTTAACCCACGACCTCTGGGTTCCCGACGATAGGTGATCGGCGCTCTACCCACTACGCTTCACAAACCCTCCGTATAAGGCTTCACAAACTCTCCATATATCACTCGCACCTGCTCCCCTTCACAGTGACCGTGGTTGCCGGGGGCAGTACTGCCATCTGGAATCGGTGAAAAAAGAGGTGAATTCAATTTCACCTCTTTCCTCAGCTTTTGATTTTTTTAAACAAACAGTTTGCTCCTTTTCTTGCTGTTTCAGCAGATACACCAGTAAAAAAATAAGGTGCATCTTCCCAAAGGGAACCCTGATGGGATGCGAAGCAGTAGCGTTGCGCACGGGTGGCGTCACGGGTTGAACGGCGCTAACGCGGGTGCTGCGGTGAGCGCTGGAAGATTCGTTTGAAGCGATGGCTGGCGTAGGTCTTGTCGTTGCGCGTCAGGCGGCAGCTGCGGGCGCTCCGGCGAGCGCGCGGCAGGCGAGGGAGAGAGTGACGTCAACGCGCAGCTGCGGCGTAACCTATTTGGCACCGCTCCAACACCTGCGGCGAGGGGAGCGCGTTGCGGCGCGTTCGTACGCACGGAGGGAGGGACAGCGTTACACAGCCTAGTCAAATAGCTGATTCGCACCTAAAACTACATACGCGGACACGCCGACAGAGGCGGCGGCGGCGGCGGATTCTTCAAACGGCGCAAAGCCGATATATGTAGGGGTACGCCGAGTCGCCGACTCGCTGCGGCACTTTCTGCAAAATCCAGTCTCCTCGGCAATCCTAATTCAAATCAGGCTCTTGAGGAACGCCTACTTGCAGAGGCTATGAGTTTCGTCGTGCAACGCGTGTAGCTTGCCATAGCGCCGATGCGAACCCCCCGCTGACCCATTGGCCGCCATATTGAATTTGAGGCCGGATGTTTACATCAAGCGGTTTATATGCTAATGCAGCATAAGTACGGCTTCCCGCGAAGCGGAAACGCGTTCCGCCACGTGGCGAAAAAAGTCTACGCATCTCCACGAAGTGAATCATGACGAGTGGGCGAAGCACTGGGGATCGTTCTTACCGTAAATCTCCCGTGACATTCCACACTCGCACATGTAAATGAGTGACAACGCGTGTGTACAGTATATGCAATGTGTTTTTGCCGTTCAGCCGCCGCTTCTCGCGCCCTCAAATCCGGGGTAGCAGCTTGTTGTCGGCGTTGCCGTTTTGCCGCTGCTTCGCGATCTCACGCCACCGGAGTAGCTTGTTGTCTGCGTAGGCGTTGTCTTTCGCGGGTGAGAGCGCGTTCACGTTCGTTTTCATCCATATCAGAAAGAAAATGTGTGGTCTGGAACGCGCTTATTCTTCATCGTCATCAGCCACAGCACAGACAAAGTGCACATAATGCCTTACAGATGTGTAGCGGTTACCTCGCTTATCAGCAGAATGACGACTAATGGCGTAGTGGGTGCTTCCCTACTTCATGGAAGTTACGGTGGGCGTGTAGCGGGTACCTTGCATAGCTTGCATGTGCTGTGCCGTGACGGACACACGGACAAGCCTAGACCCTAAAGTGATTCGCCCCTAAAATCAGTCTGGGACCAATTTTTAAGTCTGAGCACTGAAGGGAGCCGGGCTGTCGTATGATGCCGTATGCTGTGATAATAATAATAATAATAATATCTGGGGTTTAACGTCCCAAACCACGATATGATTATGAGAGACGCCGTACTGGAGGGTTCCGGAAATTTTGACCATCTGGTGTTCTTTAACGTACGCTGACATCGCACAGTACACGGGCCTCTACCATTTCGCCTCCATCGAAATGCGACCGCCACGGCCGGGATCGAACCCGCGACCTTCGGGTCAGCAGCCGAGCACCCTAGCCACTGATCCACCGAGGCGGACGTGTGCTGTGATCGTATGCTGTCGTTGTCGCTTGGCGTAACGCAGGCAAAAGCAGGAACAGCGTGCATATTGAGCGCGCACTCGCGCCAAGGAGAAGTCTTCTTCCTGTTGTTATTCGAGTGGCTTGATGATGATAAGTGAACGAATAAAAATTACCCCATCAGTAGAATATTATCGTTCTAATAAGGTGTCGACCGATACAACTTAATTACTCAGGCAGGAGATGTTTTCAAGGAGAGATCGCTCGCCAAGTCTCAATGCGCGATGCAATGCAAGTGCAGTCGTATGGAAGAGAGGGAAGGCCCTTGACTTCGACGGCTCGTCCTTATTTAGGACTCGAGAAAACAGCCGACACAAGAGTGTGTCATTCGCTCACCGTGTTCTCACCGCAGAATCACAGTCGTGGCGCGCGGATGCCAGCCGTCTACTTTGACATCAGGCATGGCATATGCTAGAATTACCGGAAACGGCTCCCGCAGTCACGTATACTCACTCGATTCTGTTGTAACGCCGAACGTCATCGCAGATGTAGTCAAAGCACGAAAACAGCAAACAGAAAGGAGGGAAAGAAGCGCACGGCGGTGGCCGCGACATGGCGCGCCGTAGCAATTCCTGAGCTCTTCCGGTAACCGGCGAGGCATGTCTTAAACATTAAAGTGACTACCGCGTACGTGCTGGAAGCATCGTACTATATCTAACCAACACAACGCATTCAAAAAGACAGAGGACGCTGAGAGAGCAGGCCAAGCAAGTGAAGCGGGCGAAGGCAGCGGAAAGCGGAGGCGCCACGCCGGCGGTAGAGTGTACTAGAACTTTTGAGTGGCGCGAACGGCTTCCTGGGCGCGGGCCTTTCAGCGTGGAAAGGGGCGGTGGCGCTGGCGTCGACCAATCTTCCCGGGCGGATGGCTGGCAGTCGCTCCGCGTACGTGTTGGTACCTCTCCGTCGCGCCGATAGTGCGCCGCCCAGGGCGATCTCCCTCCTTTTTCTTCCCTGTTATACCTCCTCCTTTTTTCATAAACATGCCTGGGCAAAGATTTTTCGATATTATTATTATTATTATTATTGAAGTTGGTGCCTACCGCACTTCAGCTTGAAGCGGCGCAGCGCGTTTTACAATGTGCCGAACGCTTTTTTTTTTTTTCGTACACGTTACACTTTCTTAAGCGAAACGAGCTAGCCGGTACACATCGGAAGGCCAAAAAAAAGAAAAAAAAAGGAAAGAATATGTTGCACAAGGAAGGAAGAACTCTTGGCCCACTCCATGTAGAACACAACTGGAATGGAATAAGGGGCGCGTTGCTTCAGGTTTCGTTCACACATGACAGCCAAAAAAAAAAAACGCTTTATTGACGTGGTCTGAATAACAGCAGAGTTTTTTCGAAGCTCCCTTTTATTTTAAAAGATTGGAATGCATTCATTATAGTAGCCCCTACAAAAATGCAAACACGTTTCTACTGCAGAAAAACGTCTTTAGTAACCCCTTTATTTTAAAAGATTGAAATGCATTCATTGTAGTAGCAGCTACAAAAAATGCAAACATGTTTCTACTGCAGAAAAACGTCTTTAGTAACACTCTAGTGGATGATTTTGAGAGTTTAAAAATGCAACACCACTGCACAGCAAAGCAAAGTTGTAGCAGTACACTACAACTAATAATAATAATTGAGACCATAAAATACAAGGTTTGCATATTTATACAATACAATGATAATAAAAAGGTTGTCAAAAGCATAAAACATTAGGGCCAGTACACAAAACATAACATAAAACTAAGCAGACTGAACGACAGAGCTAAGGTCATCTTTTAAAAATGTATTTAAATAAAATTGTGTTATGGTTGCAAAACCACTTCAAGCGACACTAAAGTGGAACAGTAAATCGGTTTAGATCGATTAACTTGTCTCTTACAACTCTTTAATGTTTTTAATTTCACCATCATAATTTTATTCATACAGAAAGAAATCAAGGTCAAAGTATTATTTTTAAATTTCTTGTCAGAATCTCCACGCGTGGCATCACAGATTTCGAAGTATTTCTCGTATTCTGAAGGAAAGAATTGTAAACTTAGGTGCTGGTTTGCTTTGTTAAACACGCTATTAATGAGAACTTACAAAGATGCCAAGAAAAGTATGTGACGTTGCGTACTCAACAAAATTTAAGCTTGGTGTGTTGTCTATGGCACCCTTAGAGGTCAATGTGCTTGATGTTTACTGATAAGGAACTACGTAGGGCCTAGTAGACGCCAACAAAATCTATGTTCGAGTCCGTGGAGCCGGAGTTTTCAGCGTCAAATATGCAGGCAGGTTGGGTAAAATCGTCGGGACTGCATCAGGGGCAAGCGTCGGCGTTCCCCTGGGAATTCGGACTTCAACACCGTTGATAATATGGTCGTAGTCTCTCAGAATAAAATGGGGTTCGAAGTGACACTCACACATCGCACAATCGGCGTCAAGCGGCCTGTCAAGTCGGTGGAGGTTCCACTCCCAAAGAAGTCGTCGTCGATCTTCATCCTTTGGGGCCTTAAAAAGGGATAACTTGCGACTTTGTTGCACACGCGGATAACCCGTTGTACAACCGGGCGCGTAATAATGGTTTAGACGCTGTTTTTTGGTCTTTTTGCGAGCAAAAGCGAGATGCCGCGGCCATGCCGCACAGCCACGCAAAGCAAACCAAACAACCAAACTGGAAGATTGGTCGATGGCAGCGCCGCCGCTACTTTCCCCGCAAACGTGGACAGCTGCAAGCAAGGGGAGAGCGTGCCGGTCGCGCCACTCAAAAGTTCTAGTACACTCTACCGGCGGCGCCGGGGCGAGCCGGGCTGGCCGGGAGAGTGGGAGAACCCGGCACAGCAGCGCCGAACGGCAAACTCGCGACATATATGGCGTATACGGCGGCGCCTTCATCACGGAAGCCAATCGAAACGCGCTTCACGAGAGTATTGGGACTCCTCTAAAAATGCTAACTCTCTTTTTCTGCTTGTACCGTCCAAAAAGGGTGAAGTGACTACCCGAATGGAATCGCGGTGCTTTGACCCTCTTTTGACTCTTTTTTTTCTTAGAGTGTAATAGCCATAGGCTTGTGCAGGTTTCCCCTTCAGGCAGGGCGAAGGTTCGTCGCAGCTCCCCCCCCCCCCTCGCCTCCGTATTGTCAATGTATGGGGCTCACTTTGCAGCCCCCCCTCTTAGGTAACCAGGGGGGGGGGGGGGGCGCCACCCTCCCTGCCCCCCCCCCCCCCGTGCGCACTCCCAATAGCCATGTTGTTGTTGGCACCGTTACGCAACATAAACAGCTAGTTATCTAAGACATATACGACTGTTCAACATATGTGTGTGCATACATTTGTACATATCATTCTTTAGCGTCATTTCGTAACGTTTAGCTCAATAAAAATATTACACCATAGTCACAATCCCTCCACATGCTTCGCATAACATCAATTCCCATGGTGCGTGGATCTGCCGAATTGTTTTCTCCTAGATTTTCTGTTTATTTGTCTTCATTTCTCCTTTTTTTTTCTCTCATTCTCTCTGTCTTTCTCGCTCACTCTACTCATTGTCTCGCCCATCAGAGCTGTTGCATCTTGCGGCGGAAAATCGGCGCACGTCTTCAAGGAGCAAATCGGCAGATGAAGCAGACGACGAAGAGAGCGCGTGCCGCGAAGCATTCCTCGGCGGTTTTCCGCGGACACCAAAGTTTTTGCGGCCGGCTACTATGATGGCTACGCCGCTCCCATGGCGGCGTATCCGTCACAGTAGATGAGTGTGTAGCAAATCGGGCTTCTGGCCTTCTAACGCCTCTCGGGGATGTGTCCGTTGGGATGTGTAAGCCACGCTTTTTAATTTAGCTATTTAATTTCTCTATACATGCCACCCAGGGATCACCTCAACAAGGACCATTTTAACACGATAGCGTTAAAGAGCTCGTTTCGCAGAAATTCCGGCGTCGGCGTCGGTGTCGGCGTCGGCGTCGGCGTCGGCGTCGTTGGTTGTGAGCGAAAAATCATCATCTTGTCCGTGACCGAAAAATCATCATCTTGTCCGTGACCGAAAAATCGAGAAAGATGCAAATAAAATAAATAATAAAAACTTTCGGGTCCAAGTGAGGATTGAACCCGGGTCGTCTGCGTGGCAAGCAGGTGTTCTACCACACAGCCATGCCTCTGCTTGGATATACTGTGAAAATAACTTCCTCTGCTTGGAAATGCAGTGCAAATAACTTGCCATGCTTCGCAAACGCAAGCGTCCTTTATATAGGCGTCGCAATATAACGTAATATCCCAGGAATATTGCGTGGTACAAGCGTAAATTGCCATCGCGGGTCAGAATATTTGACTATCATAACGATTCCATAGTTTAAAGCCAGCCACCCATTACGAACGGCACACACCTCACTGCGCGTATTCCCTTAACACCACGTAGTGGGTGCATAGCAAGTTCGAAAACATTTCCCACATTTCCCGCGCATAATATCTCTTGGTTTAAACCATACTACCCATTACATAGTATGCACTAAGTGATTGAAGTACGCAGTAGGGACGGGATAAGCACACACCCTTAGGAGCTTCGCCCCTAAAACAGTATCCACTAAGTGACTGAAGTACGCACTAGGGACAGGATATCGCTATCGCGTTGAACTCTTAAAGGCGAAGCTTAAGCGTCCCCCCAATTTTTTATAGCCTCGTCCACAACAGGAGCACCTGAACAAGCAGGCGTTCGGTCAGTATCCACAGCGCAGACACAAGAAGGAAAAAAATATGGTTAATTGTTCGAAATAATAGCTTAATAATTCGGTAGGCCATCAATGAATTTTTCTCTGTATCTGTATCTCTATCAGATCAAATAGCATGCACTCTAACTCATTTCGATACTGCTAAACCGTCCATCTACATAAAATTATAACATTTTTCTATCTCTAAAATAATTCTATTTACAATTCATTTGATTAACTTGCACATGACCTCACCTTATTTTAACTGACAAGTTGTCCATTTCCTTCAGTCCCCAGCATTCTTCGCCAATCCACCGTAGTGGGTCAGCGCCATGAGATAAGAAGCAGGTCAGGTGCAAGCAAGCAATGTCCTCTTCGTCATCCCGCTCCAATAAGGTATATTAGATTGCGAATTTTCCTTGTTCAATTTTTAGGGCAGAACTCACGGCCTGCATATTTGCAATATTGTTGGCAGTGAAACTGCCGCGTTAGTGGCGGAGGCTGCTGGTTTTTACTTAGATTGGCAGCCCAGAGACAGAGACTACGGCAGGCCTAACTAGGCTAACGTGGGGCCGATGCCGCATGGTTCCGAGGGCGATAGCTTAGTTTCGTTGTTTCGTTAGCACCATTTTCGCCGTAGATACTTCCAACTACGTTCGATTCTTCACGAACCTTTCAGGTAACTGCACTCCTTATATTTCTCCGCAATTGGTTAAACTGTAAGAGACGCGCTGTAGAGTACGCTTTTCGCCTCGGATAGTGAAACCATTGTTCGTTGTCGTGAAGAGTTTATAACGAAGGATTTCGCCGGCAAATCTACTAGTTTGAGCGAAAAGGAAATTACAACCTTTGCTTTTTTTTTTCTTTTCATCGCACCCAAACGGACAGTTGTTTATACGCCAAGACACCTCTTTTTTTAAACTTGTTTCTTTCCCATTGAAAAATTCCCGAACACGGGGTGTCCAATGGAGCGGACCTTTCCTCAAGCGGTCTGGACTTCGTTAAGGCTGCAAGTTTGAAGTGAAAGACTTGTCTTCTTCAAGGGCTTCAGTTGTAGACCTGAAGAAGACAAGTCCGCTTGTCGTAATGTCGGCACCACCGACACCCCGTGTTCACGAATTTTTCATCTCTTCCAAGCTTCCATCTCTACGCTGAACTGTCTTTTATTGGATTCCCTTTCCCATTAGAAAGAAGATGGTGGCAAAGCGGACGCAGCGAAAAAGGACCCATCTTCGACAGGGAAGAAAAGTGCTTCGTCATCCTCGGTCACTCCGGCTTCGCCCGTGCGTCTGTGTAAACTGGCGCGCCGGCCCGACTTTGACGGCTACGGTTTCGGCGTACTGGTCGACGAGAAGTGTAAGCTGGCCACCGTGACCACCGTGGAAAAGGGAAGGACCTGCTGAGGCTGGAGGCCTGCGCGCTAAGGACTGCATTGTACAGGTGAGCACGCCCGCAACTGTACAAAAGAAGAATTCGGTGACCTAATCGTTTAGTTCTGAAGAATAACGACTAAATATTCGAAAGAAATCGGAGGCGACCGTAATCGTTGACCAGTGGTGCAGCTAGGAATCTTTTGTACCGAAAGCTACACTGGCCAGAGGTTGAGCAGTTTCGCATGGCTTATCGAGAGCCGTGCTGCGCATGCCCGAGAAGCAGTGACGTCACACGGCGCACAGCTGGCGCGCCGGAGAAGGCCTGGAAGCTCCTGGAGTGACGTGTCACTAGTGGGCTGGCGCTTGACACGTGTGAGCTCGCTTGCTAGTCCGCCCGTCCGTCCGTCCATCTGTCCATCCGCCCGTCCGTCCAACCGTCCGTCCGTCCGTCCATCTGTCCGTCCATCTGTCTGTCCGTCCGCCCGTCCGTTTGTCCGTCCGGAGCTCACGCTACGTATATCCTGGCATAGCCGAGCTAAGCCACTGCGATTTTTTTTCAACGGGGCCAGTGAGGGGGTGCGTCCAACCACCCTTGTTGTAAGTTCGTGTGTGTGTTTTGTATGTGAGTGTGTTTACACACGTGCAAAATTGAAAAATTTCGGAGAGAGCATTTGACCCCCCCCCCCCCCCGCCCACCAAACACGTATGTATTGGAACGAACAGAGTGTTTCGTTCTAAGTGAACAGAGTACACGGACGTTTGATGGGTACGTACTACCTGAGCGTGGGGTTACCTGACACAAACCGCAGATTTAAATAAGATTTAAAAATTACACCGTCTCCCGCTAAAGGGAACCATGTGTAGATGTGAAGAAGCGGGCGCTAACGCTTACACTGGCGACGGCGTTGACGCTGGCGCTCATCGCAGCGTTGCGCAGGAGAGAAAACTGGGGAGGCGCAAAGCACGCAGTGATAGACCGGTGTTTCTTGCTGGAGCATGCCAATCGCTGCTAATGGGCAATGAGAGACAGAAGACTCCGACTGGACACAGCGACCCGCAGTCCGCTTTTAGTTAACGCGCACGCTGCGAATTTTTATTGTTCAACAACGTACAAGAGGAAATCTCCCACCGGCATTACCTTGCAGGTCAAGATCCATTGCCATATATACGGAGTGGCCAGTGAACGGTTGGGCAGCTCGAGCAGTCGGTTTTCAGGGGCGAACACAGGGAAGTTTATTGCATACTAGTAACGGCAGTTCAGGTGACTATAACTGCACTGGGTTACAAAATGACTTCCGCGGGACATACAAACAAGAAAACATAGGTACAATGGAACTGCGATGCTAACACAGATCACTAATCACTGAAAAAAAAAAACAAGAAAAAAAGGAACACAAAAACTCACTAAGTTTGCACCGAATTACATATCATTGGGGAAGAAAAACAACATTACCACTCAAAAAGTGCCTTGGGCCGGCTCATATAATACGAGACTCATTTTTCCCCCCCGTGCCAGTCGCTTTCAATACGATAGAGGAAATTCAATATTCCCCTTCCTCACTCCGAAAAATCGTGTATGCCACCTTCTGAGGAAGGCTTCTTCACCGTGTGTTTCTATCTGTTCGGTCAGGTAACGAACCATGATCATCCTAATCCTCTGTAACGCTGGGTACGCAGCTCGTTGTGGTTGTCGGCGTGCTTCGGCTAAACAGCGCCGGCGCCACAGTACAAACATCGTGACAGAAAATACGAGTTGTGCAAATAAACCCCTCTTGCGCTGACCGCGCGAAGAAGCAGAGACTCCGAATTGGCGCCACACGACGTGCCACACGCCTTTGGCCGCCACGCATTCAAACATCGTATGGCGGATTGTTTCTCTTTTGCCACAGTTGGGGCAGTGATCATTGGGAACTACGCCCCACTGTGACAGTCTCTGGCGAGTGGGCAACGCGTCCCACCGCCTCAGCCAGTCAAATTCTCTAACCACTTCTGGCATGTGGTTGTTCCGCCACCTTTTCCACCTGTTGGGCCTCCATCTCTGTTCCTCCTCGTCGGTAATGGAGCGACCGATCAGCGTTTCGCTTATTCGTGCGGGTGCAAGCTTTGCAAAGCAGTCTTCAGCGGCGTCGCCATCGACCGAACGCCTTGAGCCCCGCTGCTGCTTTGCTCCTTAAAGCGGCACCCGTTCGTCCCTCGTCGTAGTCGTAGTCGTAGTGCGTAACCAGTCTTACGCTTTGACCTCCAAGGTGGTGCCGGTGGGAGATTTCTCCTGTGCGTTGTTGAACAATAAAAAATTCGCAGCGTGCGCGTTAACTAAAAGCCGAATTCTTCTGTCTCTCATTCCCCATTAGCAGCCATTGGCATTTCTCCTGTGCGTGATTAAACAATAAAAATTTTGTTCAAAACGCCGTTGATTGATGAAATAAACCAACGAAAGACGCCAGATGTTTTCTAAAAGCAAAACGAAAAGACGCCAGATGTTTCTAAAGCAAAACGAAAAGACGCCAGCTGCTTAACGAAAGACGCCAGGTGTTTTTAAAGCAATGGTTTTATAATCAAAACCATATCGCGATACAGGTTTGTAGTTGACGATGCTCGTTGCCGTCGGTGTGTGTTCGTATGGATAAGGATGCCGCTGCAACCAGTGCAAGAACCACTTAGCTTACATTTCACCGACCACAAAGCGGTCATAATGAAAGGACAACGGAAACCAGCAATAAAAGTTTGATAAAACATTTAATCAATCGTTTCACGTCAATTTTATCGGGCGAATTAACGGAAGAAATTTCACGGTTTAACCGATGATTACTTCCAGGAGCTTCGCCCAATCTCATCATCATTCACCTCGTGGATCTGCCGTCAATTTTTTTTAACCAAGAAACTCGCTAGCAGACGCTGCCTGCGTCGGCGTCGTGAGGCGAGAGAGGGGGGAGCGTAGGAGAGCAGAGAGAGGGGAGACGCGCATGCGCAGGGGGGTGTGGACGCCGCGGGGAGGGATGCCTAGAGGAGAGAGGGGGGGACAGAGGGAGGGGTCGCGCATGCGCAGTGAGAGTGTGGTCGCCGCAGGGAGGGATGCCTAGAGGGGTAGAGGAGGTTTTTTTTTTCTTTTTGAAAAGGTTCGCGCATGCGCAGTAAGGGTGGTCGGCCGCACACCACCACCACCACCACCACCGGATTAAACTTCGCCATAAGACGCTTCCCATCTAATAACGGCTTAGTTAGGTTAACGCCGATAAGTACGTCCCTTACACACTTACGAGGGTGGCGTGTGGGTGTATTGGCACATCTATGTGATTTAGCACATCTACATCAAATGACTCGTAGTTGACTCATATTGTACAATCGTCAGCAAGTTTCATACAAAACGATCTACAGTGGGGCCTGAAAGGGTTTGATTGATGACAGCCGCGCAGAGCTTGGCGCTGTTGCCGAGAGAATAGACAGTTATAGTATAGCGGGCTTAGCGGGATAGCGGGCTTAGCGGAATAGCGGGATCGAAGTGCGCATGCGCTGTGCGCTAAAAGACCCGTAGCGTGTACCGCACGCACGCTATTTTTCAGATTTAGCGTTACCGTGTTTTCGTGGTCTACGTAGTGTACGTAAAAAATGGCGGCGGTTTTGGACGCCCGCTTCGAACTGAATTTAGCCTTGGTGGGGACGATCCACTTCTTTAATAGCTAACGACTGTGCAAAATGGCTTCGCTTGCCTTCAGGTAGCTTCGACGACCAAGTATTACGGATAACTTAGCCTAGTTTTTGTGATCGCTTCCCATTTCGAACGTCCCTAGGCCTAACTAGAAAATCGGTGTAAACAAACCCGCAACATAAAAATTCGCGCTTTTGGTGCGTGGTTCATACTTATTTACTTTTATTATTACTAAATAAAAGTACTAATATTGCTGCGCGCGGAGATACAGGCGAGAATTCTCAGTTTTTTTTATTTTCACTCTGTTTAATGCATTCACCCTCCGCTAGATGACGCCACCGTGCCAGCTTGGGTACGTAAACGCTATCCCGCTAAACTATAACGCGCTGTCCGAAACGAACGTGTGCGGCACGGTAACGCTATTCCCTTAACTCCCGCTATCACGCTAACGCTATACTATAACTGTCTAATAGCTCGGTATACTTGGATAGCATATGTCGGCATGGTAAAATCTAAGCGACAGAACCCAATGCTACGCCACTCTAGCGTCAATCAAACCTTTCAGGACGCGATGCGTAGTGTTCGAGTTAAGCTTAATGACGACTGTACATCTTAGTGGAAGGTGACGTGGGGCTGAAATCACTCCCGCAGCGTGCGCCTCGCCTTCATCTCGCTCCGCAGCGCGCACGCACACGGTGTTAGTTCTTACGGGTCAGTTAGAAGATTACATATATTGACTTTCAGTTCCGATGTCCTCAGTTTTTTCTTTTTTTTTCTTTTTTTTTCTTCTGTCCGCCGCGGTGGCATAGCGGTTAGGGTGCTCGGCTGCTGACCCGAAGGTCGCGGGTTGATCCCGGCCGCGGCGGTCCCATTTCGATGGAGGCGAAATGGTAGAGGCCCGTGTACTGTGCGATGTCAGTGCACGTTAAAGAACACCAGATGGTCGAAATTTCCGGAGCCCTCCACTACGGCGTCTCTCATAATCATATCGTATCTTGCTGAAATGTCCGGTCTTTTGCTGGAGTGCGGACACAGTCAGTCAGCCAGACTGTTGACCAAAGTAAGGGAAGGGGCTTATTTCTGTCAAGCATAAAGCAGCAGCGTGCAGCGTCATTGTGTGAGAGTGGAAGAGGAGAGCGGAAACTAAAGGCAACCTTATCAAGATATCAGTACCCAGAACACCAAGCGTTTCGCTGGGGCACCTGTCTTTCCGTTAAAAGAACTCGTGGGTGGCCGGTGGCTCTGGGAATCAAGTCCAGCACCTCCCACATCGGAGGCTGACACTAGCCACTTGACCAGCTCTGCGACTTGATCAGCAGATAGTCGCATCTTGTTGACAATGTTCGCTACATTACCTAAATGTGTGCGCCCTTCTCGCTACTGCCAGCACTGATTTTAAAGATTTCCACAAATTAACTCTCACCGCTCGGGTTCCTTCCAAGGTGAACGGGGAGAGCGTGATCGGCGCCAGCCAACGGGACGTGGTGGACCGCATCAAGTCGTCGAGTAATGAGGTGCGTCTCCTGGTGACGAACAAAGGAAACCGTGGCCTTGTACAAGGAGCGTGGCATTAGCTTCTCCAGCGAAATGCCGAGCGTCAGCCAACCAAGCTCCTCCACATCCACACCACTCAAGGACAAAAAGAAAAAGGCCAAGGACAAGAGCTCTAAGGTCGGTTCTAAAAAACGTTCCGCAGAATGTTCGGTGCCAGGCGTGAGCGCACATAGATATGTGCGGCATGCAGTTACGAAAAAAAATTAACAAGGAATATAAAGAAATGGAGAAATGCTACCAGTGCATTTTGCTGGTTCGATGATGAGTTTCGTGGTTTGAGTAGCAAAGGCCAATTACGGCCCGGATGCCGCTAAGGCAGTGCTTGATGCCGTGAAAATGCAGCGATTGATTTGGAGATGTCGGTGTGGTGTGGTTGTAAAAGGGACCTACACTTAAGAAAAAAAAAGAGTCCATTTGACTCTTTTTTGAGAGTTGTGGATTACCATGACTCTCTTTAAAAAGGCACGTCAAATCTCCTTGCGTTCATTATACTCTCTTCTCAGAGTCTTGTGACCCACAGGAGAGTTAAGGCGCCTCTTTAAAGAGGATCATCACGTGGCAAGTCAGGACTACCTGAAACAGGAGTGGCACAACTTCTTTTCTTTCTTAGAGTGCAGAACAGCCCTTGTAAAACAAGCATTATTCCACGAATTGAAACGCGAAAACTTCGAGCTAGGCATACTTTCGTTTACAGCTTTAAAAAGCCATGTCGCGTTTCATTTCACGGGTACTGTACGCGTAACAAATTTCAGCAATGGATAATGTTGTGCGATGTGAGCGTAAAGAATACAAAGATGGATACTACAACCGTTCCAAATATGTCAGTTGCGAAACATGGCGAAACTAGTGCTCCTGTAAGGAAGAGCCCGGAAGCGCATCAGCTACAAAAAGCTTCTATCGCAGCAGCGTCCTAGTGAGGCATGACGCACTTCTAATTTTTTGTGGGAGTTTTAATGTCATTTAAATGGTTGAAAAAAAAGAAAGAAATCGGCATGTTCAAGGACGTGCGCAGGAGCTTTACTTTGTGCTCTTTGTAATCCCTCGTCCCTGTTATGAAAGCAAAGCTTTGTTTTCCTTTTAACATTTTGCGGACGCTGACTTAATTGGCAACTGTCTTGCAGATTACAGACAAACTTGGACCAGTATGTGCTTACTTAATGTACTGACGGTGTGCGCTGTGATCGACCATTACGGCCACTGGGCGCCTTAGATTATTCTACACAGACATTCTAAGACAACACGAGGCGCCACGTCGGTTTGCGCTCATTGTATGAACTCACAGCGTCACCTAGTTGGGCACTTTTGGAGACCGATGATATAAGCTGCTCAGTACGCGCAGAATGAAACTTCAGGAATTAAAGTTCGTCGTTCAGTGTAACCTCAGTGAGCCTCATTTGACGTCATAACTGAAGGCGTGAGGGCAAATATCTCACACCTGATCGAGCATGCCGTGAAAGATGTATGTACCGTAAATTGGCAGTGTTAAGTGCATGCGAGCGCTAAACAAATGAATTTAATTGGTACTGCAACTATCGCAGCCCCCATCACCGGTGCTCTCCAGAAGAGGGAGTCTGATTACTGCCATAGAGGAGCCATCTGGAAGCGACAGCAGCAAGATATCCATGCTGCCTGGCAAAGAAGCCAAAGCCGCCAAGCCGGCTAGACCACCAGCCAAAAATGCTAAGCCTCTGGCCTCCCTGGGATCGGCGGCTACCATGTCCGAGCAGGAGCAAAACCTGCTGCAAAGGCACAAACAAGCTCGCGTGGTGGCTGACAAGAGCACCGAACAAGATCAGGTCAGCACCCCACAACCGAGCAACGACACAAGCGGTAATACTGAGGTGCCGGAGATCGCCCTCAACCAGTCTTCCACAACTAGAGGCCGCCGTAGTGGTAACAGTCGCAGACCTCAGGTCCGCTGGCTCTCGGTCAGGTCTCCCGAAAACATTGGTTCGCCGCCTATATCTTATTCGTCGCAAGGGAACGACTACGAGGCTTACCTGGAAGGGTACATGGCAGACGCCGAAGACCCATTTGGCTGGCCCTCCGAGGGGTACTTTTCGGCCGCCCATGTCCCTTTCTCAACCTCGTACGGGGCACACGAGGCCTTTCCGACTCAGTACGAAGTCCTGCCCGCCGACCCCTACAACGTCCTCGCAGCGTACCACCCACATGACTTCGACTGGCCGCAAATGGTGCCCTACCAAGGGGCCCTCATGCCGGTCATGTCGGGGCCGTCCTACGGGTACCCCAGCACCTACGCACCGGGATACTCAGACTTTTTCGCGCTTTATCCGGGCTATGCCAGTTACGAGCCACTCCATCAGGCTAGGGCTTCGTCCGATCGGCGCGAGAGGCAGCGGGCGGTACGGGAACGAGAAGAATGGCCAGATTCATGCTCCTTCAACAACGTCCTTGGAAGCGTCGAGTTCCAAGTCGACCAAGAGCGTAGCTTCTAGGCCTTCGGTGAAGGCCAAAGAATGCGGACAACGAGGCCGAAAGCTCGACGCTCGGTGACAAACGTGGCGAGAAAAAAACTGGGAAGAAAACGCCCAACAAAGTCTAACTCTGACTCGTCCCACCATCATGGATTGCACAACGCATTGATTATTTCTATTTACATTTTTTTTTTCGCTTCTGCAGAGAATTATAGAAGAGCAAGAAAAAACGTCATAGCATCTGTGTATGAGGCCTCCCTCTTTTTCTCCATGGCATATGCTAGCACTAATAATTTACGTTTTTCGCGACTATTTCCGGTCCGCACCGCGTCCCTATGTGGCTGACGTTCCGGTATGTGTACGCACGCCACGGGACGTACCGGTGTTATTCTACCGGACGTACCAGTGATCAGGGACGTATAGCCTTATTTCTCATAGCTTCAATTCCTATACTCGAACACGCTTGCTGGGCATGCAATACGACAGCCGTGTTCAGCGATGTTAGCACCATAACTGCTTTGAAAAGAAGGTGTTTTGTCAGCGTTTTCGTTTTGCTTTCACGCGGCTTTTCGGCTTTCTCGGGAGCCATGCTTCAATTGCCCATACCATTTGCAATGTCGCATGTACCTACTGTAGTAATTATGTTTTTTTTTATTTATCCCTATCAACGATAACTAAGAAAGGAGATTAATCTTTAATATTAATGTTTATTGATGGTTTCGTGTCATAAACATATCGAGAACCAATCGACATTGCGTAATCCATGTAATTCTCTTATTCGCAATTAATGCCACAGTGGTACTACGAACGTAGGCCCTCGTCGCCATCCTCTATACCCCATTTAGTGCGTCAGTTGGTCATCTTAAGTTGGTCGTTTCGCTCAGAAAAAGTACGAACACTTGAGGATCACAAGCGATGGAGCACTAGCCAAAACTGCTACATAGCTTTAATGTCACACGGACGACTATTTGTCATCAATATTGAAAAAAAAACATAACTGATCCCTCTGTCATAGGAATCGGTATAACACGAAAGTGAAAACTGTCTTCACAGAAGTAGTGCTTATTGTGTAGTGATTACGAGAGTTTGTGCAACGTGTATTGGCGTTTGGCAGCTATAGCACGGTTTGACGTGGATGCACCCACGTTGACGCCTAGTGGCACATCTCTATCGCGACGACTAACACTCATGATCATGATTTAACATATACCTGGACACAGCGTATCGGGAATACCGCGCAAAGATGGCATCAACAAGCACATAATAAACACTGGTACTTGATACAGACTTTTTCAAAGCGTCGCGAATTAAGGAGAGAAACGGCATGATGTGCGCTCCCCGAGTAATAGGGAGCGCACATCGTGCTCCCTAATACGTCCACGCTCATGCATACGCTACCACACTGCGCTTCAGCAACACGAGAGGCGGAGATTCGTAGCTTTTCGCTCCTCCAAGGCCGTCGACATCGTTGCGTTTCTGCAGCGCTTACTGCAGCGGTTTTATTATCTGCGGCGAAACACCGTTGGTGCATGTGGAAGCTGCAGTACTCCGACAACGAGCGGTCACACGCTAACACGAAGTGAAAGGCAAACAACATAACTGCGCCTAGGGCGACTCCCCAATGCTAGCGCGGCCAGTATTTCTTGCTGCTGTCGAGGAGCTTTAACCACAGCCTCCTAGATTGCGAGCCGGCGCGCAATCTCGGACGCCATGCTTTAACTGCGTCGTCGACGAATCGTTCTCTATCGGCGCTAGTAAGTGTAATGCCTCATTACTTCTCGTCACCGCTCACAGACGGCGGCACCTCCCCGATCACCAACAGAGAGCACTGTGCGAGAGAGAATGTGTGAGAGATATAAAGCGCGTTTGTACCGCCGCTTTAATCTTCCTCGATAGCTCAGTTGGTACAGCATTAGGGCGCTTATCGTCGCGGGCCGAGGAGTGGGAGGTTCGATTCCCGGCGGGTGAAGTGTTCCTTAGTTGTTTTTTTTTCTTTCTCATTTGGTGGCGTCTCTTTTATCAACGTCATATCCCTGACGGAAATACGTCACTAAAGTCTTGGTGGACCCCGGCATAAAACACTTTCGTGTTAAAAAGCAGCACAGACATTTCCGAAATTCGCAGTTCTTAAATTTAAGCGTTTGAGCGTATGTGCTAGTGCCAGTGTGAAACACCACAAGTGAGCCAGCGCCAAGCTGGTAAAGCAAGAATTATCATCGGTAAAGAAACGCCGTCAGCGGGTAAACCTAACGTATCGCGAATACCAATCTCTACCTGACTTAAAAAAACTAAAAAAATGCGATAACAATTGTAGTCATAGTTCTTCCATCGAGCACGTCATGCGCATTGAAAGTTCTTTCAGTGCTAAAAAAAAAAAAGAGCGCCGGCCACCTGTCCCGTTATAACTAACGTTATAACTAGCGTTAAGAACGAACGCGCCGGCTTGATAACGTGGTTCGCACGTTGTGACACTCCCGAATGCTGGGCCGTTTCTGTGGCACTCATGTACCCCTGAAAGCGCTAGCTGTCATATGGCTCGTGGCGTCGTTCTTTGCTGCCTACTGCCTTAGTAGGTAGAGACACCCTGAAAGCTCAGCGAAACCACACTATAATGCGCAAGATCTTCAACGCATACGTATCCTTCAGGGTGTCTGTTCTCTATGGCCAGCAGTAGAAAGTCTCAAACCAGCTCTTGTTCTTCAAAAACAGAAAAAGAATAGCTCACCAAAGAGACAGCGGCCGCTCGGTTTATTCCTTCACTGTACCGTTCGTTCAGCTGCACTTAATCCCTTTTTCGGTCAGTCCAAGAACCGCATCTGTTGTCATCGTAAACATAATTATCATCATCTCAAGCATCTTCAATGACCTCTTCAAAACGAAGGCTTCTACATACAGTCTCTAATTCACAATATCCTGCGCCAGCTGACTGTACCTTATTCATGCGAAGTTTTTAATTTCCGTCGCCTGATCTAACACTCTGCTACCACCGACTTCGTTTCTCTTCGCTTGCTATCCATTCGGTCGCACTAACTCACCACTATTTATTTGTCCGTCAGACTATATTCATTCTTTTTCTCATGATGTTAACTAGGATGGCAGCAATTGAAGGGACGCGTGTACGGGTTACTTGGTATTTCATAGCTGCGTAAACATCGCGCGACATACACAAACATGACATCGAAGAATACTGGCGCTGAATTCCAACTAACATTTATCAGGAGAATACATCAAAAACTTGAAAGACTCTTGAGCTTCGAGTTCAAGAGTAAAACCCGATAGCGTAATAGGGCCCTGGGCGCATCACCTTCTCCATTGCTAGCCTCGCTTCGAGTCTCGGTGCATGGCTCAACCGTGCCGCAAGGAAACGAATGACACTGCGCGTAACACTGACCGTTTCAAACTATCCTGGAACGCCTATACTGCAAGTACAGTTGTTAAGTGCCCACTACGCCATAATTTTTCCTTTTGCGAATCAGCGAAGGGCCCACTACGCGCCCCCCAAGGCAACACGTGAACCTACGCCGCTGCTCACTCTGTTGATGTTTTTTCCAGCTGATGATGATTAAGTATGTCTGAGCGCTTTGTAATGAGTGGGCCTTTAAACGCCCACTCGTTTCAATTCACAGGATTTGACGCATGGCGCAATTCTACGCTTCTGCCACGGAATATTACATGCATTAAGGAGACTCCTTCTACTGCATGACATTCATATAATGTCTGCTTTTCAGAAACAGTCTCAAGCATTAGCGCGGCAATGTGGTAGAACACCTGCTTGTCACACATACGGCCTGCGTTCGATTCTCACTGGAACCGGCGATTTTTACTGTTAAGTTTTATTTCCTTCTACCTCATGACATTCAAATAGTGTTTTTTTTTTTTTTTTTTTTTTTTTTTTTTTTTTTTTTTTTTTTTTTTTTCACAGGGTGGTTCTGCGGTAGAATACCTCCTTGACACCTAGACACGCTGGGTTCGATTCTCATTCGAACTGAAGATTTCTTATTTATTTATTCACATATTTCTCGATTTTTCGGTCACGGACAAGATGATTTTTCGCTCACAACCAACGACGCCGACACCGATGCCGAAACAGGAATTTCTATGAAACGAGCTCTTTAAAGTTATTGCACTAAAATTAGCGCAGCTTGCCCTAAGTCGGCCGGTGAAGTGCATGACGACCTGGATCACCTGGCAGGTGCCCAACTGGAGACCTTGCGTACCAAGGAAAGCCGTTACGAGGCTATCGTCTGCGGCTGCACGGCGAATTTCGGCCTCTGAGCGAGACAGTTGTTGGCGTCTCAGGCAACGTCACTTACCCCTTGGTAAAGATCCTAAACATCCCCTTACTTCGTTCCAAAGATCCCCTTGCACCGTTCCTGATGGAGAACCTCTACTTCACATCCCCCCTTGGTGAAGGTCCGGTGAAGAACTTTGACAACATTTAGCCATATTTTATCTCCAATGGGAGATATTCATAATGCTTGGTGCTCCGGCAACTCTGGGCGCATCCGCCATCTTTTGTTGGGCGCCGTCGCCTAATCGTCTGCTAGCGTCTCCAAAGGAGAGGCCACACAAAGGCTTATCCGCAGTCGTTGGTTGGTGGAGCTTTCGGACCAAGAATGTGGAACCGTCTCTTTCTTCATCCGCACCGAATAGTCATCAGACCTCACTGTACTGCCACAAATCGACGGGAACACAATACCGGAGTTCCGCCCGCTTAAAAATTCACCTGGACGGCAGCTTCAAAAGGCGCACCACTCCGCAAAGCAAAATTGCTGTGCTCTAGTGGCGTGTGCTTCCGATCTGAGGTAGGCGTTCAAGTGAAGTGTTCGATGCATATGAAATATGACTGTCAAATTTTGAAGATAACCTTGCAGCAACTGCGATACATCCCATTGTATTTCCCATTGCGAATATACACACACGTTATAAGCGCTCGTCAGATATCGGCACAACGTTGTTTCGATGCGACCTGCACAACGCTGCGCTGCTTTCCTCGGCTCATCCTTTAACCACAGGTATCACTACACACTTCACAATGGCGTATGTCATCGTTTTAGATGTGAAGCATCTTATGGCGAAGCTTAATCCGGTGGTGGTGGTGGTGTGCCGCGTGACCACCCTTACTGCGCATGCGCAAACCCTTTCAAAAAAATAAAAATAAAAAAAACCTCCTCTCCCCCCTCTCTCTCCTCTAGGCATCCCTCCCCGCGGCAACCACACCCTCACTGCGCATGCGCCTCCCCTCCTCTCTCCCCTCCTACGCTCCCCCCTCTCTCCTCTAGGCATCCCTGCCCGCGGCGTCCACACTCCCACTGCGCATGCGCATCCCCCCCTCTATCTCCTCTCCTACGCTCCCCCCCCTCTCTCGCCTCGCGACGCCGACGCAGGCAGTGTCTCTAGCGAGTTTCTTGGTTGAAAAAAACGACTGCTCGCGCTGCACAACCGTTCACTGGCCACCCCGTATATATGGCAATGGATCTTGACCTGCAAGGTGGTGCCGGTGGAAGATTTCTCCTGTGCATTGTCGAACAATAAAAATTCGCAGCGTGCGCCTTAACTAAAAGCGGACTGCGGGTCTCTGTGTCCAGTCGGAGTCTTCTGTCTCTCATTGCCCATTAGCAGCGATTGGCATGTTCCAGTAGGAAACACCCCTCCATCCCTGCGTGCTCTGCGCCTCCCCAGTTTTCTCTCCTGCGCAACGCTGCGATGAGCGCCAGCGTCAACGCCGCCGCCAGTGTAAGCGTTAGCGCCCGCTGCTTCACATCTACACATGGTTCCCATTAACGGGAGATGGTGTAATTTTTTTTCGAAATAAACATGGCATGGACATGTGCATGAGCGGTGCGTCGCAAGCCAAACAAAAGTTCTGATGCTGCGCTTCAACTGTACACAAAGACAGCACCGAGGGTATTGCTCTTTTATTGCACACTGGTTCTTTAAATGCCTCGTGGTCATTATCTATCGCGCGGATTTAGTATTGTCATTCTCGTGTTCTTGAATGCTATGCGTGTGCGTTCATCGACATATCTTTCTAAAATATTGCACGCTTTGCTTTCGCATCCTACGCGGCATCGCATTACCGTGCGCTACTGCGAACAGCATATAGAGGCCTCGCGATCAGCGGAAAGGTAAGTGCGATGATCTACCGAACAAACAGCTCCATCTGCCGTACGGCTCCGTAACTCTTAGCTACCTATTCGCAGCGCACACTGACCAAATAAAGCAAAAGAAAAAAAATTGAAGGACACTTTGTAAATTCCAAAGTGTGTTCGGCGAACGCCTGTGCCCAATGAGACGGGGTCGGTCAGACTGGAGAGCGATGCGCGCGTCTTCTTGCATGATTGGACACGCCGACGCGAGGCGTGACAGACGCGACCGGCGTCCGCCTGGCACCGTGCCAGGGCACGGACGGAAGGATAGCCTAAGCATGATACATTAAAGGCTTTCGCCTTAAAAAACCAGCAGTTGTACCGTATACGAATACAACCGATGAGCGAAGCTCCTTAGAAATGGGACGCAAATGACTATGCGCCTGATCTCGCTGCTGGCTTTCATGAAGGCGGTAGGGCGGGGAGCGGGTGGGGAGAGCGTTTGCTGCGCTCGGTGGCGGGAACGACTGAGCCAAAGTGGTTATTAATGAAAAGGTGAAGAGATAAGTGCCGGCCCGTAACTGTCTCTTTCAATGAAGGTCACCTCAACAGGCCGACACAGGGATGGGGGAAGGGGAATAAAAGATAGAGGTAGAAAAAAGATCGAGAGAGAGGTAAAATTGCGCTCTCGTCCCGCGTCCGAAATCATGACAGCGCGAGCCCCACGCCACGTGCAGCCATCAGGAAAAGCTGCCGAGAAGATCGGGGAAAAACATTGAAGCGCACATAGTGCTCACCGGATGTATAGGCACGGCAAGAAGAAGAAGTAGAGGTCCTCCGCACTCACACAGTAAGTCCGGATGACCTCGAAGTGGGCGCCGTATCCGAAGGTTTAATCCAGAGTGGCAGCGATGGCGTCCTGAGCGGCTAGAGCCACGGCACATAATCCACGGACCGGAGATTCAGCCGGAATGAGCACTAGCACAGCACGTACGGCCGCAGCGAGTGCGGCCATCACAGCATCCTTAGGGTCATCGGCGGTAGCCGACGCACTCGGTGGAGGCGATGTGGCAGCTGCCGAGTTGATCCGGTTGTCGCCGGCGAAAGCATCTCCAGAGGAGCACCCCTTTTCGACCACCGCGCTTCCTCGCTTGTTGGTGGTGTGCACAGTGGTCCCGGCCCGCTCCAGCGCTTGGCGGCGAGTCACGGTACCATCGGATGAGGCGATGATGACGGCGGCTTTGCGCTGAAGTTGCCAGGAAGGGCAGCGCGGTTCAGTAGCGGCGCGTTTCCCGTTGCAGTTGATGCAGCGAGGTCTGTCAGCTGGACACGGTCCTGGGGCATGGGTGACGGCGCAGCGTAAGCAGCATTCGTCACGGGAGCAGGTGTCCGTGGCGTGCCCGTAACGACCGCAACGGGAACATTGGAGAGGCCTTGGTAGGCGCGGACGAACCAGGCGTTTGTGCTTGAACAGCAGGATTTCTGGGGTTACGGTTGTGCCCTCAAATGTAAGAGTTAGGCATTTGCCTTGGCGCACACCGTACACAAGAGGGACTGGTGAGGCGGTGTTTGCCGCGAGATCCTCGAAGTCGATGTGTGGGTCAACTCCGAAGACCATGCCGAGGCAGGTGTTGTGGGCGATTTGCTTGGACTTGACCTTTACCTCACAGATCGTCCCGATCTGAAGCTCACGATATCAAGCCAACTAGACGCAGTCTCATGCGCTGCCACTGTTCGCACTATTAGCCAGGGTGTGTACAAAAATGCTTAAAGCGTGAACGAATTAAGTAAATAAGTACATCATTCAAAAGATAAAATATTGCAAAACGCTTTTTGTTGTATTGCATGAAATAATTTTCTTTTCAGTTTGCCTTTGGAAAACAATTTTCGAAGCAAAAGAGATTCTCTGGCTGTTTGACGAAGAGAAGCAGCAAGCTGTTCCGATTTCAGCCAGTCGAGTGGTGTTTTCTCAGGTATCACAGCAGTGACGTCATAGGCGTGCGCAGGGTTCTCCGTCAGGGGGGGGGGGGGGGGGGGGCGTGAAGGTTCGTCGCAGCGCCCCCCCGCTCCCTATTAAGTCAATGTATAGGGCAGACTTTGCGCCCCCCCCCCCTCCTTCTTAGGCGACTAGGGGGGGGGGGGGGGGGCGGCCGCCCCCTCTGCCCCCCCCTCGTGCGCACGCCTATGAGTGACCTTACGCCGTTAAGACAGAGGTTTGCCGAGGCCTTGAGAAAAATGTCTAGATGTTCACCAGAGGCGCGGCGACTACTCCGACACCTCGGTGGCGATTGCCGCGGTGCGGAGGGCGATTCGTTCACGCCCACCTCTGAAAGTACACTCTTTCCATGCGATTGGCACGGCGGGACAGACCAAATATTTCGATTTCCCTTATTTTTGATGACTTTCTGACATATTTCTTGAAACACACGGTGAATCTATTCTCGTGAGAAGCATTTAGCGATTTCCTGTGATCGGTACTTTACCCCACACGCGATCGTATTTCCGCAAGCCTCGAAATGTGACAGATTATACGAGATGGCAAAAGAAATGTGCGACCGTCCGCAATTACTCGCATACAGGCCGCATACCAAACAAGGTCGACTATGACGACCTGCCAATGAGGAAGTGCTAACCGACAAGCGGTGATCCTCTGTTCATCCGCCTTTAGCATGATGATCCATCACCTTTTTAATTCATGGCACGCCCCACCCCTCTTCTGCCTTCCGGTCTCATGCACACCGGCTTCACCCAGACCCTGCAGGATTCCTACTGGCACGCGGTGGCCTTCAATTCCTCCGCGCGCAGCATTATGCATTGCAGAGACAACTTGGGTGACACGACCTCACCTGTGCTGGTTAAAGTGCTAGCGTCCAGCACATACCATTGCCAAGCCGGAACTGTCTGTCTCGACCAAGGCACTGGTGCTTATGCATTACTCACACAGCCGCTATGTACCATTATCCGCACAACCTTGTAAAGCTTCATTTTGCAAACAGCTCAACAACACTAGGATGAAGAAAGAAACAACGGGACAGGCGCTGACTCGCACCTTAGGAACTTAGGAAGTTTATTGGAAAGAATGCTTAGAAGGACTGATAACTGGGCAAGTTGGTATCTTGCAAGTTGGCAAGTTGGCAAGTGGTAACTGGGCAAGTTGGTAACTGGGCAAGTTGGTAAACACGGCGCTTGTGTTTCGTGTCCTCTGTTTTTCGTGTGCATTCGTCTTCCCTTGTGGCGCCGTTTAAGAAGTATGTATTGGAAAGAACACACACTTTTATACAAGAACATGACACGTGCACACATCAATGCTTTTGTGTGGTTTCTAACACGATCATTACTACCGTACGCATTGAGCTGTCATTTCCAAGTCACTGAAAGATCTTATAGTAGCGAAAACCACCCTTTTTTTTTCCGTCGCCTTATCCAGGCCGCACCAAAGGCGCGGTGGATACCTGATGCCTCGGTGGTGAGTGCCGCGGTGCAGAGGAGGATGCGGCCACGTCCACCTCTGAAATCACACTCTCTCCGTGCAACTGGGACGGCCGGAGAGAAGCTTGACGATTAGCAATCACGGAGGCCATGTGCCATGTCTCGGTGGGCGCGAAAACGAAACAAGTCGCATATCGCAGCCTTCCAGGTGTTAGCTGCTGTTTTAAATGCGAAGCATTTCTTTGCGAACTTCGGCGACTTTGAGCGTATCTAGCTATCTATCTATCTCGCCGCCTACGACTTTGTGCTCTCCTAGCCGTATCGTTAATGGGATTTATACCAAATTTGGATATGGCATAACATGACTGTATGACGAACATAAATGGCTGGTCATATCAAGAAAATCACGACTAACTTGTCATGAAAAGTATGATTTACATGCCACGCTCATGGCGCGCTCGTGGCCGTTTCGTTAGCTTGATATACATCAAATTTGGGCATTGAGTGACGTGACTGTATTACGAACATAAATGACACGTGGTAATATGCAAATAATGATGTGCATGTCATGAACAACGTGATTTGCATGTCACGCTCATGGCGCGCTCGCGGCCGTTTCGTTACTTGATATACACCAAACTTGGTATTGAGTGACGTGACTGTATGACGAACATAAATGACAAGTGGTAATATGGAAATCATGACATGTCATGTGCGACATGACTTGCATGCCACGCTCATGGCGTGCTCGCGGCTGTTTCGTTAGCTTGATATACACCAAATTTGGTATTGAGTGACATGACTGTATCACGAACATCAATGACAAGTGGTAATATAGAAATCATGACATGTCATGAACGACATGACTTGCATTCCACGCTCATGGCGCGCTTGCGGTCATTTCGTTAGCTTGATATACACCAAATTTAGGTATTGTGTGACGTCACTGTATCACCGACATAAATGACAAGTGGTAATATGGAAATCATGACTTGTCATGTGCGACATGACTTGCAATCCACGCTCATGGCGTGCTCGCGGCTATTTCGTTAGCTTGAGATACACCAAATTTGGTATTGAGTGATAGACTGTATGACGAACAGAAATGACAAGTGGTAATATAGGAAATCATGACATGTCATGAACGACATGACTTGCATTCCACGCTCATGGCGCGCACGCGGGCGTTTCGTCAGCTTGATATACACCAAATTTAGTATTGTGTGACGTCACTGTATGACCAACATAAATGACAAGTGGTAATATGGAAATCATGACATGTCATGTGCGACATGACTTGCATGCCCCGCCCATGGCGCGCTCGCGGCCGTTTCGTTAGCTTGATGTACACCAAATTTGGTATTGAATGACATGACTATATAACGAACATAAGTGGCAGGTGGTAACATGAAAATCTTGGCATGCATGTCATCTACAACGCTATTTACATGCCACGCTCATGGTGCGCTTGCGTCCAGTTCGCTAGCTTGATATACACCAAAATTGGTATTGCGTGATGTGACTGTATGACGAACATAAATGACAGGTCCTAACATGTAAAACATGACATGCAAATTATGTAAAGCATGATTTGCTCCTTCCTGGCTGCTTCGCATTACATCGATTCCCACAGTGGGTGGGATCTGCCGGCTTTTTTTTTTATCTTCGTTCTGTGACTACATCCCAATGATTTGTGCGCTGTTCAAGCAACCAGGAAGCGCTGACAATGCCTGGAACAAGCTAACGCTAATTTTAATAGAACTTATTAATTACATGAACGAAGAAAAAGAAAGTACCGGGGCGAATTTGTTTCGTCAACAAGGATCGGCACTGTCTATTGGTTCGGAAATGACCGGAGCGCGCACAAGTGCTCCTCAACTTTACTTCTTATTTCTCCCTGCAATTAGTTGCTCGCCTGCAAAATCAGATAGACGCAGAACAGTAATACGACATATGCATTTTAAAACAGACGGCCGACGTCGCACACCCTCCTGAGAATATGATTGATGAACAAGTTGCAGATCGACGAAAGCAATGATTTACGTTTATGTATGCAGTGCCACAGACGCTGCTGCTCGCATCCGCGGAAAATCCGGGCCACCACACGAGACTAGATCGGCGCAAAGATCCCAACAGGGACCTCTTTAAAAGATTCGCAAGGCAGTGTGCGCCGAAGTACAAAGTCCTCAGGCCGCGTATACCCTTCGCTTTACACTCCCTTATCCCCCTCATTTTATTTTAGGGACGAATCACCTTAAGACCCCACAATGTCCCTTCATAAACCGCCGTCCGGCGTCTACATCAGATGTAGCCCAGGTGCATGTGAACAAACCAAGACATCTGTGAACAACAAAAAGGTTAACAAAAGGCTGTTAACCAGAACAAACAAAATAAAAAGCCACATTAAAAGCTGATATATAATCACCCATCAATCAAAGCATATGACAGAACAAAAGGTTAACAAAACAAAATAAAAGGCTGTTAACGAGAACAAAATAAAAGCCACAACACCATAAAAGCGACAGCGGCAACGCCAACAAGCTACCCCGAAGTTTAAGGCGCTGCAAGCGGCGGCTAAACGCTAGAAGCGTTGTCTGCCGGAGGTGGAGACTCATTTACATGCGCGAGTGGGCAATGTCACGGGGGATTTACGGTAACACCGAACGATCCCCAGCGCTTCGCCGGAGATGCGTGGATTTTTTTAGGCACGAAGCTCCTTCTTGGAAAGAACACAGTAATGATCGTGTTAGAAACCACACAAAAGCATTGACGTGTGCACGTGACATGTTCTTGTATAAAAGTGTGTGTTCTTTCCAATAAACTTCCTAAGTTCCTAGGTGCGAGTCAGCGCCTGTCCCGTTGTTTCTTTCTTCATCCTAGTGTTGTTGAGCTGTTTGCAAGATGAAGCTTTACAAGGTTGGGCGGATAATGGTACATAGCGGCTGTGTGAGTAATGCATAAGCACCAGTGCCTTGGTCGAGACAGACAGTTCCGGCTTGGCAATGGTATGTGCTGGACGCTAGCACTTTAACCAGCACAGGTGAGGTCGTGTCACCCAAGTTGTCTCTGCAATGCATAATGCTGCGCACGGAGGAATTGAAGGCCACCGCGTGCCAGTAGGAATCCTGCAGGGTCTGGGTGAAGCCGGTGTGCATGAGACCGGAAGGCAGAAGAGGGGTGGGGCGTGCCGTGAATTAAAAAGGTGATGGATCATCATGCTAAAGGCGGATGAACAGAGGATCACCGCTTGTCGGTTAACACTTCCTCATTGGCAGGTCGTCAAAGTCGACCTTGCTTGGTATGCGGCCTGTATGCGAGTAATTGCGGACGGTCGCACATTTATTTTGCCATCTCGTACAATCTCTCACATTTTGAGGCTTGCGGAAATACGATCGCGTGTGGGGTAAAGTACCGATCACAGGAAATCGCTAAATGCTTCTCACGAAAATAGATTCACCGTGTGTTTCAAGAAATATGTCAGAAAGTCATCAAAAATAAGGGAAATCGAAATATTTGGTCTGTCCCGCCGTGCCAATCGCATGGAAAGAGTGTACTTTCAGAGGTGGGCGTGGCCGAATCGCCCTCCGCACCGCGGCACTCGCCACCGAGGCGTCGGAGTAGTCACCGCGCCTCTGGTGAACATCTAGACATTTTTCTCAAGGCCTCGGCAAACTTCTGTCTTAACAGCGTAAAGTCACTCATAGGCGTGCGCACGAGGGGGGCAGAGGGGGCGGCCCCCCCCCCCTAGTCGTCTAAGAAGGAGGGGGGGTGCAAAAGTCTGCCCCATACATTGACTTAATAGGGAGGGGGGCGCTGCGACGAACCTTGCCCCCCCCCCCCCCCCCCCCACTGACGGAGAACCCTGCGCACGCCTATGACGTCACTGCTGTGAGATCTGAGAAAACACCACTCGACTGGCTGAAATCGGAACAGCTTGCTGCTTCTCTTCGTCAAACAGCCAGAGAATCTCTTTTGCTTCGAAACTTGTTTTCCAAAGGCAAACTGAAAAGAAAATTATTTCATGCAATACAACAAGAAGCGTTTTGCAATATTTTATCTTTTGAATAATGTACTTATTTACTTAATTCGTTCACGCTTTAAGCATTTTTGTACACACCCTGGCTAATAGTGCGAACATTGGCAGCGCATGAGAGTGCGTCTAGTTGGCTTGATATCGTGAGCTTCAGATCGGGACGATCTGTGAGGTAAAGGTCAAGTCCAAGCAAATCGCCCACAACACCTGCCTCGGCATGGTCTTCGGAGTTGACCCACACATCGACTTCGAGGATCTCGCGGCAAACATCGCCTCACCAGTCCCTCTTGTGTCCGGTGTGCGCCGAGGCAAATGCCTAACTCTTACTTTTGAGGGCACAACCGTAACCCCAGGAAATCCTGCTGTTCAAGCACAAACGCCCGGTTCGTCCGCGCCTACCAAGGCCTCTCCAATGTTCCCGTTGCGGTCGCTATGGGCAGGCCACGACCACCTGCTCCCGTGACGAACGCTGCTTACGCTGCGCCGTCACCCATGCCCCAGGACCGTGTCCAGCTGACAGACCTCGCTGCATCAACTGCAACGGGAAACACGCCGCTACTGAACCGCGCTGCCCTTCCTGGCAACTTCAGCGCAAAGCCGCCGTCATCATCGCCTCATCCGATGGCACCGTGACTCGCCGCCAAGCGCTGGAGCGCGCCGGGACCACTGTGCACACCACCAACAAGCGAGGCAGCGCGGTGGTCGAAAAGGGCCGCTCCTTTGGAGATGCTCTCGCGGGCGACAACCGGATCAACTCGGCATCTGCCGCATCGCCTCCACCGAGTGCGTCGGCTACCGCCGATGACCCTAAGGATGCTGTGATGGCCGCACTCGCTGCGGCCGTACGTGCTGTGCTAGTGCTCATTCCGGCTGAATCTCCGGTCCGTGGATTATGTGCCGCGGCTCTAGCCGCTCACGACGCCATCGCCGCCACTCTGGATTAAACCTCCGGATACGGCTCCCACTTCGAGGTCATCCGGACTTACTATGTGAGTGCGGAGGACCTCTACTTCTTCTTCTTCTTCTTTTTGCCGTGCCTATATACATCCTGTGAGCACTATGTGCGCTTCAATGTTTTTCTCCCCGATCTTCTCGGCGGCTTTTCCTGATGGCTGCACGTGGCGTGGGGCTCGCGCTGTCACGATTTCGGACGCGGGACGAGAGCGCAATTTTACCTCTCTCTCGATCTTTTTTGTACCTCTATCTTTTATTCCCCTTCCCCCATCCCTGTGTCGGCCTGTTGAGGTGACCTTCATTGAAAGAGACAGTTACGGGCCGGCACTTGCCTCTTCACCTTTTCCTTAATAACCACTTTGGCTCAGTCGTTCCCGCCACCGAACGCAGCAGACGCTCTCCCCACCCTACCCGCCTTCATGAAAGCCAGCAGCGAGATCAGGCGCATAGTCATTTGCGTCCCATTTCTAAGGAGCTTCGCTCATCGGTTGTATTCGTACATGAAACAACTGCTGGTTTTTTAAGGCGAAAGCCTTTAATGTATCATGCTCACGCCCGTCCGTCCGTCCTTCCGTCCGTGCCCTGGCACGGTGCCAGGCGGACGCCGGTCGCGTCTGTCACGCCTCGCGTCGGACTCTACAGTGCTCGCGCTTTGCTTGCGTAGCGCCGCTGTGCCCAGCGTGTCCAATCATGCAAGAAAGAAGACGCGCGCATCGCTCTCCAGTCCAGGGTTGCCAGTTTTGGATACTTTGCGCCAATTTGGCTACTTTTTTAGGCTGGTGGCGGCAGAAAAATCGTCTTGGCTACTTGGCTCCTTTCTGGCTACTTTCGTGCCCTCTCCACTTGAGTAAACTTATCAATATCTGGTGAAGTCGCAGCTGCTGGTATTTGAGTATATGGTGGCAAAACATAGCAGTCAAAGTATGCTTGTAACTCCGAAAATTGAATTTGGCACTTTGATTACACAGATAATAACTTCAAAGAAAAAGATGGCACAGCGGCCTAAGCAGGCGTAAAGGTCAGTGGCGGCGATCATTACATAACTATAAAAAGTACGCGTTTATAACCTGCCACTCGTGTAGGCCTGACGCACACAAAAACAAAATCATTATGGATATACCTGGATGGGACAGTGGGAACAGTTGCATGGGGCCTCTTTTTGCAGATCAGCCATTGCTGGACGCGGATTTGAGCCACAATTGGAAGTGAACATGAATCGAAAGCGCTCCGCATCGAGGGTGCTGTGCACTCATCGATATAGGAAACCGGGTATCCGACATTTCAAGTGAGCACTGAAAAACGAGTAGGCAAGAGGTAAAGGCGGCAACAGAAGCACTGACCAACAGCAGTTGTTAGTGAGCGCTTTGTTGCTGCCTGCAGTTCCTTTGTGTTCTTGTTTTTTAGTGCTCTCTTTAGAATATCGTACCGAGTCGCCCACCAATCAATCCTTCTGGATATTTGACGAACTGCTTGTATAATATTTTAGGCTTAGGTACGAACTGCGACTCTGGATTAGTCCACACGGAAGAAATAATTGTGAAAATTGCTACAGTTTATCCTTCACTGCCTGCAGCTATGATTTTGAGCACACTCATCATGCCGTGGATGCAATTTTATTGTCGCAGCTTCTAGTAATTTCAAGCGAAATCTTGCGAGACATGGGGAAAGAGTAATTTTTTTATCAGCGCAAACGCTACGTCTTCATGCATAAAATCAGTGGCGTAAATCCATAAAGACTATAAGGGGGGACACACATCTTGCAATGGCGGCCATTTTGTTTTTATATATATGCCTTATTTTTAATCATATAAAATTTAAATTATGCATTAACACATAATAATAGTAATAATAATAATAATAATAATAATAATAATAATAATAATAATTTCACTGAGTATCCAATAGTAAGCGACATCGCATGGCGAAGTTAGTTTCTAATAGCAACTCGTAGGCAGGCGCTAGCATTTTTGCAGCTGCGTCATCCGGGTTAAATTAAGCAATGAAAATTGTACCAATTTTTGTGCTAACGCATAAAGGTATTCCCCATCGTGTGCCAGAAGTACTTAGTTTCTGTTCACTGAAAGTGCTTCAGATTTCAGAGTTGGTTTTACGGAGAGTGCTTGTCCTTGGCTGTCAAGAAATTCAAATATGACATTTGGAAGATAAATCTCGAGGGGGGACACTTCCATGAGGTGTCCCCCCCCCAGCCTGAACACAGGGGGGGTCAGGACCCCCCTGACCCCCCCCCATGATTTACGCCATTGCATAAAATGCTTGCTAAGGTCAACGATCTATGCTGGAATCTCTGGAATTATGATTTTGAAGTGCTCATGCTGCACATCTTTTTATTTCCGCCGAAAGGTTTTTGCATTTAGCCATTTAAATCAAAATGTAGAAGCAGTTTTCCCACATGCATGGCGACTTCTGGCTACTTTTACGGCCCTTGACTCAAGTTGGCTACTTTTTGGCTTGTTTTTCCAATTTTCTGGCTATTTTTTATCTTTTTGACCTGGCAACCCTGCTGTTTCCCCTCAGCATCATGTAAATTCCAAAGTGTGTTCGGCAAAAGCCTGCAGCCATTCGACTGACTATGCCATGTTTTATTTTCTTATTTTTTATTTTTATTTTTTTTACACTCTCAGCAATCAGGTGATTGCTGAGAGAGTGTGAGGGGGAGAGGCCACAGCTGGCACCGTTCCAGGGCACGGACGGACGGATGGTCACCGCGAGTATGAGACATTAACCCTTTCAGCCCTGGATTTTTTATTTTTGTCGGAGACATTTTTAGTACATATTTTTCTTATAGTTAGGACCTCAGGAGACCACAAACAAAAAATTGATCCAGTGGTGTAAGTATTTATGGATTTACAGACATGACATCAAATTAGGTCATCGTGGCTTTTGGGTCATGAAATTCCAAAAATGGCTAATTTATTCCTGCTTTTCACTAGAGTACAAAATCTGAACGAACGTAGTATTTGGCGTTGTGGAAGCTCTTAAAACAACTTCAGGACTTCATCCCGAAAACGCCTTACCGCCTCAGCTTGCCAGCCTCGGCGTCACCCATGACTTCGGTCAAGTTTCTTCTTCTTTACGGCTCAACACTTCGCAAAATTGCCAACGTTGGTGTCGATCGCAGTGGGGATCGTTGAAGAAATACTTCCCCTCAAGAATTAGCAGGTTTGGTTTTGTTTTCGAGGTGCTAGGAGAAATTCAGTGTGGTGTCGTCAATTGACGACACCAGGGCCGAAAGGGTTAAGAGCTTTCGCCTTAAAACAAGAGCTCCTCGTACGCGAAGTGGTACTTTTCCCGTTTCAAGTTGAGGGCTGCGGAGGTTTTGTTTGCGTGAAGTACAGCTTCAAGGCACCGGAGGTGTTCGTCGAAGTTAGAGGCAAATCCCAATGAAGTCGTCCAAGTGCACGAGGCAAGTCTGCCTCTTCAGTACGACAAATGCTGTATACAAAACGCGTTGGAAAGTTGCGCTTGCCGAGCAAAAGACCAAAGGGCATGACCTTGAACTCGAAGAGGCCGTCTGGTGTTGTAAAGGCAGTCAACTCTCGTTCTCTCTCGTCGACTTCGATTTGCCAATAGCCTGTCTCGAGGTTGACTGACGAAAAGTACCTCGCGGTGTGGAATCGATTCAAGGTGTCGCCTATCCGTGGGAAAGGATACGCGCACTTTCCGTGATTTTGTTCAGGCGGTGATAATCGACGTAGAAGCGTAGGCTTCCGTCCATCTTCTTCACTAACACCACGGGTGATTCCCCCGGACTCTTGGAAGGCTGTTTGATGTCGTCGCGTAGCATTTCCTCGTATTGTTTTTTTACGGCTTCGCGTTCTGACGTCGAAACTCTGTACGGGCTCTGAAGGAGTGGTCTGGCCCTTTCCTATGTTATGATGCGATGTTTTGCGAATGGTGTCTGCCGAATTCTTGAAGACGACCAAAAGCCCTCCTTATACTGTAGGAGCAGGGTTTATAGGTGTTATTGCTTATGCTTTGGAAGGCTCGAATTGACGTCGAAAGCTGGTTAAGGAGCTTGGTTCATCGGAGTAGATTTGGTAGACTCCGCGAGGACAAAAGCATTGGTGGCTTCCTCAATTTCTTAGATGTAGGTGACTATCGTGTCTTTGTTCATGTGCTTGTACTCGTTACTGAAATTCATGAGCATCACTGTTGTTTTTTCTTTCTCCGCAGCTCGCTATTCCTCTTGCGACGCAAATCTCGCGGTTAATCAACTGTTGCTGGTCTCATTCAACGAGGCCTTCGAGGTCTGCTGATTTTTCAGTGCCGAGGGAAATGACGCTGGTGCGAGGGGGGGGATGGTGACTTGGCCTTCCAGCACATTCAAGGCGTGATTTCCTAGCGGCGTGCTATTTCTGTTGATAGTGTTATCGACTCGGATCTCAGGTCGATGACTGCACCATGCAGGTTAAGGAACTTCATACCAAGGATGACATCTGTCGAGCAACGTTGTAAGACTATGAAGCTCGCTGGATAAATCCGGTAGTTAATGGTAACTCTCGCTGTGCAGATTCCCGCCGGCGTTAATAGGTGACCCCCAGCTCTCTGGACTTCGGGGCCTTCCCAGGCCCTCTCGACTTTCTTCAACTTTGTGGCGATTGGTCCACTGATGACAGAGTAGTGTGCTCCGGTGTTGACAAGAGCGAGGACGTTGTGGCCGTCTGCAGGGGCGTAGCCAGAAATTTTTTTCGAGGGGGGGGGGGGGGGGGGCACCGCCTTGATTTCGGGAGGGGCACCGCCTTGAAATGGTCATTTTTCGCTCTGTATGCCATGGCGAAAAAAATTTTCGGGGGGGAGCACGTGCCCGGTGTGCCACCCCCTGGCTACGCCACTGTCGCACATGCCAACAAAAAGACCCAGAATCAGCAACATACGCGTTTCTGCCGAGCTTGCTGCCGAGACGGCTGACCCCGCTCGTCGTAGCGCCATCTAAAAAGGCACCGATTAAGCTGCAGGATAACTGATAACGGCCCGAACATTATCTGGACGCGCGGGCATTGCGCTTTTCAACGCGTTGCGGGGGAGAGTGTCAGCACTTGTCTATGTATATTCTTACACCGTGCTTACAACCAGTGTATCGAAACGGAACGAAAACCGAAAACGAAAAACGAAAAAAAATGATATTTTTGACCGAAACGAAAACGTAACCAAAACGTCATCTACTATTTCGTTCCGGAGTGAAACCGAAAATTTTTTTATCGTTTTTCGGTTCACTCGGAAACTTGGCAATTCGGAACAAGCGAGGTCATGCAACGTGAGCAATAATGCACATCTCAGAGTACAGAATTAGTGCGTACCTCAGGCAAGAATTCTAAAGTGAAGATTAGTTGAAATTGTGCGAAAAACGAAAACAGTGACAGCCAGAGATATTTACCATAACTCAAGTGGACTTTTGTGCGCCTTCGATACATTCCAGCGTGGAGAGGGTATTCTCGGAGCGCAAGTTTGTTTTATATGAACAGGGGTCTCGTGTATGAGAGGTATACGCTCGATGACGGGCTGCTTCTCAGATCACACTCACTCCCTTGACGCAAAGCATTGAGCCTGCTCAAAATATTCGTAATTCACTTTTGAGAAAGTCTGTTATAATTAAGAAGGGCACTGGTTTGCACTGATCTGTAGGAATTCGTGGTACAGTTAGTTGTGCTCCTCTTAAGAACTTGGCAAGAACGTGCTCTACCCCTGTCCCACTTTCTTAAGAGGAGCGTGAGTAAATATACGACAAATCCAATACTTTTATCGTTACTTTAACTTCAAATTTTTGCATACAAATAAATAACGTTACGAACCGTTACGGAACATTTTTTTTTCGTTCCGGAACAGAAACGGAACGGAACTTTTTGCGGTGGAACGAAACTAAAACCGTAACGAAAAACATTTCGTTCCGACACCCTGCTTACAACTGACGTTTATTTTTTTCGGAAAGAGAACATATACACATGCAAACAACTGGTCATGCGCAATGACTCCGTCCAACAACACAAAAAATAAATATAATCAGCATTTCACTTTCCCATTTTACAGCCCTGAGACCAGCAAACCTAGTTCCTTATCCGACAGGGATAAAGATGGGTGGCCTATGCATTTATCACCGTAACTTGCATTGAAAAAAGCTTCAGCTACCTCTCTAGCTGTTTGATCGCCGTTTTGAAATAGTATGGTAGCGTTATCATAACACGGGGTACATTTGCACTCTGCGCAGTGAAGGGACAGGTGGCTACTTGGCCTGCCTTTTAATGAAGAATGGTGTTCACGGAGTCGAACATTTACGCACCGTCCCGATTGTCCGACATACGTGCGACCACATGACAATAGCAAATGGTATACAACACCTCTCTTGTTGCATTCGACAAACTTGAGGGTATGGCGCATTTCACATTTTCTAGCAAAGTTACCCTTTTCTTTGTTGTACATACGGTTCAACCGTGGGGCATACACGGCTAAGTTTTCTTTTCGTGGAGCATATTACATTCACATTGTATTTTCTACCAATCTTTTTTAGACGATGTGACAGGCTATGGACCTAAGGGATAACAGTCATTTTCATCTTCTCTGGTTCGCAAGCTATCTTTGATTCAGTTGGTGATTTAAAATATTTGAGTGCTTTCTCGCAATTACCGTCCTATTTGCATTCTTCCATTTTTTAGTTAAGTGATCGAGAAGATTTTGTACAAACGCCTAATGTCATATTTAAAAAAGTTCGACTTACTCTCTCCTCATCAGTTTGGTTTCCGTCCAGGTTTCTCAACTGAACTGGCGCTCATTAACTTCACGGACAAAATCAAACTAGCTATTGATGACGGTTCACTATTTGGTGCAGTCTTCGCCGATCTTACTAAAGCTTTTGACACTATTAATCATGCCATTCTTTTTCATAAACTCACATCTTACGGCATTACAGGTCCAGCCTTGAGCCTTATACAGAATTACTTAAAAGACAGGTCACAAGTTGTCCAAATCGACGGTAGTCTTTCCAGTCCCAAGATTACTAACCAAGGAGTGCCTCAAGGGTCTATTCTAGGCCCATCTGCTTTTTCTTTTATTCATCAACGATTTGCCCCTAACACTTCGCCATACTGACTGCTTCTTATATGCGGACGATACAACCATATATTCATCTCATAAAAGCATCCCCGCCCTGTTAATAAAGCTAAATGTTGACTTAAATAATGTCAGTGATTGGTTTATTAGTAACTGCGTGCACATTAACCCCACTAAAACTATATTTGTAATATTTCATTCTCCATTATTAAAAGTACCGCCCGTGGCGCTCACGATAGGAGATAATGAAATACCGGTAACTAACAGCGCCAGGTTTCTGGGTGTGACATTAGATGAGCACCTAAAATATAATCTTCACGTTCACTCACTAATGCATAAAGTTTCTTTTGGCATACATGTAATCATTAAGTCACGTAATTATTTCCAAAGGCACATTATTCGTTCGCTATATCACTCCTACATTCATAGTCATCTGTCTTACTGCGTATCATCTTGGGCTAATACTTACTACTGTCACCTAGATTCTCTTCAACGCCTTAAAAACCAAGCTGTGCGATTAATGACCTTCAGTAATGTTTTTACGCCCTCTAAACCACTATACCAAAACCTAAATATTTTGCCACTAACAGAACTACTAAAACAAAAACTATCTCTATTTATTTTTAAGTTTAAGCAATGTGGCAGCTCCCTCCTTGTTTACTCAAATGAATTTCTTGTAAACACTAACATTACTAGGTTCTCGGCTAAAGACAATCTACTTCTTCCCCGCGTTCGCACAAATTACGGAAAACTAACAGCCCTCTTTTCAGGCATATCATTTTGGAACGCAATACCATACGAAATTAAATCATCATCATCTGTACATACATTTCAAAGCCTTCATAAGAAATACTGTCTCGATAAATTATGTCAGCAGTCACACTAACTTACTAATCTCCGATTTTTATCGCTTTTTTATTTTCGTCTTTCCTTTTTCTTCTTTTTTTGTCATTGTGCATGCTTAATCCGCTATGATAACTGGTAAACATTTGGTGCTATTGTTTCTACATGAATTCATCTTGCTTTCGTTTCGTAGCCGCAATTTTTATATCACTTTGTATTCATTGTTTTGTATACTACTGTTGTGTTCAATCTTATTGTATTCACTTTGTTTTGATGAATTCATGACGCCTGCATCTTGAATATTTTCACTGGAACTTTTTTTTTACTTATGCTAAGTATTGTATAATGATAGATTTATATACTATACCGGTTTTGTTGCTGTTTGTTGCTTTCATTTTTTCATTCATATTTTGCTTTCATTTTTCCGTGTACCTCCTTTAGCTTTCCTGTAAATTTTTATTAATGTATTCTTTTTTCTCATGCTGCCCACGACATTTAACATACATGTGTTTTAGTATTAGGAGGTCCCCCCGTCAGTTCTCGTAACTATGGGACCTCCGAATGTAATACATATCTCTAACGAAGTTACACTGTACGCGAAGAAACTAAATAAAATTGAATTGAATTGAGTTGAGTTGCGAGCAACAACGAGGCCGGGAAACCTGCTTGCATCAATCGGGCAACGTGGCCTTCAAGACTTTGCCTCAGCAAGTGACAGCAAGATTTTGACAGTGCAGACTTAAAACAGGAAAAAGCAATGCTGTACTTAACTAGTTTTGTAAGGGAAGATCTGAAATTTAATATAGGTTCTTCTAATCTTGGTGCATACATATAACACGTGTGGTTATGATCAAAAGACAAGGTCAGGTCTAAAAACGGCAGTTAATTATTACCCGTGGGCAGTTCACTAGTAAAATTCAAACCATCGCCATTCTTCTTGAAGCAAGATAAAACTCTATCTTTAAAAGTGTGTAACTGCGAACAACTGCCAAGAACCAAGTAATCGTCAACGAAACGGAAAATTCTTATTACGCTACCAGGTAACTTCCCTTCAATTTTCTGGTCTAATTTAGCTAAGAAGATGGAACTTAAAACCGGGGCAACTTTTGGCCCAATGGAAACTCCTGACTTCTGAATGAACATTTTACCGTTAAAACCGACAAATGTGTTGCGAAGGTAAAAAGCAAGTAATTCCAAAAACGATTCAACAGGCATCCCGGAAAAATTTCCGAAGGCAGCCTCATCATTGTCTAGAGTGATAGTTTCTTGAACGTACTGCATCAGCTGGCCCTGGGGCAAAGAATAGTAGAGATCTTCTACATGCACACTAAATTCAATTAATCCTTGGATTTTTTCTGCTGAAAAGAAAGGAAACAAGAGCTTCAGAATTGGAAATAACGAAATAAGAAATTTTCGCTGACCGAGAAATAATGCGCGCGGCGTAGGAAAAAAATTTGCGCCCACAGGCAAGATCGGCTTATGGCTGGCCCATAGTAAATGGCCAACATGGTAGGTAGAAAAGCATATGTGTGGCCCTACAGACAGGGGCGTAGCCAGAAATTTTTTTCGGGGGGGGGGGGGGGGGGGGCACCTCCTTGATTTCGGAGGGGGCACATCCTTGAAACGGCCATTTTTCGCTATGTTCCATGGCGAAAAAAAATTTCGGGGGGGGGGGGGGGGGGGGTCACGTGCCCGGTGTGCCACCCCCTGGCTACGCCACTGGCCGTCTGTAAGCACGTCGACGTCGGTAGTTCGTCGTCTTGCGTTGCGGTTAGGTGGTGGCATCGGATCACGGCTGCGTCTACTTGCTCCGATGTTGCTACGTTGTGTCGTCCGATCTCGTTTGGGCCGAAGTCCTCTCATAAAGGCTATGTCTGCCAGGCGGCGAAGTGTTTGCTGGCTTGCTTTTGCCTTGATTTTTTGCTCCTACCCACTACGGGGGGATTGGCCGTGAAACCAGCGGTTAATACGAGGGGAAATTTTGAATTTTGAAAAGGGGTGATGAAGAAGAAATCGATCGCCACAGGAATAAGCGAAAGTTTAAAAATGGCCTGTCTATCTGGAATAATACAATAATATGGAAAACAATGAACTAATGAAAGGAATTCTGAAGTACAAAAATTTTATAGAGAATAATTGTCTGATGATTCCCAAATCGTCGTCGGCGGCGGCGGAGGATCTTCGGCATTTCGTGGTAGCAACAGCACCTCTATCGGTTTCTGTCCCTAGTTTTCCGGATAAGGCTCGCGGATCCATAGATCGGCCCCGAGTAGGGCCGGTGTACTAACTGTGGAAAGAATAAATTCAATTATGTCAAGGACCAATACGGAAATTCCCACCGACTCAAGCTCCTCCTCCTCCGAACGAAAATATTTGTTATCTCAGTTCGTAATGAACCAATTCGAAAAAAAATCTTTTGGTACAGCACTCTTTATTGGGCACGTAAAATCTTACAGTGTCTCACTAGATTTTTCTGTGTTGCCGGGTGAGCTGCCCTTTAAAACACACGCGCAGCTGCGCTCTCATTTCTTATTAGGTAGTATATCGTAGTTGTAGTTATTGTTCCTGTTTGTTTCCTTATAGCACTAACCGCCTTCATAAATCTCGCTGGGGTCGGGACGAATCTCCCACAGTACGTATTAGCCGTCAGTAGAAGGCCTACCACTTGCCACTCTTCCACTCTGTCGGAGTGGATACAAAGCGTATAATGTGGTTGCAATGGCGCTAGTATATAGCATCCGCTCGCAACGGTGCACAAGGAAGAATACTGGTCATGCAGATCATCAAGACGCTAAACGACCAATAACATTAGGATGCTCTTACCTGAAATACGCGATGATTATGAGTTAAATTGCTTTATTTTCAATTATCTACAGAGAGTGTCAGAGAAAGGCTAACTAATTTTTCTTACACACAATCTGCTTTGCTAAATCTTCTATCATATTTTTTAGGGCTGTGCGAATAGTGAATTTCGGAACCCAATCGAATACGAATACTTATCGAAAACCCTTCGAATAATTTTCGAAGCGTAAGACAACCATTTTTCAAACAGAGTTAGAACTCCACAAGATTTCAATTGAACCAAATATTCCCACATTTTCACCAAAGAACATTACGCTTACTTTTTAACGGACTCAAACTACCACAACTATGAAAACTAAAGCCAGCAGCGACCACAGCCTTCGAAATGTTTGGTACCTGTAGGCTGAAATAAAACAGTGTGTACAGTACTCAAGGTGATACTTGATCGCTTGCTTTTTAAATAAAATTCAGACATAATGACTAAACAATTTCGAAGCGAGCACCACGATTACATATAATGATGTAATCAAACGGATAAACTTGTCATCACAACATAGGCCTCGGCATCGAAAAAAATGTAAACACTGTTGAAAGCTGAAGAGCAATTCACGGAAACACAACACTTATGTCTGTTAGTCATGAAGCTTCATGGAGCTTCATCGAGCCCCCCACCTTCAGTTATTACTAGATGAAGACAGGAACTGATTCATGCGATGCAGCTGCAGCATAGCACAAACAGAGTAAGAGTGGCTTTTCAGTAAGATCCCCTTCATCTGGTTATATATATAACGTCATTAGTCCCGCAAAAGTTTCACCTGCATGCACATTGGTAATTTAGTGAATAAAAGAACAAAAATTTGGCAGATCTCAAGTACCATGGGAATCGATGTTATGCGAAGCATGCGGAGGCAAGGTGACTGGGTTGTAATTTTCTTATTGAGCGAAACGTTACCAAATAACGTTAAATATATGTACAAATGTTGTACGCACAGACATCTGTTGAACAGTCGCATATGTTTCATATAACCAGTAGTTCACAGTTGCGTAACGATGCCAACAGAAACATGGGCATTAGTAACACCAGAAGCGGTAAGCTGATATGTAGCACTTGTGCTTGAGAGGATGGTAGCCCTGGATAGTTGTCAAGGTGGTGATGCGAGCTAGTTGGTTTGAGTCACATGTAATCATATATGTAGCGCAAAAACCACACGCGGACACAAGTAAGGAACACATACACAGGACGGGCGCCTGGATTGTGCTTCGTGGACCAACTACAGAGGATGCCGCTTAACTATACTATTGACGTTAACCCGACATGTCGCCTGCCTCACAGAAATACATATGTAACGTTTATAAAATTAGATGGCCAGCGCTGGAACCACAATTGACATTTCACCAATTTGACGCCTGCATAGGGTCATTTTCATAAGCAGTTCCGCGACCTGGCGTGGCTCTGTGGTAGAATACTTGAATGCCATGCAGATTGCTTGGGTTCGATTCCTGCTAGGATAGTGATATTTATTATTTGTATTCGTCGGGTGAACGTTGCCGACGTCAATTTTTCTCGACTCTCTCGAATTTAAATTACTAATGTCTGTCCTCACCGTTCCTGCGTAGACATAAATTGTCAAACACCTGTGGCGCATACCCGCCTACCGCGGCCCGTTGTATACGAGTATGTGCCACACGTGTCTGCACGAAAGGGTTTCACGACGTATGCGACAAGATTTTCAAGTTATTCATGTCATGACCAGCCAGACATAATCGTCAGTACCTCTTACCCTTCCATAGAAATTTTGGTATACCCCAAGTTAAGGAGGCGATCACGAGGGCACCCAGACGTAGGCGGCTAGATAGATAGATAGATAGATAGATAGATAGATAGATAGATAGATAGATAGATAGGCAAAAGTGCTTACAGTACGCAAAGTAATGCTTCGCATTTAAAAGTAGGGACTATTAGTATACCGGGAAACGTTTACGTTAACGTTAGCGTTCGTCTCAACGTTAACGCTAAAACAGAACCCGCGGCATGCCAACTGGTGGACTTTTAGTACAGCGAAAGGCATTCCCGCTAACGCTAACGCAAGCACATACGGCGCCATCTAGTTATAAAAACACTAAATGCACTCTAAAAACCTCAAGTGCGCCACTAAATCGAGCTGATCCCATGTCACTGCTGCTGCGTCTCCGCGACGCGTTTGTTCAATGTTGCGTGTGACGGGCCGAAACACACCGCTCTCTTTCGACATATGCAGCAACCGAGTATTGCTCAAGACCCCTATTACCTCTCTCAGATTGACTTGTTTCCGCATTTGCCTTATCGTGGAAACAGGCGAATTAATACAGCGTCGCCATCTCTGGAAGGATACAGAAAACACGAGCGAACCTTGTAAGCAAATTTTGTTAAGCCTTCTGCACCGCAAATCGACTGTGTATCTCAAAAACGGAGCTAATTTATCGGCAGTATACGGCTGGCGAAGTATCATTACTTAAATCTAAATCAAATACCAGCATTATTTGGGTGCAGGCCGACGGCTCGAAAGATTCGGAGTGGACGACTGTCGCTTCAACAGGCACCGCCATCTTGCCCTACGTACGGGATATCTTGCGTGCGTTAGCGTTGCACGCTATATTCCAGAAATAGCGTCCGTACGTAAGAGCTCGGGCTACGTTTACGTTCTGCACATGCTCAGTTTGGAGCACGCAACGCTAACGCTAACGCTAACCTTGCGTTTGCTGCTAAAACTCGCTAGTATCTCTAGCTGCTCCAAAGTTTTGTTGTTTTGGGGTTCCCCCGTCGGTGCTGATTATTCGAAAACTATTCCGAAAAGTATTCGGCATTTCGAATATGTAATATTCGATTCGAGTGGAATCGAATAGCATGCTATTCGATTCGTTATTCGAAATTTTTCAATATTCGCACACCCCCCAATTTTTTTTATTCACATATTTCCTTAGCGTCCTGCTTGATTGGCGGTACTTCTTTTTCAAAGTGCCACCAGGATCGTTGCCCATTTCTCATAGTGGGTAGGTGCCATCTCTGAAGGATTAAAAGACGTCGAAGCTACTGCAGGGCGTTTAACTTTCACTTCAATTTATATGCAAAAGAAATATAGTGTCTGATCTGAATTGGTGAAAAACAATTATTGCACACTTTCTGATATACGGAGTTCTTTTGGTTGTGAGCACAAGATCAAAAGTCATAAAATCGAAAAGTCTAACTTCTTCAAATAGTGATCTATTGGCCGATCCCCCGGAGTGGGTATGAGCCGTATAAAACGAAACAGCAACAACAACAACAACAGCGTAGCGCCGTTGAGACCTAGGCGAGCCGCTCGGCATACATGTCTGAAAACGTACGTCCATCCTTTCATTTGCGTCGTCGGAAGCAATAACGTAATCAATGTCAATGTGTCTTCCCGTCCCTTCGACCAGGAAGCGCACAGTCGTCCGGAGAAAAGACCCCAGGATGACGACATCTGCCCGACCACGATGCCGCAATCCCAGGATGGCGCCCCCATGGCAAAGAAACCAGCCCGCGAAGTCAGTCGAGGCATTTACCCGAGCATGGCCACCACGCGCCTGACGACGAAAGCGTTGACCCAAGTCCAGATCGATGCTGCTCTACGCGCTGTTACAGACGCTACAGCGATGTCTGTAGCTAGGTCGTGAGCTAGCCCAACCACTGGTTCTGCGGCGACCACAGTCGCAGACGTCACCTCAGCTGAGCAGTCCGATCCAGAAGCCGGAAAAGTGAGAGATCAAGGACCCAGAGATAGTCCAGCGACATCTCAAACAGCTGGATACTTTTTCGGAAGGCTCCGGCGAGTGTTCGCGTCACCAACCCTTGAGACCGGTGCACTCGAAACCAAGGCAATTCACACAAATGCAGCGGACGCCACTGGACCTGACACTTCCGACGACGTAGCCACAAGTTCGTGGAAGAACATCCAGGACTGTTTTTCCAGCTTCGTGGAACGGAGACTGGCGACGACAACCATTAGCAGCGGTCTGACATCGTTAGTTCTGATGCTTATACTCGACGCTTTCTCTGGAAGGTCGAGCTCCAACGTTTCAGCCTGGAAAGGACGATTCTCCAAAAGTGCACTTGACGGCTCTTTACACCTCGTTAAAGAGTTTGTATTTGCGGGCCTCGACAAGTTGCCGGGTATACCAGTCCTTGCAAGCAGAATCCCAACAGCGCTGCTCCGGCGTATTGTGAAGGCAGCATGCCGGTTTGTCATCGAGAAGTTTAGCCCTGCGGACTGAAGCTTCGTTACGCATTGGCTCCCCGATCCACAGAAGAAAATTTTTCCTATACCCTCCGGCGAAAGCGGTGCCAGCTCTACGGCAGGACCATGTCGAACGTTTCTTGTAGTACTGCGGTTCAGAGTTTGCTACGCCTTGAACTAACGAGGGAGTTTAAGTGCCTTGGTTCTGAATTTATTCGAACCGAAATTAAATCGTTGTATGTATTTCATTCTTATGGGTGAATGCTACAGAATAGATGCACATTTATTGTATAGATGCTATTTCAGTGCTCGTAATTAAGGTACCATTATAGATGCCATTGGCATATACGTGATTGGTAATATTTACAGTTATCTATAATTAGAAATCAGGGTTAACGGAATAATCAATAATTTACAAATTCGTGATCACTGGTGTCAAACGGAAAGCATCCGAGATGGCAATATCATTTTGAATTATCAGCAGTGATGATTCTAATCGGGAAACAAATATCGCCATCATCATCATACTATTTTTTTTCACCTGCAGGCCGGAGCCATCTACTAATGATCTCCATGTTACCCTGTCTGGAGTGAGGTGATTTGATTTATTGCCTACAAACTAACGGATTCCATCTCCCCATTTCACCCTCACAGATTCTCTGCAGCGCTTACCATCCCTTGGTGCTCATTCCGCTTGTCTTAATTGTTAAGGTGAGGTAATTATTCGTGTAATTATCTGGGGGATTGCATTCTGATGTCTCAAGCGCAAGTGTGTAGCAAAAGGATGAAGGCCCTGAAAATTTTAAGTTGATGCATCGATGCAAAATCCTTTATTGTAAAATGGTGAGGCGCAGGTCCTCTGCAGGGATAGGCGGGAGGTTGTCAGACTACTGCAATCGCCCACAACATCTTAGGCAGTGATGTTCCGTCCTGGACAGAAGAATTCCCTTTCCGAGGCCCGAAAATTCCCTATTTCCGGCATTTTTCCCCGCATACAACGCCAAAAATCCCCGCATATTTCCCTGCACAAAAAAGTTATATATATATATATATATATATATATATATATATATATATATATATATATATATATATATATATATATATATATATATATATATATATATATATATATACAGTTTTCGACGTGTTTCAGGCTCTTCCCATCGCTTTCTCTTCTTTCCTGCCCAACTCAAAACAACGCCTCTGAGATCGGCTTTTAATACTACGAAGGAGCTACCTCGGAGCTCGCTTTAAGCGAGCTCCAAGGTAGCTGGTAGGTAGCAGCACCATGTCGTTTTAGGGAAGTGTAGGAAATATCCGCTTTTTCGTTCATACCATCGCGTGGTCAGCGCAGCGTAATAAACTCTGCGGTGTTTAGCATTACGTATCTATGCATTTTCTAAATAAACACACACACTGCCGAATACGTACGTATTGATGTTGCGCCTCAAATATGCGTAATATTTGCTTTTTGATTGACAATGTTCATAAGTATGAACAGATTCACCAGATCAAGATGGGCGGGCTTTGAGCACGGGCTTAAACTTTCGCCGGGCAGCTGAATCGCTGGCCACAGAAACCAGCAGTCAGTCAAATCAATGTCGTCAATGTTTCTGCGTTGAATTATCCCAAGAAAGACTGTAGTCTTTAAAAACGAACCTTGGAGGCTGTGGTTTGGCGCGCTACACACGCCAGAAACGATCGCGACATGCGAAAGCCTCATGTCTACAGTCTTTTGATCGTTATAAAAAAAAATTTCGCCGCCCCTCAAAATTCCCTGCAATATCGCGAAGATTCCCTTTTTCCCTTTCGTCCAAAATGACTGTCGAAAATTCCCTGAAAAAGGGAAAATTCCCTGCACGGAACATCACTGATCTTAGGGATTCCACTCATTTAAAGGGACCCTGAAACGGTTATTTGAAGCTTTGTCAGCGTTTAGACTAGAGCATCATCGAACCATTGGCACCACAAATTTAGCGGCACGCCGTGTACCAAGGCGGCTACGGACAATTATATCATACCCTCCTTCTCACCCCTGCCTTGCCTCCTCAACTCATGAGACACGCTGGCATCGCTGGCGATCGCAGAGCTCACGTGAGCACACTCGACGATTTGAGCTTCGCCCAGTGATCACCTCCGAGATTGCACGCCGACAGGTTGCGTGCATCTCGGAGACCATAGCCCAGTGCGCCCGGCAGCACGCACGCCGTCTGGCAACAGACACAGTTGATATCTTCTCCGACAGGTGCCGCCACCCTGCCAGCCAATTTTTCGTGCGCGCACACCGCAGCCCCAGTGACGTCGCCAGCAGCCCCAATGACGTCGTGCCCACACTGCATGTCGTACTCGCACGGGGCGGTTGAAAACGCGTTGGGCTGAGCCGCAGTGATCTGCAGCGATTCGCAGCTTTATAGCGTTGTAATAAATTACACAGTGTAAGCAGAGAGCTTAAATTAGTCTGTAAATGAGCCTCAGGACTTGGTCTACTGGCCCAATGTGTTTGTACAAAATCGTCAAAACCGTTTCAGGGTCCCTTTGTGTGTGGTCAGTACTGTGGCTTGTCAGTCAACCGAAACCGCCATGATCAGGCTGCTCTGATTTCCACACTATGCAATAAATAGCTGCGTGTTCGCATCTGTAAGCAGCGCTTCACGATAATTCGTGAATTACAAAGTTTGCACTGCGATTCGCCGTTGGTCGAGTGCAGAACACTGCCATAATAAGTGGTCAAGGTCAGCGCGGCGGCGCAGCCCGCATTGTGTGCATGTAACTTTCAAAATGTCGGGTTGTCGCCATTTTGCTAGAGAGTACGGTGTGTAGGAAGACTTTGCGAATTCACGAGTACTTCTCGAGAGCGCGTAAGGGGAAACTGGCTCAAGAGGAGCACCGGTGGGGTAACCTGCGTAACACGGTTTTTACTAGCACTACGTAAGGACGTGCGCACTAAATCCGTTGAGGCGACCGAAGGAGCGATTTCACTTATGGCATCTTCATGAAATCGCAACGGTGCGCACCGGGGCGCTCTGGTGTGCCTTCTCGTCCAATCACCGAAGCGCCTAGGCATCTCGGTGCGCGCCGGTGCGATTTGTCGAAGATGGCATTAGGAACTCATAAAGGGTTCACCCTGAGAGTTGGGGGGCAAAGAAAGATTGGTTGACCTACCTGCGGAAGCAGCGCCGCCGTGCGCCACCGTATTGCCCTCGCGGCCACCCGTATGCCCCGACGTATGGTTTCTATAGCCGTCAAAGTCTGCCCAGCTGCCGCTGCGAAAAAAGCCGCCGCCAGCATCCACACCGCAGTTCTGGTGCTAAATGGGTTGCGCAAAGACAGCCGTTAGCAAGCGAATGCGCACAGGCCACATAATACCTCCCCTGTTTCGTTTCTGTCGAGCCACGGTTTCCTGAAAATTCAGGCCCTGGAGAGCTCCTTCTGCCTATCGACCCTTCAGAAAAGTAACAAATTTATCAATGCGAAGTGCAAGGGAAGTTTCAGTTATTTTGGCGCGCTGCAATTGGCAAGAAGCGAGCATCGCATGACATCGAGTTCGAGGCAATACGACGTCCGTATTTCAGCGCCTGAATGCGCTAGAATTGGGAAGGACATGAATCGCGGCGTTCATGCGCGAAGTTTGTGGCTTGAAGTAAACAGTGAGACCACTTCCTTTGCATGTCTCGATGGATTTCGTGGCAGCGGTATTCACGTACATGTTCTCCGAAGCCAGCCGGCGTCGCAACATTTGCCCCCACGTTCGCCCACTTCACAGTCCAATGCCTATACGAACGTAGGCCTAACCCGTGTACCTGGAATACTTATCGAAAGAGCACCCAGGCTTGGCGGCTATTCTTCCAATAAGTGCCGGCCAATCATTGCCAAATTCTCTTCTTTCAAGCTCAAGCAGCAAATACTTCTCAGCAGTTCTAAGCTGAAGGAAGAAAATATTACCGTTAGTGAAGACTATTCGCCCGCTACTCGCCTTGCTAGAAAGAAACTGGCCGATTTCGAACCCAAAACACAAGTTTTAAGCTTCGCTTCAACAAACTGTACATAAATAGAAAGTGCTACACCTACAACCCCTCTGATGATTGCGTGCGTGAAATATCGGGTACCTTTAAGCCATCAGTCGAAACTTCAGGTCCCGCGCACGATTTGCCTAATGCGTCTGTGTCACCCAGCACTGAATAGCGTTGGGCGAGGGGAAGTGGATCAAAGTTACAGGTCACAAACCCAACTTTCGTTTCTTTTCACAAATATTCGAAGCCTAATTCCAAAACGTGACGATCTCTGCTCTGCTATCGATGCTTCTGACGCCGACATAATCTGTCTTACTGAAACCTGGTTGTCTGCGCAGGTTGATAACAGCGAATTGTTAGATAGCAAAAAACACCACAACATTTATCGGTGCGACAGAGGTGCTCGGTGTGGCGGAGGCGTGCTTATAGCGGTTTTGGACACGATTTTGTCTTTTCCAATTCATCTTTGTAACGCTTTAGAACTTGTTCTGGTTGAAATACAGACGTGTTCTAAGAAGTTGATACTGGGCGTTTGTTATCGGCCACCATCCTGTCCATCCACTTTTGTTGACGAGCTTCATGATGTCATTTACATGATTACAGTGCGGTATCCGAATAGTCCGCTCCTTTTAGTAAGTGACTTTAATTTCCCGAATATAGTTTGGTCTAACGTGCATTCCACTTGTCATCCCTTCACGGGTGTGGGCGACGCGTTCTTGAATTTGTGCAACGATTTCAACTTGTCCCAGCTAGTGACGCAGGCAACAAGAATTACATCTACCACTTCTAACATCTTAGATCTAGTACTCACTACTGCGCCTGATCTTTTCAATTCCGTATCCTACTTACCGGGGCTAAGCGATCATTCGCTGCTTCATTTTTCTTTCGCCTGCACACTGCCTCACAGTAGCAACCACAAAAAATATATCCGGGACTACAAACATGCAGATTTCGATGCTATTAATCGTGATCTCTCTGCTTTTTTGGATGATTACATGCAGAACTTTTTTGATCGCTCTGTGAATAATAACTGGACTTTATTTAAAGAAAAGGTTCTATCCCTCATAGAAAAATATGTACCACGCATAGTCATCACATCTAACCGGCAATCACCATGGTTCAGTCAATCGCTAAAAAGACTACGCAATAAGAAAAAAACGCATTTTCCGCTCTGCAAAGCTAACCAGCACTCAAGAACGTTGGAGTGCTTATCAAACCGTGGCTGCTGAATATAAAGAAGCCCTCAAGCGTGCCAAGGATTTATTTTTTCAATACTACATTACCATCTCTTTTAATTACTAACCCTAAGCAATTTTGGAATGTAGTCAATAAAAGAGACAATTCACCTATCACCCTAAAAGATGCAGGCGATCACCTAATCCATCTTGACGAATCCGCAAATGTTCTAAACTCTGTATTTGTTTCTGCTTTTTCAAAAAATGTGTGTTCTGTAACTCCCGCCTATGCCGGTACTGATTTTTTTACAATGGACCCTATTGTCTTTGATACTGCTGGTATAGAAAAAATAATACAAAACCTAAAAAGTTTCATCATCATGTGGCGTTGACGACATCAATTCCAAGTTTTTAATTAGAACTAAAGTGTACAGTGCCATAATTTTCACTAATCTAGTTCAGCAATCACTTCAGACCGGTCGCATTCCGGAAGACTGGAAGGTAGGGAAGGTGATTCCCTTGCACAAGTCTGGGGATAGGCATTCTCCATATAATTATCGACCCATCTCACTTACGTGCATTTCATGTAAAATTATGGAACATGTTATTTGCTCTCACCTCACATCTTTTCTACAGTCAAATGGCTTTTTTACGGATCATCAGCATGGATTTCGCAAGTCATTTTCATGTGAAACACAACTTTTGTCGTTCACGCATGATCTAAATTCCATCCTTGACGGAGGTTTCATTGTCGACTGCATATTCCTAGACTTCTCAAAAGCGTTTGACAAGGTTTCTCATCAACTGCTTCTTTTGAAACTCAGTAAACTTAACATTGATCCTAACGTTCTTCAATGGCTGCACTCTTTTCTCACTGATCGTTCCCAATTTGTCACTGTTAATAACACCTCGTCCATCACTTCTGCTGTTGAATCGGGGGTGCCTCAAGGCTCTGTGCTGGGACCCTTGCTTTTTCTCATCTATATAAACGACTTACCTGATAATCTATGTTCATCAATTAACCTGTTCGCTGATGACTGCGTTCTATATCGTGTTATTAACAGTGACTCTGATGTAGATCTTCTTCAGTCTGATATAAACCGGGTTCGTGACTGGACTAACACCTGGAATATGGAATTAAACACTAAGAAATGCAAGCACATGCGCATTTCACGTCGCAATAGAACACTGCCCTCTTATTATCTTAATAATACTAATCTGGAATCTGTGTCCTGTTACAAATATCTAGGCGTAATCATCTCTTCTGATCTTTCTTGGAAGATGCATGTAGATCATGTAACCAATAACGCTAATCGCACGCTGGGCTTTATACGCCGAAATTTTTATCTCTCTTCTAGTCCTGTAAAATTACTTCTTTATAAATCATTAGTCCGTTCCAAACTGGAATATGCTGCATCTGTGTGGGACCCCAGTCAAGAAACGCTCATCTCTCAGCTTGAATCCATCCAGAGCCGGGCTGCTCGTTTCATTCTTTCTAATTATCAGCGCACCTCCAGCGTCACTTCCATGAAAGCAAGTTTATCATTACCTCTGCTTTCACAACGTAGGAAAATATCTCGCCTCTGCCTGTTCCACAAGGTATATTACGACAATTCGATTCTCAAAAATAAATTGATAACCCCTTCATTTTACGTATCTGCCCGCATCGACCACCGTCATAAGGTTGGTATTCCCACATGCCACACCAACCATTTTTACAATTCATTCATCCCCCGTACGTCAGCAAGTTGGAATCACCTTCCGCGATCTGTCGTCGAGATTATTGACAACTCTAAGTTTAAAGCTGCTGTAACTAACCTGTTGTTGTCATAAGGGTTTTTTTTTTTTGTTAGGATTATAGTATTTTCATTTTTTAGTAACCTTTGTGTTTTTCATATTTGAACGCGCCAACACTTTGACATGCTGTTGCGACGATGCCTTGTTTGGTTCATAGGCCCGTCCTTGCGCTTGAATGTTTTTTCATTCGCCTTGTTTCCTTGTTGTAGAAGACCTTGTTATGCTTTGAATTCTTAACCAACTGTATTTGTTCTCTTATTGTGCGCTGTTAATTCTTGATTACTTTCATTGTATATATGTAACCCCAAGTTTTTCTTTTTTATGTTTGTTGTATTAAAAATGTATACCCACTCCCCTCTGTAATGCCCTCGGGTCCTGAGGGTACTGAAATAAATAAATAAATAAATAGATTGTGGAGCCCTCGGGTATTGCTTCACGCGGCCTCTCCGCGCCAATTCAACAAGGTTCACCGTCCTATACCAGTGCTGCGAGCCACTTCCAATGAGCTTCACTTGCTTCGGGGTGTTACAAGTGCCCTGAGGTAGGCCACCACGCCCATCATTATTCGTAGACTCCACCAACGGAAAGCTCGGCTCTACAATCGTCGCAGGTAGCACCTAGCCTCAGCACTCAAGCGCACGTACTGTTTTCTCGTTTAATAAACCAGTATGAAACGGGGTTTGAACCTGAGCCGTCTCTGTGGCTGACCAGTGTTTTACCACAGAACCATGTCAGTGATCAAATCCCTTCGCAAAAGACCCTATACAGGCGTGATGTCGGGTAGGAACCATGTTAACATATGTAATATAGCGTGATGGAAGAGTAAAATAACAACAAGGCGTCACACAATGAGAATTGTGTAACCAGGCATCACACTATACGAATTGCATAACGAGTGGGTAGTTGAATGCTTCCAACCCATTGCAAAGGGCTTAGCCATAATTCATGTTCATCAGCCACAGCATCAACAAAGTGCACATAATGCCTCGCAAATGCGTAGCGGGTACCTCAATAGCATCTCCGCAGGATGACGAATAATGGCGTGTGGGTGCTTCCCAACTTGACAAAAATTGTGATTTATGGCGTAGTGTGTACTTGCAAGCGTACTTGTATTTGCAGCCCCAAGAGAGTTTACAACTGGGAGACCAGCGCTGGATAGGTGGCGCGCCGAAAAAGGGCACCTGGCGGCGAGTCGCGACTAGAGCACTGCACGGTCTCGGGCCTACCCGAAAACCCGGGCCCGGCCCGGCCCGTGGGCCGGGCCCGGGTAGTTTTCACGACGGGCTCGGGCCTGAAGCTCCGGGCTTAGGGCCGGGCCCGGGTTTGAGGTGGCGGGCTCGGGTCGGGCCGGGCTTGGACTTTTCTCAGTTCTTAAAGGAACACTAAACTGAAACAGTGAATCAATTTAGACTGAAAGTGTACTCTGAGAACTCGAATGTCATCATTCTCACCGTCATAAAATTATTAATACAGCAGAGAATCAAGGTCAATGTTCCAATTTTAAATTTCGCGACGAAATGTCCGCGCATGTCGTCACAGATTTCAAACTGTATTCTCCATATTCTGGGGACATTCGCTGGACGAAATTTCCTGACACTTGGTAAGTTAAGTCTATGACCTTCCAGAGGTCAATGTACTTAATTTTACCAATTAAAACTACGTAGGCACCAGTAGACGCCGCCAGAATCTATGAGGTCACGGCGTTTGCTGCGCGAATTTGAAGGTAGCGTCACCACCCGCATTTCTTTAATTTTTTTTTTTGCGCGTTTTCTCGCTTATCTTGATGGGGATTTTGCAATTGTATAATAGTAATTTACTGGTAATAGAAAAATAGTTTTTCTCTTTAGTGTTCCTTTAAGTTTGCTCCGCATACGTTGTGCATACATATATGTCCCACATTTGTCTCGAAAAAAACGTTTTTTTTTTTTATTGGGGCAAGTATTTGGGGAAGTTTTATGCGGGGCAAGTACATAACTTCTTTTGCTTGTTGCATATGGGGTTACTTGATTTATCTGACTCGGGTGAGCTAAAAGTAAATATGCGAGGCCTTTATATAGTTAACATTGGCTATTCGGTGCTTTAAATGCATTCGTTATTATTATATATCCCAAATGTTATCCTGTAATCGCTGTAATAAAGGCAACATAACGAATTTATACCTATAACTTATCATCGCAAGAGTGACCACAGCGGGCAAACGTTTTCCCAAAGCAGGGAAACGTTCATGAGAGTTCTAGCCCTCTTTTAAGCGAAAGGACTGCGCGGAGTCTCGTTACAGAGAATCCCTTAAAGACACATGAATTTTCCATGGCTCCGTGACGGCTCCCAGTGATCATGGGACGCGAGATGGACATGCACAGCCTGCTTTGTGTACGCACATTGTTGACATCTGAGCTTTCGTATTGTTCCGCTACATCAGAGGTCTGAAACTCACCTCAGCTAACGGGCCACATTCAGGAAAATTTACTCCCCCAAGCTGCGCCGATTACGAATAGGTGTGGCGTTCACTCGTCGTTACCTACACCTCATCGGCCGTGCAGACAGTCCGAATTGCGAGACCTGTGGCACTCCTGAGACTACGGAACATATCTTGTGCGTCTGCCCGCGATATATCGCGCAAAGAAATTCGATGGCCACCACCTTGTTGAAATCTACGGAGCAACAAGTTTCTGAAAAAGTTCTGTTGGGACCACCACCTCGTCATCAGAGCGATGAAAGCGCTAATCAAGTTTTTGCGAGAGACTGAACTCGACAAGAGACTGTGAATTGTTTGTGAACGTTTTGCTTCATCACCACCCTTCTTTTCATCATCATCACCTTCTCTCTCCTTTCTGTACCACCCCTTCCCCTTTCCTAAACGCTGAGTAGCAGGCCAGAAAATGGATTCAGGCCGACCTCTCAGCTTTTCTGCCACAATAAACATCTCTCTCTCTACTCCCCCAAGAGCCAGGACAATGACGAATGTAAAAGCGGAGTTGGGAGGGTGGAGGGGAATAGGTTGTACAAGGTGTCAGCTAACCCTGTCATTTGAACGAAGACCTTTCCCATATCTCATATATGGGTCATTTCTGAAGGGGATTTGACGGTAAGATTTCAACAACACATCGACACCTATCTCCAATATGACTATATTTCAGAATAGGCGTCCATATTTTAGAGTTTTGTTTCACGGTTATGTTTCAACCACAGGTCGGCGAACTCACTCATGAGTCGACTCACTCAGACTCACTCAGACTCAGATCGAGCCGTGAGTCTGAGTCTGAGTGAGTCCGGGTGAGTAATATTTTGGTGAGTTTGAGTCAGAGTGAGTCCGGTTGAAGAAAATTTTTGCGAGTGTGAGTCCGGGTGAGTTCGACTCAGGAAAACTTAGGTGAGTCTGAGTCCGAGTGAGTTCAAAGCGCAAGATATATTTATTGAGTGAGTCTGAGTGAGTTCCACTTTTTTTGCCGACCTATGGTCTTATCTACTCATCATCAGCATTACTGTCAGCCTTACCTGGATTCACATTTATACTCATGTCTACTCACATGTATTCCAAAAGCAGTGTCGTTTATGCACCATTTAAATATTTATTGATCAGAGACGCGAATTACGTAGAGGGGTGCCTTGACCTCCCCTCCGCCAACTCTTTCAGGGAAGTTCTTGATAAATATACCTTATGTTGTCACCTAGCTCTTTCAATAAAAATGACCTTGCTGGTTTGGGAGCTTTCATAACTCGTATTCGAAGGTCCTATATCAAAAGGCACCAAGAAGAGCACCGATTACGTAAGATATGAGTGTTAAAGTGCATTGACACCATGGTCGAAAAAGCTAATTCTAGGCTAACGGATTCATGAGTCGACTCACTCAGACTCAGATCGAGTTGTGAGTCTGAGTCTGAGTGAGTCCAGGTGAGTAATGTTTTGGTGAGTTTGAGTCCGAGTTAGTCCGGTTGAAGAAAATTTTCGCGAGTGTGAGTCCGAGTGAGTCCGGCTCAGGAGAATTTCAGTGAGTCTTGAGTCCGAGTGAGCTCTAAACGCAAAATATATTTCACGAGTGAGTCTGAGTGAGCTCCACAAGTTTTGCCGACCTATGGTTTCAACACATGGTGACCGCAGGGGGTGCCTCACGAAACAAATGCTCTAGACATGTTATGTCTGTGCATCTCGAGAACGTACTTATAAAGAAAATTTTAAAAAATGGGCCAAAGAGAGTCATTTGCGGGCCATGATACTGCCACAACGGCGTTGGAATCTGCAGGAATCGCATATATCCATTAAATAAGGCAAGGGGCAATATACATTTGCTTGACAATATATCTGGCTTGAAAAACGACAATTACAAATTCCGTGCCGAGTAATGTCCTCTTCCTCAAACCATATGCATCAAATGAGTAAGCGTCGATAAGCTTATTCGCGCCATTATTACGAAATTGGAACAAACGCTGAAAATAGGTCAAATCCGCTTCGTCCACCTTCTGCCGGTCCTACCCGCGTCAGACCCGTAGCCAAAGGGGGGAGGGATGCCTTAGACCCCCCCCGCCCTGAAATTCGTATTATTTTTCCGTATCGAGGACAAATAATAAAAATAGGTGGTTTCCATGCATGCCATCAAGAAGTCACCCCCCCCCCCCTCCTCGAAAAAGATTCCTGGCTACGGGCCTCACCCGCGTAGTCGAATGTCCACCTTCCACCGGTAGAACATCGTTAGAAAGGCATACACCATTACAATATAAAAAAAAGAGCACGGTGGAAACCATGCATAACAGACAGTGCTGAAAACTGCAAGGAGAAGCCCCAAAAGAGGAGTTTTATAAATGATATTGAAGAGCGGCACGACGTTCGGGGACGAGAGAAATAAAGGGATGAGCTGTACACCTATGCTCATTCTACAGCGCTCCGCAATGACATCCAAATTTGCTCCATTGGTGGAAATTAAAAACAACTGTCGATGCCTTCACAATTTGCAAGGCAGATGTTCGCCCCTGCGGCTAGCGTAAGCAGCGGCTCTTTGGCCACCTGGCCTTTGCGCCACAATACCCCACTAAGCAAGCGCAAGCAGTGCAAGGAACTTTAGCGCGGCAAGATATGTCATGCAACCGCGTGCGGAGTGCTTAAAGGGGAACTCCGGCGCATTTTCGACCATATTGGGATAATGCCGTTTTCAAATAGTATTAACAGTCCTGTTACAGCTAGGGTGGTCAATAATCATGCTTGATAAGCAATTAACAATGACTCAAAACCGAAACCGAAACAGGGAGCTGCTCCGTGCTGGGTATGCGATGACGTCACGAAATCCGCTACACGCCGCCACGGCTGGCCAGGGTATAAACATAGAACACGTGCTTCTTCCATCGCGCGAAAAGCAAGCTGGCGATGTCCTCCGAAGCTGAATCAAGCTGTGCCAGCCCGTCTGAACTTACCAGTGACGAGTTCAGCGATGATTACGGCTACTATCTAAGCGCGGAAACATCGCCGGCGCGTGAAGCAGCTGGCGTGCCCCGCATCGATGTCCTCGTTACTCAATATTGTGCGTACCTACTGTAGACCCGATGTCAACGACGATGCTATGCAGCTGACAAAACCGAGCAATTCTGCTCGCGTCGTCGTCGCCTCGTAGAAGAAAGCGCACGCTGTATCCGTCTACTGGGCGAGGCGGGGTTGGAAAAGAGTAGGCACATTACGTCACATACACAGGGTGGCCCGCGTTTACAAGCGTCGTTCCGGAATTGGCTACCAATTTTAAAATTCGTTTTCTAAAAACTAAATGACACACGGTTGTGCAATTTGGCACATATCATCATGTACCGAAGAGAACATATGTTGAAAGTTTTATTCAAATCAGTGAATATCGAAAAATCGCCGGAGTTCTCCCTTAAAGCTGGAATGTCTTGATAATTTGATTTTCCGCACAATAACATGTAAAAAAATTAACTACAAACTATGCCACAGAAACTTACAGACCACGTGTTACAGACTGTATTTACTAGCAGTGGCGTGATGTAAGAAAATAATGCTATGACAAATTGTGTTTTTCTTCGCACGGTTCGTTATAATTTTTATCTAGGTTAGTGCAATTTACAACAAAGGTCACAAATTTGGCTATTTTCCTCTATTTCTCTTGCGGTGACAAGGTGCTGCTGAAGACAGGTGCTGCATATCCAGAAGGGTGCGCGATTCGCTTTGTCGTTAGAGCATGCTTTAAAATATTAACAGACAGCGCTCGGCAAAGTGAAGAGAGAATTCTGTTCTTTTCTCCTCTCTTTCTATTGCGCTCCCTATCGAAACTGAACTCCTGCTGCAAATCACTTTCCTGGCTACAATATCTGATACAAAACGCTCGTGATGAACCTCATTTTATTTGCAGAAAAAGTATGTGCAGTGCACCGTTCAACGTACCCAGTATGTCCGCTCAACTGTTTCCGCCATGAGCCTCTTTTTACAGGAAATTACCGTAGGTTAAAGCATAAAAATGTTTGCGAAGCATGCGTCAACAAAGCGCAGATATTTGCCATTTAAAACGCTTTGCTGTCGATTAGATGTTCGGGCCACACCACCTAGAATATTGGGTCGGGCCCGATCGGCAGTCGGGCCGGGCCGGGTCTGGTAGGCAAAATTTTTTCTCGGGCCCGGGCCGGGCCCCGCACTTTCGAGTCACCAGGCCGGGCTCGGGCGGGTAAACTTGAACGAGTTCCGGGCCCGGGCCGAGAATCACGGCCCGGCCGTGCAGTGCTCTATATAGTCGCGACACAACTCAGCCGCTCGCGCCTAGACGATCGGCCTCAGTGTACCACGGCGAGAGCACGCGCGTGCGCTGTTTCCGTGCTTGATTTTAGCGCGAACAGCTCGAGCAGCCATTGGCGCCAGTAATACGTCGCTGTGGTTTAGAAAAAAATAACTTTTTCCGAAGGTTACTCTCACAGGAAATCACTGGAAAACGGAGAGAAGCCTCTCAAAGCGGACTGCGCCTTGCTTCTGGCGTCGAAGAGACAGTGCTGTGCCGTGATGGCGATTCCCTCGTCAACATTTCCTCTGCTTGCTGGGATTTGTGTCCAGCTAGTGCAGGGTGACACGCCTCCATTGATAAGTATGTGCTGCGTCGATAGTACGCTGCCCACTTCTGCAGTAAGAAAAATAGAGGCAAGGGGCAGATGCGTCAATTTTTTTTTTTTTTTCTGGCGCGGTATGTATTCCGAAAGCGCGGTATGTATGCAAGTGGACGTTGATCAAGCAAGCCACCATACATTGAAAGTCAGCCCCATACATTGATATAATAGGGAGGGGGGGCGCTGCGACGAACCTTCCCCCCCCCCCCCTGAGGGGAATCCTGCGCACGCTTATGTCTGTAGTACAAATTAAGTTAAACGGAGGCACCTCAGCATCGAGTATCCATCGCGTGCGTTTTTTTTTGTTTTTTTTTTTGTTTTTTTTTTATAACAGCAAGTTCAGCGGCTTAGGTGAACGTGCCCCCCGCAAACATCTCGTAGGCAAGACAACTTTTCTTCTACGTAACTTTTTGCAAATATTGTAGACTCTCTGCCTATCGTATCCTTCAATATTACGGGGTGGCATCAAGAGCTTGGTCAGACAAAAAAAAAAAAACTTCCCCATCTCCTGCTAAAGGGAACCATGTGTGGATGCGAAGCAGAGGGGTGATGGCTGGCTTGAGCGGGAGAAACGTCGCCACTCCCGATTCGCGCCAGCGGCCCGGTCGCTCATCGCGGCGCTGCACAGGAGAGAGAATGAGGCGCGCGCGCTCCGTCATTTTCATACCGCGGAACTACCGTGGCGCCCCCCAGCGGAGTATGCAGCTGTCGCACCACCTGTCGTGCGCGCCGCTCCGTAGAGGATTCCTAGAGGAGAGTACGGGAGGGCCGTAGGAGTGGATAGAGAGGGGGAGGAGACGTGCATGCGCTGTCGGGGTGGGGGGACGCGGGAGCCGCTCAGTAGAGTAGAGGATTCCTAGAGGAGAGAAAGGGGGTGAGTGTAGGAGAGGAGATAGGAGGAGGGGACGCGTTTGCGCTGTGGGGGGGGTGTGGGACGCGGGCGCCGCTCCGTAGAGTAGAGGATTCCTAGAGGAGAGAAAGGGGTTGAGCATACGAGAGGAGAGAGAGGGGGGAGGGGACGCGCATGCGCTGTGGGGATGTAGGACGCTGGCGCCGCTCCGTAGAGTAGAGGATTCCTAGAGGAGAGAAAGGGGGGTGAGCGTAGGAGAGAGAGAGAGGGTGAGGGGACGCGCATGCACTGTGGTGGTGTGGGACGCGGGAAGGAGGGACGTACTAAGCCCCCCTGCGAGAGTGGCTGACAAGTGCGCGCTTTGACCACCAGGGCGGCGCTGCCCGCACCGTCAAAACTACAGCGCTGGTTCCTCAGACGCTGCTTCAACGCTGCTCTTCCAGCAAAAGTGAGAGAGAGAAAAAAAAGATGTAAAGAAAGAGGAAGCAAGCAAGCCATGCCCACCGATGGAGACATTGCGCGCAGTGTGGCCAATCCTCCTTGTGGGTATAATAATAATAATATGTGGGGTTTTACGTCCCAAAACCACGATATGATTATGAGAGACGCCGTAATGGAGGGCTCCGGAAATTTTGACCATCTGGTGTTCTTTAACGTGCACTGACATCGCACAGTACACGGGCCTCTACCATTTCGCCTCCATCGAAACCTTGTGGGTATGGGCTAAGTACTGGCGACAGAACAAAAAGAAAACAAACCTTCGCTCTACTACCTACATAACCTGGCGGCGCCTGATCGTGAGGGTCATGGGGTGTCCTATGAAAGTGCGTACTCCCGAGGAGGAACCCGCGCATATCGAAGATAGACGTGTCGTTCGATGGGGAGTACGAGCGGTGACGGGCCTGTGCTTCACTGTGCCAAGACAGCAAAATAATTTATTTCCTAAGTTCTTACGAGTTCTCTAAGCAGGCTGAGTGCTATGTGTTGAGAGAGTGAGCGTGATCTCAGAAGCAGCACATTACCTGGTGTAATCTGTGATATGCAAAACTGCTGCTATGATAAAACAAACTTCAGCACCAACAATGCATTCTCTACTCAGCTATGTGTGACAGGCGCACCAAGGTACAGTTGCATTAACTGAAAGAGCTCCGGTTGCCACTCTTTTCATTTTCCACAAAAGTTCAATACGTTTACCATGGAATTGATGCCCGAGATACGCACTAATACTATCCCTTTAGGTATGCACTTATGCTTACTTCACTTGATCTCATTTGTTGCAGATTGCCAACTTTTCCCTTGTACCGAAAACTGATAAAAAATAGTTCGGTTTCACTCCGGAACGACTTAAAAGATGAAGTTTCAATTATGTTTTTATTCCAATCAAAACTATCGTTTTTTTTCATTATTGGTTTTCGTTCTGTTTCAACCCACTGTAAATTGGCACGAATGCATGTCAAGATAAAAGTTGCTGCAGTTGCCACCATCGTTCATCAGCATGAACAACCAGAAGCCTAACTTCAACAAAACACTACGAGCATAGTCTTTGAAAGTGAAATTGTTGATAGTGGTTCAGATATGAGTTCGACAGATTCTATAAACGCTGTGGCAGTCTGAATCCCTCACACTGCAAAAATGAAAAGGAATTTTTTATGTATTCAAGATGGCTTTATTCTCTCAAGAAACATTTGGATCCTCTCTGTAGATTTTCTAGGATGTAAAAGAATGTGTGCAACAGACTATGACCACTCAAAAGGATTTCATGCTCCAAAGTGGGACTCCTATTATGCCTTCCTGAAGGAAAAAAAATTATGCCTGTATAAAAAAGCACTTTTCATTTTCCTCATTGATTAACCTTGGACACAAGTTGCACAATTAGTACATTACGCTGCAGCTTCGCATGATGCAAGTGAACCGTACAGTATAACTTATCTTGAGCAATTCATGAAAACTTGGAAAGGTAGGCTAGCAATAACTGCAGCACTGCCTTTTGTTGCATGCATATTTTTCTGGCAAACAAAGCAACTCTTTTCAGAGCTCTCGTCTTACCAAAGTAGGTAGCTCTTATCGGAGCTGGTCCACAGGCATAAGTTACCTGCCAATGTGCAACACTGTGATAAGTCTGACATCCTGACAGTTTCGCACTTTTCAAAAGGGCATGTGTGCATTCCGCACGCTCACATAAAAACATACAGGATGCCTAGAGCAAGTCCACCACTTAATAAATATGCAGTAGTAAATGAACTGCAAATGAACACAAAATTCATGCATACATTTTAACTAAATCGCCATTGTGACCCTACTTAGATGTACCTTTTCAGCGTCACATTTTGTTGAACAGTGACGCTCACATCATCTCCATTCCCTAGCCTATGTCAGTTACAAGACGAGATTCGCACCACAAGCATTGAGGATGTTAACACCAACGAAACCGATCATCTTTCACATTCAGTTTCAAGCAGAATGCTTACCATTGAATTTGAACACAGTGGCTAAAGTGGCTGATGCAAGTTTTGCATATTGCAATGAAACAAAATATTCTTGCCACAACATTAAAATTAGGGATAGGCAATGGTCCCATTTCTTGAACACCTGTGTATTGTACACTCTAAAAAATAATCGAGTAAAAAGGGTGTCTTTTCGCTACACAACTATAATCGTCATCTACCCTGCGTACTTTCCTCGCGTTATCACCGCCGTACCAGCAATGCATTCTTGATAGGAATGTGCCGAGAGCCGGGTTTTCAAGAGAGGAAACGTGAGCAAGCCAGATGACGATTATTGTTGTGTAGCAGAAATACTCCCAAAATACTCGACTTTTTCTTAGAGTGTATGGCATATAGTCATGAAGAAAAAGAGATCACCACTCTTGTTATGAAACACTAAGGGTTCAGGGATAGGAAGTTGATAAAATATCTCCTGGTTATGTTGCAATAGTATTCCTGCCATTAGCTTACTTTTTCAAGTTTAGTCGGCAACTAGCAGACAACTAAACAAAAATGCTTAAAGCTGCATAAAGCCAAATGACAAATAATCCAAGAAACTCAATGAGGAGATTAATTGCTCATTCAAACAGTACACATGACAGCAAATGATCTGGATTTGGGATATTACTTAGAAGTTTTGGCAATAAAACAGTAGAAATAAAAAGAAAAGGAAGCTTTCGTAGTTAGGATGATTGCATATTATATGCAATCATCCCAATTCTAATCCTGATCCTGAACTATAATTAAATTTGAAATTTAATATTACAGCATATTAAAATTTTCATATACATCCTTTTCATGGCATCATATAGTTGCTAATAACATACTCAGCCCACAGTTACACCCAATGCTTAAAACTAGCAGTTTAGCACCTTGATACCCTCAATGCATACGAGATGGCTTTTTCTTCTATGCATGGCCATTTAATTAAGCTCGAACTTTCTTCATCATCAGCCAAAGCATCACATTGGTACAAATAACGTGCTTGAGCATTCATTTCCAAGAACCATACACATGTCTCACACAAAACTGAAGTATCTAAAATTGCTTATGCCTACTCGCTGCTCCTATGAGATTCACTATGCTAAGAAGCTATCAGTTCGTTTATTACAAGGAAGGAGCCCCGTCACTGATCAGTCTTCCCATCTTTATGGGCGAGTGAGGGAGCGTACATTCGCATGCACTCAAAAGGGAGCAGCTGGCTGTGAGGCCGCTTGTCCTTCCCGCGCCTTGCAGTGCAGCCGCTCCTTGCAACGACTGTCGTGCGAAGCACTGCGGCAGTGTTTCTGCAAGGTGCACGAAGCGTCGGGGGGCCGGAAGCCCTGTGCCTCCAGCCGAGCCACCTGCCTCGCAACACTCTGTCGTGGAATCGTATGCACTGCCTCCACGTACGGTTGCACAGTCACAGAACCGTTTGGTTTTGGGCTCGCACCAGTAACCTCTGGAGTCCGCTGTTTGTTCGTTTTCGAGGAGGCAGACGCCGACGAAGAAGAGGAATGCGGCGACTCTGCCCGACGGTCTGTCATGTCGATACTGGGCGGTTCTGTCCTCACGGGCCTGCACTTGACCGTGATGACCACAGGGCAGGTGGATGCGAGATTCTTGGGCGTCGATGTAGGCAGTTGGAAGATCTAGGGAGCTGGGCCGCGTGGCACCCCCCAGCATTCCCCACGACAGGTATAGCCGCTTCCGATGCAACGCGAGATTCCAATGAATTGCGTGCTTCGCTGCAGCCTTCCGGCACTCTCCGCAGGACTGAGCTGTCCCATGATGGGAGCGAGAACAGCTTTCGTTTGCCCGTCTTCTTTCTAGTGACCTTGTCTTCCGCAGTCTCCTGATGGCTGGCGGAAGAGTGCCGAGCCTCCGTTGGAGGAGCAGACAGCCGTTCTATGCCACCACCACTCTCGGGCAGCTGCTGGTTACCCTGTGCCGAAGAACCCGTAGCCTTAGGTTCTCCGGTCCGGTTCTTGTCCGACGCCACGCCAGAGCCGTGGCCGAGGCAGCAGGAGGTGGCAATGCCTTCGGCCGACGACGAAGCCCCGGCTGCAGAGGCCTTCTTGGAGGCCTTACGCTTGGGCATAGAGAAGCGCTTGAGCCTCTGCAGCGTCCTGTCCAAGGGATGCCTCGCCTTGGGCGGGTCTGCAGCGGTGGCAGTTGTAGGCTGAGAAACTTGGCCAACCTCCGGGGCATCTGCGGAAGCACTCGATTCGCTGCTAGTGGGGCTGAATGCACCCTGACGGTCGTCGACACTGGCAGTGCAGCTTGAGCTCGTCTCACTTCCTCCTTCTTCACCTTCTCCCCCCCCAGGAAGTTGGGTCAGGGTACACATTGTTGTTTTGATTCGGAGGAGGGCCCTGCATATAATGAAGGCAGCAGTCAATAAGCAAGTAGTGAAATCAGCTGCGAGTGCAAAGCTTCAAGCTGCTTTAGCTACTAAAGAAGTAGCGCTAAGTCCTTAAGAGCTAAGCCTTCATAGAATGGAAGGCTAGCATGCACCTAAATGTCGCAAGAAGCAATACATTAAACCCTAAGTTAGTTCTTTCGAATGAAAACCTTTTGTTCTGTTTGTTTGGAGGATTTTCAGAGTTAATCACGTTGAAAAATAGTTCTTCTTGTAGTAATTAAGGCTGCATTATGAATTGACCTGATAACAGGTTTTTACCAGAGCCACCAGGTAAAAGCACTGGCAACAATAATGAACATTGGTACTGAATTACTGTGCTTCGAGTTGCATACTAACAGGCGAAAAAAGAAGCATAGCTGTGTTAGGTCACTTGTTCTGTTACTACAGTCGATCCCGGATATATCGAACTCGAAGGGGATCGCGAAATAGTTCGATATATCGATAATTCGAAATACAAAATATGCGTATTTAAGGCTTAAATTAAAGCAATGCAGGCCTCGAAACAGTTTTCGGAAATCGTAACAAGCACTAACATTACGGTTCGCTAACAGTATGCTAAAGAACAAGGTGAAAACTTCTTTTGCAAGTTACCGCACTTTATTTCGCATGAAAATAGTCCGTAAACGTGTCTTGCTTCTCGCACGCCGTCAAGTTCATCGAGTCATCCTCAGTATCATTGCAAATAAGCAAGTTCAGCACCGTCGGCCACAACAGCGGTGATTGAAGCTGAAAGCCCCTGCAAGCACTGTAGCGCGGTAAATGGTTATTGGAAGCAGCGGCAGCGTTGAAATCATAACCGCACGGGTCCACTTCCGCGGGCACTGGCAACGTCAGCCGTTATCTCGGCATTGATGCTCTCAGAAACAGCTACGTCGTCATCCGCACTGATGAAGTCGCTAGCTGCGCTCCTGTCCGAGATAGCGCCCGGAAATGCTAATAAGTCGCAAAATTCACTGAGGCACCGAACGCCGTTGTCAGCGGCAACCGAAGTCGTCACCTGGCACCAAATTCGATTAGGAAATAGTTCACGACGGTGCTTTACTAGACGTCGTTCCAAGCACCAGTCATCATTTTTATCGCCACGAGCGGGTCAATGCTTAGTTCGGCTCCCGAATAAGAATTTATCAGTACAGGAACGAAGCAAGAAGTACACAAGTCCACAAGCCGCAAGAGACACCGCACACCGCTGCCCGCGAACAAACGATCCAAGCCCCCCACCTACAATACTAGAAGTGTGATCACCGCCAAGCGGCTCCTATAGGAGGGAGTGACGCCGCCTTCCGGTGTTTCCGCTAGGTGGCGCGCGCTGTCGTATACACGTCAGGCTCTCAGGCTGAGCACGCTGTTTAACGCTGGTACTCTCCGATCGAACGTGCTTCTTTTGCACTAGAAGCGAAAGTTGGGCTAGTTGGTGGTTCATGCTTGGGATTTAAAAACAGCGCAAAATAGAGACAAGGGACCAAAGACCTTCAGCGCCGTGTCGTCTCTTCTTTGGTCCCTTGTCTCTATTTTGCGCTGTTTTTAAATCCCAAGTGCTTCTTTTGCCTGTTTACGCTGTTCTTTCGTGCTGCATTTGCTGGTCGGACAGCCTCGTCGTGTTTGTGTGATGTCTTTTCAGAGTGCGCGCCGTGAGCAGGCGTCAGAGCCACTGTTTTAAGCCCAGATGCACGACTGGGTACAAATCGAGCAAGCAGAAGCTTTCATTTTCTGAAGTCCACTGCGAGCTCCATTTCGAGCACGTTATTAACTGTGAGGTAGTGCGTTTGGACAGAGCTAGGCCTCTACTTTTGCCGCATGTAGTTTCAAGGATCTTCCCAAATGCGCCTTTCTACCTCTTCAAACTTGTGGCGCAGAAAAAAAAGAAACCCAAAGGAGAGATCATGCCCGCCGCTTCTGATTCCTCAGAAAAGACGTCGAAAGGACGACGACAGGGAGCCGCAGAATTAATCAGAGCCACCCGACCTTCCAAGTGCGCCCGTTTACGATTACACAGACGTTCCATTTCCTTGAAATCGATGGGGAAGGCACGTATTTGGTGAGGAACCGTTTAATGTCGCCTACAGCTTGTGTACGCCTAGCTGGGACATGAGTCTTCTTCACGCAGAGAAACTTATTACATTTTGTGCCAGTGGAAATGCCATAACACGAGAAGTGTTTGTGCGTGGTGTGAAGATTTCTATGAATGGGCCATGTGAACCAACCTCTCTTCTGGAGGCTGTTGATGCCATGCCAGTGTGTTCAGGGGCAAGCTTGTTGTGCGAGTTTCCTTTTGCATCATCTGGTAAGAACTTGAAGGTCTGGAATGGGAAGCTCTACCATCACAAGTGTAAAGGTACCTCAAGTCAAGATAAAAGGCGCTGCATGAGTTGTAAGTACTTGAGGAAGCTCCTTATCAATCAGAGATACCGAAAGAAGAAAGCACCAGGCAAACTGACCCGTGCAACAGTACGCCGTCTTACAAACAATGTGAGGACTCTCCACCAGACCATTGCACAACTGAAACTATAGAATGAAGAAACGGAAGAAGCTGCACTCCTGAGCAAAATCGACAAGCTCCCATCCAAACAGAAGACTGCTATATTGCAGTGTTTTGAAGCTGCAAGGCGCAAGTCCCTCAATGGCATGCGCTGCAGCCCAGAGTGGATGCTGGAGTGTGTCATCATGCACATGAAGAGCCCGCGACGTTATGAACATGTGCGTAGGGAGAAAATTATTGTGCTGCCTATAATCGTACATTCCTCAGAGCATTCATGAAGTACGACACGTGCTTTGGTTTTAACAAATGTGTCCTCTTGGGCATTTCTAGACTGCTAATATGGGAGACTTCGAAAGTCATGGTGGACTGATCATTGACGAAATGAAACTTGCAGAAAACTTTTGTGTTCAGCGGGGAAGCGGAAAGGTTGATGAATTTGTGGACCTTGGTTTCTTCACTCCCGAGGCTGACAAAAGTGTTCCATGTTTCTGAGAAGAGTAAAATGCTCTCTGATTTTCTGTGCTGTTGTTAATTGAAAAATATTTCCAGTTTAAATACGCGCAAGGATAATTAAGTCCTTAAAAACTGCCTCATGCAAATGTTAAGTATAAAAACATGAAGGCAGTTGCTATCACTGTCATAGTGGCATTTTGCCGTGCTTCTTGATGTTTCTTATAAACTTTTGAAATGGCAATCCTCCCCAAAAAAAATTAATCTGTTACATAACTCAGCGCCAAGGAACGATTGCGAAGTAGCTAGCCGCAATATTTGCGATCGATGTAAAGCTTCACTTATGGTACTGTGCGTACGGTCGTAGCATAAAGTTATAGTGTTTAATATCTGCCGCGAAGTTCATTCATATGTGAGGCACTCACGCCCTGCAATGTAGTAGAGACATATAAAAATTAACGGCATCAACAAAACCATATCCGCCACAAACCAGCCTTGACATAGCAGCTTCGCTGCAGTGAGCCAAGCGAGCGACGTGTAAGCTACAACCAGCGCCACCTGGACAGCGCTGGTCGAGGCATCGGTGGAGAGCGTCAGCGCAGGCGGCGCGGTCTTTACACTTCCCCTATTCTAGCCACTGTACCCCCCACCGTCGACATGTTGGTGATAGCGATGGCACTTGTAGCTTTGTAACTTGGCGCAAAAAGCAAGAAAAGCGTAGCCTCCGAGATGTGTGTTTTAAAACCAAAAACGACAAAAATACGTCACGAGATTGCGGATCTCGAAGGCCATGCGTTTCGTGTCCGCATGCCGTCGTACGCGAACGGAAGGGAATGCGAACATTGCGATGAGGCCGCCGAGTCGCTTCGCATTCTCATTTTGACGCCCTCGGCAATCGGCCTCTGAAAACACCATGTCCGTCCATTAAAACCCGCAGATCGCGCATCAAACATACCGCTGCATTCACATGCGCGGTGCAACAAGCCAGATCAACGCTATGGAATAACACCGCTTTTTCGTCACCAGCGCGTGAAAAGGGATCGGAACGCGGACTAAAAATGATCAATATTGGTAAGGAAAACTGCACTTTCTGGGCTTCGGTATGGCGCAGCGTTCGATATAGCGGATGCCTCGCCGTGCGGGAGTTCGATATACGCGTGCACCAGCCCTACACTTTTGCATGGGAAGTTCAAGGGGATTTCTCAACTGTTCGATATACACTCAAACCTCATTATAACGAAGTTGCATCTTACACGAAAATAAGTTCGTTATATCCGAAAATTCGTTATAAAGGTATATTCCTAGCACTGTATCTGTTGCAAAGAGTATTCTTCACTTACTTCGTTATAACCGATATTTCGTTATATCCGGGTTCATTATATCGAGGTTTGAGTGTAGCCAATAATTCGATATATCCGAGTTCGATATATCCGGGATCGACTGTAATCACAAACGCTAGAACCAGGAAATTGTGCAAAACAGGCACATCAATTAGGTTCTAACTGCACAGCTCTTAAAGGTTTATAAAAGCATGTTTCCTGCTGTAAGGACATTTTCATGGCAGTTATGCTGAATGATCAATCTAAACTCGATCTGAACATTGTGCACAGTCATTACCATATCTACTCCTGTAACCTGTGCACCTTTTCTCTCCTTACTCTAGGACTTCGAAAAGGCAGTGTGCAAATTACGCAAAAATTTCCGAGCACGCATTGAGTAAAATCTTGCTAAGGGTATAAATGCCATGGAAAATATTGTATTTCCTTGATTCTATGTGAAAAATCTGATAATTAAAACGAAAGCTGACCAAACATAGCAGCAAGTAACGATAAACACAAATAAATTGAAAAAAGCCATAAACCCATGCCACGGAATGTTAAACACGACAATAAAACCGCGTTCACATGATTTGTACAGATCATGTGAACAAGTCCATTAACCAACAACTACTCAACACATTTTGGTTTCTTTTACCAATGTAAGAACCTGCTCTCTCACACTGCCACGCGATAGCTCACAATGGCGATACTAATTAAGATTTTGAAACCTGGACAATGAATATCGAGGCTACATGGACATGTTCAGCTTTCCCCGATGCATGTGCACATGTACATAAGGCAATCTGCTACTGAGTGGAAACCGGCACTGCTTCAGTGAAATGCGGCACTTGCTGCTGCGTGGAGCCAATGGTACCCACAAATATAAGCGTGCAGCAAGTGACCTACAAAGCTCATGCCATCAGTGCTGGGACAATTGCTGTACTGTATGAGTGTGTTTGCCACAGGAATGTCTGTGCATGAGGTTTATTTGTTCCCGTTCTTGACCGTACACGCGTGCAGCACCTACGTATTTTTTCACGTATAACCCGTACACTCATGAACGATTCGTCTAAAGGTTTCTAAAACTGATCTCCACATACAGTCAAATCTCAATTTAGCGAACCTCAGGTTAACGATTTTTTTCAGAATAACGAATTTTTCGAAAATCCCCCTCCAAATGTCCATTAGTTTAATGTAAAAATGTTTCACTACTACGAATTTCAGAATACCGAATGTTTCAGAATAACGTATCGAATTTTATCGCCCTTGTATATCCATAACACTTCAAAATAACGAATAGCGATTACAAAGAGTTACCCGCGGCTGTAGAAACAATGCCCAGCTCCTTAGCTGCCGCTAACATCATCATCAGACCGCCCGCGTATTGCTCTTCGCGCCTGCCCTGCCTGCCCTAGGCAAATGTGCGGCAGCCCTATCGCCATCACCATCGCCTGCACTTATTTTTCGCATCAGGTTTCGGCGTTTCACCGCATGCCTTTGTTTCGTAGGGCAGCTTTACCTGTGCACTTGTTACACGGCTGTTTTCTCGCCTTCGGATTGGTGGCTGTACGTTCACGATGAGCTCCGGAAGCAGCACGAAAGGAATGCGGCGACAGTGAAAAGTGCGACGCGAGTGACCTATGGGATGAAGTCGCCAATGATTCCCCCCATACATGCTTCACTAACGTTTGAACACTACGCACAGTGCGACGACGAAGTATGCACGTCGGCTTAGCTGGCGACCAATAAGATCCATATCATTTGTCGTCATAAGGAAACGGCGACGAGAGCAAAGACGACGTTTACACAGCGTGCGCGAACCAACGCGAACAATCGGTATCTAACGCTGATGCTTCAAAGTGCGTAAGAAGGATGCGCACGCTTAAGAGTTCGTCTCGCAGCAGTCGAGCTGCACCCATCAGGCTAAGATCGCGCTGTTCCTCGAATAAATGTGCACTGGTTCCGTAATATTTCATGTGTTTGTTTTTTCGCGCTTATTAGAGTACAACGCCATCGCGGATGCACAGGTAGGCGATTGACGTTGTTACGTTTACGATTTTTGTGTAAATTTTAATACTTTCACTACAACGACTTTTCAAAATAACGAATGATTTTTAGCAGTCCCTCGAGATTCGTTGCATCGAGATTTCACTGTATTGCCGCGTAGCTAGCTTCCTTACATAGCTGCGAAGCACTGCCATGAAACCACCTTTGCAGACCACAATTTTCGCTTTTTGACTTGAATTAAGCTCCAAATTAAAAAAAAAAATTGTGCGGGTTATACAGTCGATCCCGGATATATCGAACTCGAAGGGGATCGCGAAATAGTTCGATATATCGATAATTCGAAATAAAAAATATGCATATTTAAGGCTTATATTAATGCATTGCAACTCTCGAAATGGCTTTTGGAAATCAGAATAAGCGTTAACATGACGACTCGCTCACGGTATGCTTAAGAAAAAGGTGACAACTGCTTGTTTTGCAAGTTACCGCACTTTATTTCGCGTGAAAATAGTCCGCAGACCTGTCTTGCCTCTTGCGCGCCGTCAAGTTCATCAAGTCATCCTCATTAATCGAGCATTGAAGGTTTCAAAATAAGCACCTTCAGCCACATCAGCGCTCATTGACAGTGAACGCCGATGCAAGCTCTGTAGCGCGGTAAAATGTTGTTTAGCGGCGGCGTTAGCATCATCTAACCGCATGGGTCCACTTCCGCGGCACCGGCAACGTCAGCCATGATATCAGCATCGTTAAGTCAGAAACAGCGACGTCGTCATCTGCGCCGATGAAGTCGCTTGCTGTACTCCCGTCCGAGAGGCGCCCGGAAATGCTAATAAGTTGCAAAATTCACTGAGGCACCGTACGCCGTTGTCAGCGATGATGACGCACGTAAGTCGTCACCTGTCACCAAAGCCCACGAGGAAACTGTGCACGACGGTGCTTTGCTTGACGTCGTTCCAAGCACCAGTCATCATTTTTATCACTACGAGCGACGCAATGTTTAGTTCGACTCCCGAAGGAAGATTCAGCGGGAACAAAGCAAGAACTACTCAAGTCCACATGCCACAAGTGACAACGCTGTCCACAAACAACAAACCATGTACCCCACCATTGATATCTTGGCGATGGCAATGGCACTAGGGGCTTTGTAGCAGCAAGCGAAAAGCAAGAGAAAGCGTAGCCTCCGAGATGTGTATTTTATAACCGAAAACGCCAAAAATACGTCACAAGGTTGCAGATCTCGAAGGCCAAGCTTTTCGGGCTCGCATGCCATCGTGCGCGAACAAACAAGGGAAGGGGAGCGAACATTGCGACAACGACGCCGACTCATTTCGCATTCATCTGATTTTGGTGCCCTCGGCAATTGGCTCCATTGAAAAACACCGTGTCTGCGCGTTACAACGTACAACAGATTGCGCATCACATGCCGGTACTCACAAGCGCTGCGCAACCAACCAGATCAACGAATAACACCGCCTTTTCGTCACCTGCGCGCGAGGAGGGGTCGGAACTTGTTAGAACATGGTCAAAAAATGATCAATCTTTGTTAGAATAAATGCACTTTCTGGGCTTCGGCCCGGCGCAGTGTTCGATATATCGTATGTTACGCTCTGCGGGAGTTCGATATATGCGTGCAGCAGTCCCATACTTTTGCATGGGAAATTCAAGGGATTTATCAACTGTTCGATATAGCGAATAATTCGATATATCCGAGTTCGATATACCCGGGATCGACTGTACGCGAGATCTGGACCAACGAGATCTGGATTTGGACTATCTTCGTGGACCAACGTAGTGAGGGCAAGCTGCTCACTTCTGCATGTAACATGCACTTTAAGCAGTCCCACACAAGTAGGCAGTGGCACAGTGCGGTTGCGTCGTTTCCTATGAGGGTTGGGTTGTTGCCTATGAATGAACTTACACAGCACTACACCAAATGTGCTGCTGAGATAACTGAAGATGCTTATCATGACACAGCTGTAAGCAATAAGTCGTACCGGCGTTATGTCGATGGCTACTGCTACACGTTTGTGCATTTCCGATGCTTATCCATAAATGCATCACCGCACTCAAGCCAAAGTAGGGCTAAGTGGTCAACAGACCTCCACGCTTACAGAATAGATGGAAGATATTTTGTGGCAGTACCCATAACACAAGTTGGTGGGTGCAGGTAATCTTTAAAAAAGTTAATCTGAAAAAAAGAAACTGACGTTCAGATTCTGATGAGAATGGGTTAGGGCATTCCTTGCAACTATACTTTTCAACAATTACAGTGAAACCTCGGTGATACGATCACGGCTCGTACGTAGCCTTTGCTCCAATGTCAAGATAAGTCATCGACAAGTATAGCTGTCATGGATCACAACAAATCTGGTTATTACTTACACGTGCCACATATTTACGAGTACTAGTATATGATCATTGACGTCAAAAAACATTACCGGCAGTCATTCAGAGCTGTTCAAGACATTGCTGCGGCCCTGGGAAACAATAAATCAAAATGTACGACAGCTTTCTTTTGTTGCATACTAATTTTCCATGTTTTCTGGCGGTATGAATTTCGGATGATACGAATATTTTTGGTGACCCCATGAGATTCGTATCACCGAGGTTTTACTGAAGTACTTTTTTAAATGGGTACGTGTTAACAAGGTTTTACTGTATAAAACAATTTTCTAATAAAAAAGAAGAACAGAAATGGATGGAAGAGGCCCTTTTCTAAGGGATTCTGTTTGAATTCTGTGCACCGCCAGAAAAATTGAGAAAGACACTACATTGCAACTGCACCTTTACCGCAAGCATGCCGTGCGCATGCACTCAATGTGGGGATAGAAAGTCGACAGAAATATGTGGGAGCACAAACTATGCAAGGGGCAAATTATGCAACTAAATATGGTAGATCACAGGCTACTCTTCCCGAGTGCCATAGGTGAGAATACAGAATATCTGTGCAGGCTAGTCTGCACGTGCAGGAGTATAGTATCTGTACCAAATTATTCACCTGCAAGCTTAGCCTCTTGTCACCATCTTGAACCAGGCGCCGAACGGACGGTTCACAATGTGACAGTCGCCTGCGTGCTGCCTGGTCCCCGACGAGCACAACTGTCACATGTCGCAGCCCATCCTCGTAGTAGGCATCCGAGCGAATCGCTCGTTGCTGCTGAGGTGGCTCCCCTGCCTCGGAGCTGGTTGACGAGCCTCCGCAGAGCAAGGGAGGCGTGGCCGATGCAACGCGTGGCAGTGGTTCGGTAGAGTTTGGTGCAACTTCCTGGGCAATCAGTAAAACGTACGACTCTTTTTACGGAAGCCCTTTTACAGCGCCAATGCAAGTTTCACTCAAGACCAGCAGTAGAGTTACACAAGCCGAATTGCCGAAACTACAAGAAAGAGAAAGTAGGGATGGGCAAATATTCGAGCCCTTCGAATATCAACAAATGTTACAGTTTTTGAATTCGCTTTGACACAAATTTAAATTCAAAATTTCAAAGTATTCCAAATGTATGGATAGACGAGTATTTGACCACATGTCACAGAAAAGAGGCTGCCGGGTGTGCAAATACTGCCAGGTAGCTCCATGCCACAACACAACACTCAGACAGGGCAATCAGCACATGTGCCGCTGCCAAGCTTAGTGCTACAAAGCAGCAGTAACGGTGGTGGCAGAGGCAGCACACGCGCGCTGCGATGCTGCACGGTTAGTTTCTTGAAGTGTCCGCGAGCGGGCGCCACAGACATCAAAAAGATGGATTTGCTCCCACCTCACTTCAAACCAAAAATGTGACGCTTGCACACGGCTAGTTCCAATTCTTAAAAATATTGTTTAAGTTGGGTCACGACAAAAAATGCTCATCTTCTTTACAAAATGCGATGTACACTATTCGATTCAAAATTATTTGACAAAATCACTATTCACTTTGAACCTCACATCTACTACTCGCCATGCCTAAGGGAAAGGGAAGGAAAAGACAGGCCTGCTTAACAGAACAGGCTTCAGTCCAGTTATTCTGAACTTAACATGGGAAGGGAAAAGGGGGCATGAAAGAATTAATGATAACGTAAGAGGAGAAGAGCCCATGAAGGCACCACAATGTCATCATGACTGCAGCAACATGCACCTAAATCTAAGCACATGAGTGTTTTGCATTTCACCCTAATCAAAATGCCACTGCCATGACTCAGAATTGAACCAACATCCCTGAGCTTAGCAGCACAGGGCTTTAACTCCTAAGCTACCACGGTTGGTGGAAAAGAGTGGTGTTTGTGGTATTGCGCAAACTGCAGTTTACTGGCATGCCCCACCTTTACTAGTGATTGCGGTCTGTTACGTACCACGCAAATTTCAGACGGTGGCAATATCTTTTTCAATGTCCCCAAAAATGTTTGCACAATCTATTACCAAAGCAGTGCACATCTTCAACTGCTACTGACCTGTTGTCGGTCAATCAGTGCAGGAGGAGCATCGTAAGGAGGCGGGGCCTCTCCCGGTGGCACATAAGCCTCTGGGGGGCTTCCAGAAGGTGTACGGCGGAGGGGGGGTCAGGGCAGAAACCGCCCAGGAAGCCAACACCTTGCTCCTCGAGTGCCAGCTGCCGTGCCAAGCAGGCCTCTTCCAGGCTGGCTGCTGCCCGGCACCCATTTAGCCCTGTTGACCAGATAAATAGCACATTGCATGAAAGTAGCATTCACGGCAAGTATCCATGCAATGCGCGTGATAAACAGAACCTCATTGACATGTTCCTACACCAGAATCTCTTTCAACAAAACCTCAAGGAACTGGCAATGCATGTTCCAAGTAACAGGATTTCCATGTACTAAGAAAGTTGTGCCCAGGTGCAGCACTGTCAGTCATACACCCTTTTAAAATTGTTAGGTATGTTTAGCTAAAAAAGTTAATTTATCAGCTAGGTTTCTGTAGTATGGGGTGTGGTTATGGCTACTGAAAAGACAAGGCTTTGCTAGTTTCGATTTCAAAGAGAGGCTGATGACATGATAAAGAAAAAAAAGAAACATGGCTCTGAGTGGGTTAATTGGTGGCTGATTATAATGCAGTTATGGTTGGAGAACCTTAGAAATTGTTTATTAAAGGTGGCTCTCTAGATGGCAGACAAATGCCACAACAAAGTAGTACTTCGAATTTTCCCTTTTTTAAGAAAAAAAGAAAAATCCTTTAGAGCGTGATTCGAGGTCACAGACAGTCGCAGCAATTTAGTTTCAATTAGTTGAAGTGCTTTTTCTTACACTACCCCAATCCAAAACCAATGAAAATAAGAGTGTTCCAATGAAGCGGCAATTCCATTTAGGTGATTACCATTTAGGTGGTTACCTCAGTTGCACTAACCGAAAAATTTTATGGTGTTGCCATTGCAGCTACAAAGCACACTGCTCAAGTCTCTATGGGTTTATGACGTAAGGTTGTTAATGGAAGGGAAAAAAATAGTATTTACTTTGATAGTGATGACGTATTTGGCTAGAGTTGATGCTGATGATCTTTTGCATTTATGTACTGTGCTCGTGGATTGAAACGGGACAATTTAGGGCTAAGTAACGCACATACTTTCGTTTCTATCATCTTCATGTCGGGTCATATCGGTGTCATTTCAACTCGAACGCATAAGCCAACATTATCTTTAGAGACCAAATTCATCTCGACATGACCAGGCTATTTCGAGCAATTCCGCATACCAGTCGTTATACTAAAAAATTTAATGTTTCACTTGAATCCGTGAGTACCAAACACCACAATCGATTTTCTGACAGAAACAAGAGGTTTGTCATTAAATGCAAATAGTGTAGGTTGAAACAGTACTGAACATGCAAAGACTACCACAATTTCACAGTGCCTCACAGTGAGGAGGCAGGTTTTTGAAATGTATGACAATGTTAGAATGACATGGATATACAGTTGAACCCCTTTATAAGAGGCATGCTCCGGGCAGCAATTGTTGCCTTTTATATGAGGTGTCTGTTATAAGCAGGGTACCACGTATGCATTTTCTTATCAACCCGCATTTTACTGTAGGCACACCGGTGTCTCTTATACCCATTTGTCTCTTATATCAGTGCCTCTTATAAAGAGGTTCGACTGTAGACTGTTCTTTATTTAACAGGTAAATGCTGTAGCTTAGCCTTGTAATTCAAACAATGCTTGCTATGCGTAGCTTGCTGTACCCAACATTTGCTCGATCAGTCAAAGTTATTTCCCTAAGTCAAAAGTAAATCGCTGCGTGGTTACAAAGAAAGAGTTGAAGACTGACTTCGTATCATGACCAGCAGGCGCCGCTTGCGCAGTCGATGGATCATGAACAGCAGCAGAGCCACGATGAGGAAGGACGCCACCGTGCTGGCCACCATGCGAAGGCCCAGGGTAGTGGCACTCTGCACATCTGCTCCTGACACCAAAGTGAAAGGGAATCAGATTAAGGCTGAACAGTGCTCTCTCAGAATCTTTTTTTTTTTTTTTGTCCTAATTTTTTCAGATGGCACAGTGTTTGGCAGTTGAAATCCAAAACTCAGGGCACACGGCTGCCTGCACTTGTGCCTCCTGCAAGTGCTTATGAAACAGGGCTGACGAATTGGGGTAAACACAGATGGTGAGAGCATTAGTGATGCTTCAAGACTGCAGCCACCCGATAGTCCCTTCAGTCTGTGTTCCATCATGACTGCATGGGTGGAGTGGATTGCTGCGAGCAATGGGGTTTATGACTATGCGCTCCTGTACCACATCACACGACGCGGGGCACTTTTACAGTGGTATCCCATCGGACACACATTACAAAGCATTTGATTGCACATTTTCTTGCATTTCATACGTGCTTTCCACACACCGAAGTGTAAGGCTGCGAGCAGATGCAAGCCACAGGGGCAAATTCAACAGAGTCAAGACTAAAGAAACTGAGGGCATTTTTTCTTTTTTTCTCCCTTGAACACTACACTTTTCTTTGTTGACACCTCTTCATTTTCATGAGCACGGAATATGATGTCTTATTTCTGCTCTGACACTACACGCCATGCTAGCACATCTCCATAAATAAGCATTCAAATCCCTCATAGTATGCACACAATCAGCTTGGGTCCTCAAAGCAGCGACCAAAAGGTCTCCTCAAGCTGCATGGCAAGTGAGCATGGAATGGAAAGCAAAGAAGGCGTGCAGTGCTCCACCAGCACCATGACGAAACAAAGTGAACGACTTCAGTCTGCATGCACTTACCAAGCATCGTAAATGCATTTGTTGACACCACACACTACAATTCATCACCTTGCTTTCACGAGTGCTCATCAGCAGCGCGTCATGTTCCAGCAGCTGCACACTACAAGCTTCACATTTCAATCACTGAGTGCTGTACTTGCTGCACTCTGCCGGTATTTGCCCTACATCAATTTCTGGCTCATCTATCGAGAAAATCAAAGTACTATTAACCTTGATCAGTCTCACATGTGCCACTTTCAGCAAATACAAATTCTCTACCCCAACAGAAGCAAACATGGCAAAAAGATATTTGTAAGAAAGCACACTCATCACAACATTAATTTTCACAATTTTTCACACTACTTAGTTGTCAAATGCACTGACAAAATCGGTGCATTGTACACCAAAACATTACTAAATGCCCTGTCGCATAATGCATTGAAACAAATGCTACACTTCACAAATGCGGAAGTGCAGCAAAAAAGTGATTTATTAAAAATTATGCATTCCAAAGTAACCCTTAGATGTTTTGACATGCTGTATGATGTGAGACAGCTTCGTTTATGCACATAATTAATGTAGCAGTGTTCTTTCTTCAGCAATGAATTGAAGATATCTAAACAGCTACAAGCCGTTAGGCCAGCGTCTGAAACAGCAATCGTGCTGTCACCCCTTAGTTTACAGCAAAATACGTCTTCAATACGTCTCACGCAAAAACCTGGGTGCGACAATGACGTTCTCGGCTTTAATTTTACTAAGAATGACAAAGGAGGACAAGAATGTGTTGTGGAGGATGTAATGCATTTCCACACAAAAGATACGTCTATAATGCACACGTTCCTGGGATGCATTGCAGATGTTATGCATTCCTCCTGTTATTCTATGGAACACACAAGAAAGCCATACACATCACTGTAAAAGTGGCATCCACGGTAGTTAAACTATCACATGCAAATAACTGGCTTCACTTCATTCAGGAAGAGTGTCACACACTTCCTAAACACACTATCACACCTAAACAACCACTGTGATAGCCGATGGTTGCACAGCTGGCAATTCCCCATCCACTTCCTAAAGGCATACATTGACAACGCTTGCTTTTCATTAAACTTGGTAAAGGTGCGCAACATTGTGTATTGTGGAACATATTTTTAAAATTCTTATCAAGCACTGAATGACAGATGTGGCACTGTATTAAATTGCCCGTCTTTTGTCAGCTTCTCACCTTTCTCTATTCTTACTCTATTACAGCAACACAGAGTAACCAACCAGCCAATACGCTCTGCCCTTCATCTTTTATTTTCTTTCCAGTGTTGTGTGCAACTCTTCTCATCCAACATTGTTCCATCGGGCACTGAGCAAAGTGCACAGCACTGTTGTCATTAACGAGGCACTACTCCATCAGCATAAGTCTTTTAACGCATTTTTTTTTTCATGCCCATTTATGCAGAAAAGGCCATGTACGTGAAACGAGAACGAATATACAAAGCACAAAGGGGCCAACCATCGGGTGAACCAAGCGTGGTGCCATTGCAGGCGTAGTCGCAGCACTCGCCCGAGCCCCTCAGGTACGGCTGGTGGCAGTGCGCCGGTGGGTAGCATGAAGTGATGGAGCAGGAGTCCGGTCGTCCACGCTGGCAGGTACACTGCTCACAAGGGTCCTTGCCTTCGGGTGTGTAACGGTCACCATGCTCCACAGGGGTGCCCCGCCTGTCCACGCAGCCTCCTGGTACGGGCAGCCCATCTGCACACATGCACAAGAGAATCTTATCGGTGAACAATGAAATGGAAAGCTATGCGGAGTGTGGCAATTGTCTCTTGAGAGAAGGGCACCCCAACCACACTCACAGCGAAATATATAATATTGTCACAAAGTCGTGACGTGGACAAAGCACAATTCATCACAAGTCATCACTGAGAAGGTCAAGGAAGTCAGTGTCACACTCGCGGCGAAAGCAGCAGGTGCCCGGTTCTGGAGGCTGCGGCACGAGAGGCTCTGGAAGTGGCTGTCGACCTCGGGAGACACCGAGTGAGGCCGCCCGGACTTGCCGCACCTCATCACAGCAGTTCCCGGTGCACCAACACCTCTTCCCTTCTTGGCAAGACAGTTCGGGCGCTTCTACTATTGTGCAGCAGCGCAGAAAACAGACAGGGAGTCGTTTTCCAACATTTATATCACAAGCTAAAAGGATGACGAGAATTCAGGTGGTGTGGTTGCCGTCGGAATGTCCACCACAGCACACGAGGAGAAAGAATGGGTGGTAGTCCCGTGATCTGAGGCTCACCGGCTTTCGAGCAGCGGTAGCGGCGCCTAGGAGATGCCTGGACCAGCGCGGCCTGGGATGTCTCTATTACCACCCAGTCTTCTTCAAGGTGAAACTCTTTATTTGGCCGAACTTGTGGCACGCCGTCTTTTATATATCATGCATAGAACTTTCCAGCCCTATCATTGGTGGTCGCACAAGCTCAGGAATCAGCTTGACTGTTCACATCTTGTGTGCAATCTAAACAAAACGATCTACTACAATCGTGAAGTTTCACGAACACTGAGGCGCGGCCTGGACCGAGCATTTCTGACAGTCTTTAAAATTGAAACAAGAAACATGCGTGGCAATATTTAGGTGTCGGCCAGAGGCGTAGCCAAGGGGGGGGCTGAGGGGGTTCAACCCCCCCTCCCCCCAAATTTTTCGATTTTGCTTGCGTATATATACACACGCACACACAAATGCACGCACGAACGTACATAAACTATGGTTGAACCCCCCCCCCCCTGAAAAAAAATTCTGGCTACGCCCCTGGTGTGGGCAGTGCACTTAGCAGGAAAAACTAGCAATGTCCCCTACTGCACAACGTCACCACAAGTAGATCTGTCATGCGAAAGACGGCAATACTTTTCTATACAGAATGTGAGCTGTTGTAGTGTAGTTTTCGGCACACCATTTTTCTGCGCAACGAATGAAGGAACACGGCTGAATTCCTAAGTCAAACTTTCACCACCGCCAGCACATGATATTGAGCAAAGTCATCACACGACCACAGCTTCTAAAAATACATCTTTTTTGGCGCAACTTTCCAGGATATCACACAATAAAATATAGTAGTAGAAAACAACAGCATTCCTGCCACTGACATGGTAGAAAGATTTATGTCAGTTCTCTGTGGGATAAGCAAGCAGACTGTTTGCTTGCTTGTTGCCATGGCAACATGACTGTTTGCGTTCATTCTACTTTTCACTTGAAATAAGGAAATCCATACGGATACAAGGAAATTCATGTGGACTTCCTTGTAGCTTTGTGCTAGGCACAGGTGGTTGTCAATTTTTCCTCTCATAACCTGTCCGCCACCTTGCGGGATTCCGCAGAAGTGATTTGCGATATTCCGCATGCACATGCTTCAAAATGCCGACTAATTCACCCTCATGATGCAAATTTCTAGCATTCTGGTTAGCTCAATTGGCAGAGCGACCACCCCAAAGTTTGACTTGTGGAGTGTGATTCCTAGAAGAATGCAGAGTTACAAAAGAGGGTGAAAGTGCCGTATGTACGTTTGAGTTAACAGTGGCACGAGAACAAGCATCACACTGCTTCAGTTCTCATTGTGATGTTAAGTATTTGAGATATGCACAAGCTTTTGAAAAGTTTTGCATCTTAGACACCGAACAACCTTACCTTTTCACTCATGTCTTCCACTACTCATTGCCTGTCTTACAAGCATTAATTTCTGGAAGCCATTGCTTAAAACTGAGACAGTGGCAAGGAGTAGCTCAAGTGACTTTGTATGCGTCTAGTACCTATGGTAAGACTCATAATTTAGCTAGTTAAAGAAAGCTGCTGCAATGCTTAAAAGCTGCAGGATTAGCTACACATAACAATGGTCATTTCCATTACGACAAGCACAGCTTAATGTTTTGGCAAAAGTGAGCTTTCCTTTCAACTTGTTACCGATAGCTTGCTATGCCGATGGAAAAAAAACAAATACCAGGTATGGCAGCATAAATTACTATTTGCTTTAAACCTTTGTGCGAGCACTTTGCATGCAAGATAGAACAAAACATTATGTGAGACGACGCCAGGTACGACGAAACGATCGTTGTATTTACAACAAAGGCGCGCGAACCAGAAAAACGAACACCCAGCGAGAGAACACACGATGATGATGATCACAATGATTTGTATGCACAGGTGAAGATGATGAACTAGACAGTCAGCACTCACATTATTTCCCCCCTTCACGAAAGCGGTCAGCAAGAAGTCCATTTAGTAAGGGTACGAGCGCCGGATATAGGGCTTCAGGCGAGACACATGGGCTATCTCGGTACCGTGACGACGGCGGTCAGAAGCCGAACTAACAGGAGCGACGCGATAATTCACGGCAGATGTTCGTTCAAGTACACTGTAAGGGCCCAGGTATCTGTGAACAAATTTTTCACAATAATAGCAATTAACACTTCTAACACATGCTGGAGGCCAGGGTCCATGTCAGCTTATAGCAAGCTAATAATAATATCTGGGCTTTTATGTGCCAAAACCACAATATAATTATGAGGCACACTGTAGTGGAGGGCAACGGTAATTTCGACCATATGCTATTCTTCAATGACTGACATTGCGCAGTAGGTGGGCCTCCACCCTTTTCGCCTCCATTGAAATGTGACCATCGCGATCATGCTTACAGCAAGCTGAACGGCTGTTCTTTCCATATTTACTCAACAACTACAGCTCCAAGAGTGCCAGGCGTCAACACATACTCCAAGCACCTCCACCACTTGATGGCACATTTATTCGCTGAGTCCGTGATACATTTATTAAAGAACTAGCACACTTAAAGCGATCAGCAGTCCGAAACGGAGCAAGTACGAGCACCAACAACCGTCCTCGTCTTTCGCTGACACTCCTGTCAGCACCCTATCCATTCTACAATACTTTTGTTTTTTGCACCGTAAGTAAAATGACAGTTATCATCGACAGCAACTGCCACAGTTCGTGCAAACTTCCAAGAAACTGCACTGTGTTTGTGTGATAACACCATATGAATCTATAATAAGCTGGCCTTGCCTTCACTTGCGAGTCTTAATTCTTATCAAATAGGAACGTACAACACGTCAAACATATTTTTAGATGCTACTCGAATACCTTACCACAGTGGAAGCTAACTAAGCAATGTAGCAGCAAGTCTCTTTTCAAACGTGTGCCCAGCTGCCACAATGTTACATGTTGGTTGGCAGCTCGTGTTCGTCACTTTTGCCTGGCAAAGCATATTCTCCCAACTTGCCGTTTCGAATAGCATGATATCCACTCTCTGCAAACTTACGTTTAGTTCTCCTATTTAAGAACTCTGAGTAGAGACAAGCGGAATTTTTTTTTTAATGTTCCAGAGTTTTATCACGTAAATGCAAAAGGCAAAGCATATTCTCCCAACTTGCCATTTTAAATAGCATGATATCCACTCTCTGCACACCTAAATTTAGTTCTCCTATTTAAGAACTCTGAGTACAGACAAGTGGAAAATTTTTTTTTTATGTTCCAGAGTTTTATCACGTAAATGCAAAATCAAAAGCAACATCAAGCCCTACCTGAACACACTCGCACAAAATAAGTGCTTCAATCAGCAAAACTGAATTTTAAGATAACAAAAACATTGTAAAGATTACATACTCAGTGACCTCACGTGTACACCTTCGGCACACTAACACAAGGTATTTTATGTTAAAGTGCTGTCGTAAACCAACTTGGAGATGAAATGCTACAGATCCTGTTTGATTCATATAGCAGCTGAGACTATCAGTACTTGGGACTTGCAACATTACGCGGCTGCGTTCAGCGTTAACGAGAACTGAAACCTCTGAATTGCAAACGTCGAAAGCCATTTCAGTGGCTCCAATCTTGCATCACTGGGTTGGTTGCGCCTCAATTCAACGTCATTATCTTGCCAGCGACCCATCGAAGCGGCATCGTTTCAAACGGAGAGGGTTATAAAGTCGGCGAAGCGGTCTGCAACTGGAGGTCTCGAAGTTTTCGCGGTCAAGCAGGGAGGATCTCGAACAATGCCTCTCTTCCCCTTTTGTTCAGTGCGCGCAAGATATCCAGGTTACGCGGCTCACTGTACTTCCGGAACGACCTCCCACGCTTGGCTGACCGTATCCTGCCGGCGTCGCCAAACGTCGGGCCGCTCCTTTTGATTTTTCGCCCGCTTCTCAATGCGAGGCCAGCAACGCCGATCGGCGAAGCGCTTTCGAAACTGTCGCTTCGGCCGCCGTTGTCAAGGCAGCGTGGTGGTGTTCCCGTTTCGAAAGACGCCGCCGACGTGACGCGAATGACAACCCAGATGTTTGTAAGCAAGAGACCCTTCCGGCACCAGCGACGCCCGCAATGCGAGCGCCCTAATTTGGGCAACGATCGTGGCAAGTGGCCACAAAACGTACACGTAACCAACGAACGGTTTTGAAATTGAGACCGTCTGCGTACTCACTTTTTGAAACAACCATCACGCAGCTCGAAACGGGAACGACGGCGTTTTTCGCAGCCAGCGGAAACACACAGCACTTCACTACCGAAAGTCAACGATCGCTGGCCGTGAAGCTCTAGCAAAAATTAAGAAAGGTAGACGGCCTCCAACACTGCTGCCAGCACGCACACGGGCTGCTTAAGTAAGCGGAAAAAGAAATGGTTTCTCGAAGGTCGTTCCTTGTAACACTCACCCATCATCACGGCCGCTGTTTTGCCGAGGTCTAGTCCCGAGGTTGGCAAGTTTCCGAGGAGACGGTCCGGTTAATCAACTCCGTTCCGTAAACAGTCCGCACGGAGAAACAACCCGTCATAACTATAGCACGAGAGGTTCCGTGAAATACATGCAGATCACACGAAGACAGCCTTTTGACGATGTAAGAAACTTGGAAGCGGGATCGACAATCGCCTGCGCTCCATGACCATCCGAGGTTCCTTTGGTTCGCTGGTTCTTTGACTTGATCCCTTTCCCGAATGGCGTCCTGTTAGTTCCTCTCTGTGTCCAGAGGTGGCAATAGTAGCGAAAACGAAACTAGAAATTTTTTAACGTGCTTTTATGTGCCTTAAGTCAAAACCGCTTTGTCTAAACACTTCCAATGCAAGTAACATACTAAGGTTAAATATAACATCACATACAACATTTTATAAACTACTCAATCTTTTTTAATTTCTGACATATCTCGGTGTTAAAAAGCTAAGCCAAAGACGAACGCTTCAAGTCGAGTGAAGTCACAGAAAAGTCACCTGAAGAACGATAAGTCACATGCGTAACAGCGCGCGGAATGTGAGTTATGTGAGCGCGTTGTCACGTTGTTTAAAAACATTCTGACGAGTTCAGGAAGTTAGGAGTCGTGCGGTGAAGTCCCGAGGAAAGTTTCTGACGATCGTAAACATCCGTGGCTGAACAGTCGGACAGTGCCATGGACGACGAAGCGAGAATGAGGCTGCTTGAAGAACTTCAACGAGAAGAGGATGCATTAATTGACAGTTTTATACCAAGTAACTATGAGGATGGCTGGAAAGAAGAAACGTGGGAAAAGGTGGGCTCGCGAACGAGTTTTCTCTTTTTTCTTCCCCCACTTTTTATATTATCAAGCTTTCATGACATCGGTAATTAAAAGTGATTTCGTTAAACGCGAACGGACTAAAACAACCATATCTGTGACCAGCTACAGTGCACAGCAATCCGCAGCTTCTGTCGTGGTGGTTGTTTTTGCTGTCTTACAATAAGAGGGGAAATCTACACTGGCGATTAATGTGCATGATCAGCTCTCACGCTACGATTAGTAACCATTGTCATTTTGCCAAAATGGCCACTTTACTTGATGTTATCCAAAAGGAAATGTATGTTGCCGGCAGAGTAGGCTGCATGGAATAATAGTAATAATTTTAAATGCACAACATTGTGAACCCTCGGGTGACGTGCAAGGCTAGACAGGCTGTGACGTGTATCCCGAGGAGTCGGAGTTGCCAGCATTGCGCCCCCGTTGGCGGGCTGCAGTCGCGTTATCAAACTGCCCGCATTTTGGCGTCAGTGGTAATGTGCCTGTACTGTCGCAGTTTACCCTGGCTTTGTCAGTAGCAACGCAGGCAAAAAAAAAAAAAAGTCATTGATTGACACCGCTGACACTTGTGTGTGTGTGTGTGGGGGGGGGGGGGGGGCAGTAACCAACCGTTACCAACGCCTTGCCGCTTCCAGTTCCCACTATTTTGCCTTCAGTTTGGTCACGTGACTGCAGCCAGACAATGGGGGCGAAGTGCCGGTAATAAACCATACACCCTTCTCTGCCAGTCTTACAGAGAAACGCTAATAAGAAAGGCATTTGATGCTCTCATGAAAACAAGTCGTCTTTTCAAAACACTGCCTGCCTCATGTGTCTTTCCCTGTTCATTGACATATCATCACTTCAAGCTTGCATCTGAACTTCGGTCTTGTTTGCATTTTCCACTGTGCTAAACAGTGTATTTCAGTGCATCTAGCGACTGATCACATTGTCGTTTACATTTGTTTTGCAAGGCGCCCATTACTTTCACAAAAGCGACAAGTATAAAGCTGACTCAGCATTGGTGGTTACTCTTCAGGATCACTTTTCTGCACTCTGCCCATCTAAGTGTGAAATTATTGTGATTTTGGTGGAGTTCTTGCAGCTTGTAGTGATTTCCATCTTAGCTTATAGTCCTTAAACACAATTTGTGTGTGTGTCCCTATTTCCCCACCCCAAGTGCTGGGTAGCAAACCGGATGCTAATATCTGGTTAACCTTCTGGCCTTCCTTTTTATCTCTCTCTCTCTCTCTTGTGTGTATCTCTACGCAAAAATGCCACTATTATTAAGTGAATATACTCGTTCTTTGTCGCAGGAAATGGAAGAGCATCCTTATTTTGCCAAGAACCCTTCGTACACTGGGGAGTTGCCACCTCTTATAGAAGCCATGCAGCACTTGAAAGATGGACATTGAACTGAATGGCCCGAAACGGTAACTCTTGATGTAACGTTACTTGCATTGATGTTATTACGTATGTTTATGCTTGATGTTTCAATTTTTTTTTTTTTTAGTCATGGTGTTTGTCACGAAGTCATCCTCTGACACTTGAGCTTTTAAAGGGATGCTGAACAAAAGTTTTTGCCACCAAGAATTTTCAGCCAAACCGAAAGATTGGATGCTGAAATCAGGTAGACACAAACCTTCATATTTCACACATAAACTAGCAGAAAGTAATAAATTTAAGTGCATTTTTCACAAACAGCCGTATCGTGAACTAGAGGAGGTGACATTTAATGCGCCCGAAACGGGCATGTCAACAATGCTAGCCATCTTCCAGCGTCTCTGAACCTGCTCAGCCCCATTACAATTCCTAGAACCACTGCGAACAGGTGCCAGCAGCAAACAATGCTCCCCGGGTGGGATAAAGCCCCTAAAGAGGGTAAGCACGTCTCAGCACCTTTGTGGAAGGGGAAGAGCGGGAAATAGGACTGGAATACATGCACCCTTCATCCGCCGGAGCTACAAGTGATGTTGCAGCTCATGCTGGCGTGCAGCTGCTGCATGCTGACAAACCTCCAAAAATACTGCCAACTGTTCAAAAATATGTGAAATAAATAAACTCTGTTTATCGGAACAGTCGTGTCTTCCAGAGTAGAATTTTGATGTTTTCACCATTTTTTCTGATTTTTGTTCAGATCCCTTTAAATACACCTGACATAATCATTCAAGGCATTTTGACTTTCGACACTGCCACAGTGGCCAGGGCGCTTGGCTGCTGACCTGAAAGACTTGGGTGCTATCTTGGCCGCGGCAGTCACATTCCGATGGAGGAGATATGCTCGAGGCCAGTGCGCTGTATAAATGTCAGCGCACTTAAAGGGGCCTTGTAAGTCTTTTTCGGCATGGTGAAAAAATACTGCCGATCAGTAGTTGAGGCTCTTCAGAACACGTGAGCCAAACATTAAAGCAGAACATGCAGCCTGGAATTGACAATTAATTCTCAAAGCCAGCTAGATATTCGCTGCCTCTTCTCTCATCAAATGAGGCCATAAACCCAAAGTCAGTAGCCGTTGGCTGATCTCAGCATCGTGTGCCGCATAGTTACCACGGGTGCCGTGGCATGGCGCCACGTGCATGTGCGTGCAATCGCACTGAAGGTAAGTTGTCTGTGTGAAGAAAAAGGAAAGAAAAAAAAAGTGGGCAGCTTACACTAATGGCTAAGGCTGGAACCATCAGCGGAGCTAGTGTTTGACCTAGCTAAGTTTTGCTAGTAATGCCAAGCTTTTGCTAGAGATACTAAGTTTTTGCTAGTACACTTAAACCTTGAGATATAACGAACCCGGACATAACGAAATATCGGTTATAACGAAGTAAATGAAGAATAGTCTTGCAGTAGATATAGTGTTAGGAATATACTTTTATAACGAATTTTTGGATATAACGAACTTATTTTCGTGTGACATACAACTTCGTTGTAATGAGGTTTGAGTATGGGATTTGGCTAGACATGTCACGGGACTACCTGCTGCGTGCTATGTGTGGTTTTAGTCACATGACTTGCTGTTACGTTGTTTTTGGTGGGAACATGTCACGTGGCTAGCTATTACGACGTTGCGTTTTTTTGCTCACGTGTGACTACATGTTGCGTGCAGTTACGCGATTTTTAGTCACGTGAGTATTTACATGATGTCACATTATCCTAGTTACGTGATTTTACGTAATTTTTAGTCATGTGAGTAATTGGTATGTCATTTTAGTCACGTGAGTAGATGTTACAGGATTCTCAGTCAAGCTTTCGCACACTGTCGAGCGATGTCAAGTCCCATGACTAGTTGTTATGTGATGTTACATGATTTTTAGTCATGCAACAGATTTGCCTATCATACTTTTTCGCATTCCATGCCGGACAAATCGGTGCACATGTTGTGGGGGGCTAATCAGAAGTAAAAGGACGAAGTAAGGGTGTACCGGTTCACGATGATCATAATTCCTGTTCGCACTACCCGGTGCAACAAAAAGCTTAAAGCGCTCCCCTCTTAAAGGGGCATTCACACGAGGGACGAATCCTCATGGGATAAAGGCGGAGCCTAGTGACATGAACTCTCGAGGAGAAAATCCCCTAAATGTCCCCCGCTCACACGGACGAGGTGAATAAATGGGGGAGACCAGTGTTAACCGACTACTCTGGTGGCTTGTACAGCCCGTTTCACCAGCTGCAGACAACGAAACCACCAGCGCGCTGCCGCTCCCTGTCATAGCAAGTGCAACAATGTGGCCACACACCTGCATGAAATGCCACCATATCCCCCACCGCGGGGGGGATAGTTTGACTTGTCGGGGAAAAGGTCCCCGTCTCCTCCAAGGAGGCGCGAAGATGTCGTGCCTACTCGCTAATTCGTGACGTCTTTGTCACGTGATCCGCAATCCTCGCTTCTCCCCCAAGGATTTATCCTCCGTGTGATTACCCCTTAAAGGAAGTGCTCGAGGTGATGATGCACTGAGGAACGGACATAGCTTTATGCCCCCCTTGTCATTCCCCCTGTGTAGCTTGCAGTGCGTTCGCTGGTTAGAAAGGAGAGAGAAAGGCACTTGAAGCTTGCCACAAATCTTTGTAACTCTGCTTGTACTTGACGGATTCTATAAGTTTTTGCAGCAGTTGATTCATGAGGCAGTAAACTCCTTCAATGAAGTCTTTCGATGATTACTTAGAAGGAAAAGTGTTGCAGGGCCCCAGGTGGTCAAAATTATGTGCAGAACCTCCACTACACTGTCTCTCGTTGCCTAGGTTCAGGTGTCTCCCCAGAAATTTTTTTAGGTGTGTACATTCTGAGAGCAGGGCGGTGGGAAGTAAGTGGGGGGGGCAGGAGGGAGGGACATTAAGTTTAAGCGTTTTAAGTTTTAAGACTTCCCATTTTCAACGCCCGTCTGCATTTCATTTGTCGTCGTGCATGTCTGACATGTATGATGAACGTAAAAAGCGGAAGCAAGGGCGCTTGTGTTATAGCACTGGCGCTTGAGTCGGCGATCCTTGAAACCGTGAGGCCACCTGTTCAAACTCCTTTTTACGTAACCAGGTAGTGGGAGGCATGTCTCGATTGCATTGTGTGGGCACAGTTGCTGTGTATTAGTTTCTCAGGTGCGCGTTTCAAAGGGGTCAAAAAGGATCGGCAGGCAGTGAAGTGGAGCAGTGGGCGGCATTTCCATTGTTGTCCACCATGGGGAGAACAGTGGGAACCCCAAAAACCAGCCAAACGTTTTGACATTCAGCTCAATCAAGCATTGCTTCTTCTTCCTTCAGATATGGCTGAGCAGTGCAAGGACGACGGGAACAACAACTTCAAGTTGAAGATGTACCGCCGGGCTGTGACTTCGTACACAGAGGGACTCAGACAGAAGTGCAAGAGTCTCGAGCTTAATGCCCAACTGTACTGTAACAGGGCAGCGGCCCAGTTACGATTGAGTAAGTAATTGTGGCTTTCTAGTTTTTTTCTCTGGATCACATTTGCTGCATGTACTGTCGTGCTCAGTATGAGCTACGCTACAAGAGTGCATGGCCAAGAGCACTGTAAGGTTGCACAGTGGCACTGATTGGGACATGTTTTCAAGTTATCGGGGGATTATTTGGCTGTTTCTGCGAGTGAACTTCGCCTCGACTTACTTTCATGTTCGCCCTCGTTTTGCCTTGCGGTGATATCAGCTTCAACAACAACTTTGATGGCGATGTTCATTCGCAGGGACAGCCAAACTCTCTTCTAATAACTCAATATTGTGCCATGACCGATGCCACTGTACAACTTTGCAGTGCGCTCGGCCACATGCTCGCGTGTGTAGCTCATACTTAGCGTCTGTAGCTCGTGCCTCTTCTTATTATAACATTACTCACCACAGGAAAAAGCACAGGTTTTGTTAGTGCTGCCGTTATCCTTTCCCTATTACAGCACAGAGACAACAAAATTATATGCTACATAAGCAGCCTAGCTTCAGGCAATGTCAATGTGCAGCACACTTTATGCTTAAATTACTAACTTTGCAGTACAAGTGGGTATGTCACGGAAATCATTCTAGCACGTTCTTAATGCCAGTACAATGATGCTGTTACTGATCTCCACAAAGGATGCAAAGAAAAAAAAACTGCATCACTGTCACTTCCCAAACCCAGCTATTGTCTTAGACCTGGAACCAATATTTATTTATTATTTATATTACGAATAGTACTTTCAGAGCCCGAGGGCATTACAGAAAGGAGTGCTTAATACATACCTATACAAGTGTGCAATACTAATAACTAATACAATTTATGAAAATACAAGTTAACAAAATAGTACAGTATCCTAGTGACACTTCAGATGTTAGTGTCAGTAATTGCAGCGGTGGAAGCGGGAAGCCGTTTCCACTCTGTGCTGGTTTGGGGAATAAAAGAGTCATGAAGGTTAGTTCGGCAAAGTGGCACACCAACCTTAAATTTGCAGTCCACACGTGATGAAATGTACTTCGGTTGAAGAAAAAGATGGTTTTTAACACTTCATTTTTATGATAAATTTTGTGAAAGAGGCAGAGACGAAGACATTTATGACGTAAAGACGGATTGGGAAGTTGTAGCGTGTTCTTCATTGTGGATACAGAGGCATAGCGGGAGTACTTGGACGAGGTAAATTGGGCTGTGCAATTCTGAAGAGATTCGAGTGTATCGATTAGTATGGATTAGCTGTGGTCCCAGATGCTGGATGCATATTCTAGTTTTGTAAAGTCTAAAGCTTCATACAGAATTAGTTTTAAGGAAGAGAGCGCTTTAGAAAAATAATGGCGCCTGCAGACTAGAGTACAGTTATCTTTGTGGGTTACGTAATCAACATGCATATTCCAGGATAGGTCTTTAATAATATTAATCCCAAGGCAGTGGCATAGCCAGGGGCTGGCACACCGGGCCCGTGCCCCCCCTCCCCCGAAAATTTTTTTTCACCATGGCATACAGAGTGAAAAATGACCATTTCAATGAGGTGCCCTCCCCACCCCGAAAAAAAAAAAAAACTCTGGCTACGCCCCTGTATCAAGGTATTTGTAGAAGATGGTGATATTCAAGGTGGCTCCTTTAAGGTGAAAAGTGTAGTGTGGGCTTTGAAGGTGCTGGGTTATTCTCATGATCTTACATTTACTAATGTGTAGTTGCATAAGCCATTTGTCACACCATTGGGATGACTGGTCGAGATCATTTTGGATATTTAGTGAATCAGAGGATTTTGTTATTTTGTGATAAATAACACAGTCATCTGCAGAAAGCTTAAAAGAATACAGAACGCTAACTTTGTGGGCAATGTTTTGTGGCACAACAAGAGTTTAACTGGTAAAAATGACAAATACAACGAAATCATCTGACGAAAAGGATGAGAAACATCCCTTTTTTTTTTTCACCGATTTTTCGTTGTGCCTAGTGGCCACCGGTAGCAGTTTCAATACATCATGACATCCTGTGCACACAGCTGCAGTGCCTGTTCATTGCTTTCGGCGCTACTCACTTGTGGTACATCTGAAACGTCGGGAAAACTTCTCTCTTTGTACGACATATGCTTTCCCGCTGTCGGTCTTCGGTTTTGAAGCGTTCATTGTGGCAGACGGAAATGCCCAACTACTGCTGAACTGAAGGCTGTCATAACATCATCATTGGTCATGACTCACTGTCGCATAGTGATTTTGGCTGCGTAGACTTTGGATATGGGCAGTGCAGCGATCACATCAATCTTGGATGCATTATAAAAGTGTCTTCATTTGCTAGCTCGGAACACTTTGTTGCTTCACTTATACGCACCTGGAAAAAAAAAGGAACAGCAAGAGCACGGGATGGTGGTGCTATGCAGCTGCAGTGTGTGCAAACAAGATTTGCTTTCTGATATCCGTGCTCTCCATCATAACGAAGTCAACCGATCTCGAATAATTCAACCTGTAAACTGCTTGTAGTAACATGGAATGTGACAGCAGCTGCAGCATGCACAGAGCTATGATACAGCCAATAGATTCCACGCATGCGATACCTCGTCGCGCAAAAACAAACTCCGCAGTGGTAGAACGCCAACCGCCTAGGTAAACACAAAGTGATGAAATACGATGCCTTGATTCAGCCGTTATAACTGCTCTTCTGCCTTGATGAAGCTGATGAAACCACACATTTTACATCCTCTGTAACATTAATTTATCTACTGCTGCCGCTGCATGTTGCACCATGTTGCTGGCCCGGACTGCCTGAACGGCATGTCCGTGGCCTCCTGTTCCTCTTAGTCGCTTGGCTCAGGAGGCTTGTAACTGTAAGCAGTTATATTTCTTGGCAAGTTGAAATGGCCTGCGTCATAGAGGTGAATTCATTGCTGGTAGAGGGACTACGACATGAATGCATACTGTGCAGCTATGCCGTGGCACGTAGCTTCAAATAATACCAAGTGATCATGCCCCCTACGGCATGCCTCATAACATGAGCATGGTTCTGGCATGTAAAATTGCCAAGATTTAATTTTCAGTCTAACCGTTGTTTCTAACCTGCATATTTGTCTACTGTGGGGACTAGCTAACAATGTTTTTAACTAGAGCTCTTTAAGCCCCTCACCAGGTCTGACCATTTTGAGCTCACAAGCGCAATGCATACGCTGGGCATTCGCGATCACGTCTGCCAAAATTTGCAACACTACCCACCGCAGAAATGGGTCAAATGTCAAGCTGAACACTGCTTGCCCTTCATCTTGTGGGCGCGCCCCAGAGAATGAGGGGATGATATACGAGAAGGAATGGCCCTACGTAGTTGGTAGTGCTTTGACGTCGCTCCTCTACGTGAACACCTGTGCTCTGATGTCACCCACAGTAGCACATGACACTGCGATAAATATTTAACGCGACATGTGTAGTTTGTGTAACTTGTTGCTTGAATAGATGAATAAAACTTAAGAGCAATATGAAACACGCAAACAGAATGTGTATGCGTTTTTGTTTTTAAATTTTACTGAGAATCGCAGCGAGATGCAAGACTAATCTGCCTCTGTTTTCGCATGCGTTCGCATTCTCGCAGTTCGCGCATCGCACAGACAATGAAACTACTTTTCTATCGCGTTCCAGCGCTCATTAGGCTCATTTATCCTCCCAAGTCCAACTAAATGTTCTTGCAACTCACTACTAGTCTCGTTTCCGTACAAATGTCGCAGCTCTCATGCTCAGTAATAAATTGAAAGCCAAGTGATCGGCGAGGGCGCATCAGGTATAACTGGCAGAGATGAAGCGCAGAGAACGCTGACACAACACCACTCGCGTCTCGGGGGCTCGGGTGCTGGTTTGGGCACATCATGCGCTCGTGACCTTGTGTGAGCATGACGTGTTCATGCGTGTGCGTCATGTGATCCTCCCGCTCGCATGCCGGAGAGAGCAGGGAAGGGATTTGACTTGCAAAGGCTACACGGGGCCAGCAGCAAGAGTTTCAAGCTCACCTTCTCACTTCATGGTTTCGCTCCGCTTCAAAAGATTGAAAGCATGTGAGCTTGGGCATGTTGTTATTCCATCTTAACACCTATAGCGCATAAAAGGGACAGGAACACAGAGTTACGACATGGACGCAGCGCTGCGTCCATATCGTATCTCTGTGTTCCTGTCCCTCTTGTGCGCTATAGGTGTTAAGATCAAAACATTGGTTTTCTCAGCTTCTAATGGACCAATTAGAAAAATTGTTGTGGCATAATGCTCTTTATTGGGCGCTCAACAACTTCCAGTGTTTACACTCAAACCTCGATATAACGAACCCGGATATAACGAAATATCGGTTATAACGAAGTAAATGAAGAATACTCTTGCAACAGTATAGTGTTTGGAATATACCTTTATAACGAATTTTCGGATATAACGAACTTATTTTCGTGTAAGATGCAACCTCGTTATAATGATGTTTGAGTGTAAATAATATTCGTTGTGTCACCTGGTGAAGGGCCCTTTAAGAACAGCTTAGCATCAATGGCTAGGCAGAGTGCGTTTGTTCAGTAAGTCAGAGTAAACGTTCAGTAAGTACCTTCAGCGTGTGGCTGATCATTGGTTCATTGTTATGGGTACATTTTAGCATCCAGTTGTGTCTACTGTCATTAAATATGCCGTGATTGCTGAAATATGCTTAAACTGGTCTGGTCACAGAGCACTGCATCCATAAACAACTTGTTTGCTCTTGTTAAACTTCTTTCTTTGTCATTTGGAAAATTACTTGATGCACTTACCCTTGCCTTGATGTGCAATTCTTACAGAAAATTATGGTTCGGCCTTGGCTGACTCGACGATTGCTTCAAAACTCAAGCCTAACTATGTGAAAGCAATGACAAAAGGTAAGTGTTGGCACAGCTGCTTTAGTTAACAATGTGATAAGGCCACTGCTTTGTTGGGCTTTCGATGTTGTTTCTAAAGAAATATATGCCCAATGGTTTGTCTATTTGTTGCCATTTGGTGAACTAAATCCGTGCATCTTGTAAATCTGAAACTCTTTTTCGTCAGTTGGACATACCACTGAACTTTTCTGTCCAAATGTATTTGCTTTTAGCTGCCTTATGTTGCTGGGAGTTGGAGCGTTATCAGGAGTGCATGGACTGGTGTCAACAGCTCTTAGAGGTAACACTGCTTGCCTTTGTGTTATTAAATGATCCTTGAAGTAGTGCCCTTTGGGGTAGTATACTAAGGAGCACATTAACTGGACTGTCCATTTCGGTGAACACTGATCAGACAGAGCATAATGAAAGCCATTGAATTGTAGCCAGTCAAAACCACTAGCTATCTGGCCCTGTCCAGTCCACGTACGTCGAAGTAGACAGTCCATGTAGTGGGCTCTTATGGAATAACCCACCTATTTGTTTGTAATTGTGCATTTCTTAGGGCTAAAAAATTGTTCGAATGCTGTTGTGTACCAATCACACACCGAGTTCATGGTTTGTTGCCCTTTTCTTCTTTTTTTAGTTGGACCCTGTGAATGCAGAAATGACAATGCTTAAAGACAAGGCAGAGAAAGCTCTGGTATGACCGCTAAGACCGTTCAAAGGCTGCTCATGTTTTGCAACTTTCATTCCTGTCTTGTGCAGTTCATTGACTTGTTGCCCTGCGCCTTCTCTCCTCGATTACAGAGACTAGCTGAGCGGAACAAGAGAAAGGCGGAGCTTAAGGAAAGACTGGCAGCCCGGCAAGAGGCAGCTCTCAGAAGCGCTCTTGTGGTAAGCCTGTTCTCCTGCTCACCACTTTGTATGTTTGCGCCGTAATGTAAAATATGCGGTGCTAAGCAACAGGGATGTAACGGCGCAGTGGTGCTACTATTTTTGGAACAATTGCCTGTGTTTTGGCATATACTTTTAACATTTGGCATGATTTCCTCCGGGATGTGCCATCATATGTACTTCACGCATTAGTTAAAGGTACACTAAAGGCAAATGTTAAGTCAATGTTGATTGTTGAAATAGCGTTCCAGAAACCTCTCAGTGCTTGTTTCGTGCCAAGGAAATGCTCAATTTGAGAGAAAATCGAGTTTTAGTGGTCTGCACAGCATTAGCGCGCTCTAAATCTCGTGCCTGAAGAGGTCTTCTGACTTAACAGTTGCCTTGCCCAACATTGCCCGTCTTTACTGCCTGGCAGCCAATGCTGCGTTTTCTTGCACAATAGTTGCCATCAACCGATCCAACATGCAACTCACATGGCCAGCAGCAGCAGTAGAGCCTGCAGCAGTGCAAAAGTAGCGAGAGCCACAGCAGTAACAATGACCATCGAAGCTTCTCGCGATGGGTTTCGAGGCACTGCACTCAGCCGCTTCGAGCGTAGGGGTTCATTCTGTGGCACCCAGCGGAAAGTCACGTTGGTTTCTTTGCTGCGGCTGCTGTTGCTCAAGCGCACACCATTCGGGCATCAGACAACATTACACAGATGCGGCCTTTTATCTAACCTTCCGTTAGCGTGACTTTTAAGAGCGTACAAAGCACACGCAGCAGTACGTAATAATGCAACTACCACTGAGATGCGACCTCATGAGCGGAGCGCAGTCCGGCGAAAACTGAACTTTTGGACCAGCCACGGCGTTCTCCATGGTAACGCTAGGAAGTTTTTTTTCTCCATGAATCAAACGGAAACACACAAGCGGCATTTAATACATCTTGTAATGCACAAAATGTTCTTTTTATCATAAGTAGTTTGAGTTCTATTGATTTATTCTACTTTGGACTCTTGACGTCATCGGGCTCATTCCAAAATGTCCCACTTGTGCCACATATCGAGGCGTACATTTACCTTAATTTCTTAATCAGTAGAGCACTGCTGTTGATAATTTTGACGTTTTAGACGTTCTCAAACATTGACCTTTCACTCAGACATAAATTATTTGCCTTTAGTGTCCCTTTAAAGGGGTCATGAACCACTTCTTTACGTAAGCATGGAATGGCCTCATTATCGGAGTTTCTTGCCTCAGGAATCAATTGCCACAAATATTTCTCAAATCTGTCAAGAACGACGGCAGTTACAGGGGATTTTCACGCGCTGGAATCGACACAGGGAGGGGTGACATGGTGGAAAGAAGCTGCATCAGCGCACATCATGACCATGAGCACGCATGATAAAACGCGATCGCTTTCTCCCGTTAAAATTCCTGTGTGGGAGCGTGGCTCACTTTGGAATGTTAGAAGACTATGGAGCACGGCGCTGGCACGTGGCGGCACCCCATGGCAAGAAGTGCATCTTACCAAAGCGTTGCTCTCAATTTATGTTGGCTATTGGCCATCTACTGTCCAATGTCACAAAGCAGGCATTGGCAGCAGCGAAGAGAGTTAGCACGGGACTCTGTATTAAAAGAGGACGCTTGATAAAATGGCAACTTCACGCTCCACTTGTGCACTCTCCTTGCCATGCATGACTGCAAGATTTGGCTGGGATTTTCATAGCTGTGTCTGCTATTCACACAATGTGTTTTCTCACCAAGCCAGATGGGTGGTTCATGATCCCTTTAAAAAGTGTGCAGTAAATCTGTGATGGGTGCATCTAGGCTTGTTGCAAATTGGCAAATGTTATTTCGAAGGCTCTTTTCTGTTCTGTTGAAGTGCAACCGGTGCGAGAACTTGGAGAAGGAACTAGACACATTGCAACAAAACATTAGTGGGTGCGGCTCTCCACTTCCATTATAGTACCTTTCATTATGGCTTTGCACTCCTTTAGTGATTTTATAACTGTTCTGTCAGGATCTTATAAAGTACCTACATTGAATTTGCAGAAATCTTCTGCATGTTGGTCTCATCACTTTGGAAGCTTTTTGGTTCTGAAAGGTGGCCAAAAGGTCACTTGACTTGAGCAAGTTTATACATAAAAAGTTCTTGAACTAGAGGTGAAGTAGACATTGGTAGTGTTGCTTAAAAATTGCCTGGTGATTTGACTAGAAACAGCGTGTTGTTTGTTGGTCCATTGCTGTTCCAAAATTGCTACTGCTTGTGCGCAGCATCTAAAAAGGAGTCATCATTGCATAAGTTTTGTATGTATCCCTCAGAAGGTGTCAGCTTGAGGCTAGCTCACTTTAAAAATCCACACATATCCACGAAGTGAATGCTGATGATGGGGCAAAGCAGTGTGCATCGGATCGTGAATTATCTCACCGCCGCCCCGTCCATGGCGGCGGTGAGACTGCACAGAGTGCACGCCTTTATCAGTGACCCCTGGCAGCATTGTGAGTCTCCACCTCCGGTAGACAACGCTTCTGGCGTTTAGCCGCCGTCGCTTGCTGCACCTTCAACTCCAAAGTAGCATGTTGTTGGTGTTGCTGCTTTTATGGTGTTGGGGACTTCTATTTTGTTCTGGTTAAGCGTGTTTTATTTTGTTCTTGTTAACCTTTTTTTCTGTCATGTGCTTTGATTCATGGGTGGTTAAACGTCTGTGTTTATATGGTGTTGTGGCCTTTTATGTTGTTTGTTCTGGTTAACAGCCTTTTGTTAACCTTTTTGTTGTTCATAGATGTTTCGGTTTGTTCACATGCACCTGCACTACATCTGCTGTAGATGACGGCGACGGACAGACATTGTGCGGTCTTAAGGTTCTTCTCCCCTAAAATCATGTGTGCAGTCACCCCTCCTCTTTTTGGTGTCATGCACGCAGAATTTTCACAAACTTCACAGATATCTGTACGTGCTTCTGGTGGTAGTCAGTGGGACTAGACAAAACCCACTTTCAGGAGAGAAGATACTAGTGCACACATATTATGAGCATAATTACATCAACTTATGGATGGTACGCTTTTAGCAAACTGCATGCTTTAACACTCGTACTATGTATTCGGGTTTCACCCACAAAAGGCTGTTACCGACGCTTGGCGCAGGCCGCGTCGTGATGTTCGGGAAACTTCGCGGTTATTTAAGATTATTTTGTTAAGATTATGCGCAGACCGCGAAAAGTCAACCCACCCACTCGTATGTGCCACATTCCAGAGCTCATGCGAGCCGCAGCGATAACGCTGGAAAGTTTGATGTGTGATCTATAAAAGACAGCGCATTCCAGCGATGATCAGTTTATTGACAGCCGACGCTTTGTTCGCCGCTCTCAGTCTACAGCGTGGATTGCTTGTAGAGTGAGGTTTCGTTTTCAGGGCACAGGTTTGCCCAAATAAAAAGTTCACTCTTGAAGCCACTGACTGCTCCCTTCGTCAAACATCACGACCCCGTAACAGCAGTTACGTCGTCATTCACACATCATTCCTGTTGTAAAGTAGGACATCATAATACATTCCTTGCAGATGTGTGTTGTCAACTGCAAATTTGCTGAAACCTGTCCTTTTCACTCTAGCTTTGAGTCATCTACTTATGTGGTTTCCCAGCTGCCTGAGTATGCTTGTGCAGTTTTGTGGACAAGGGATACATATTACAAGGGTTGTTCTTCTTGCTTTTATAAACTACAGGAACGAGGAATTGAACTTCCCAAACCGAAGGATGAGGAACTGGAGTACAACCCCTTCTATCCACTCACGCCCACCCACCCTGCCTTGCAGGGCCACAGGGTGCACCAATCACCAACAGGCGACGGCCTTGTGTGGCCTGCCGTTTTCCTCTACCCCGAGGTACTTGCCTTTCTCGCATGTCCTTACGTGAAATGCAAAGCTTAGCATCTTAAACAAGAAAAAGGGGAGCTGAACGATTTGGTTTTTCTATTGGTCACAAGCGCATGAAGCCAGGGAAAGCATTGGCGACGTTATCAGTTTGTTCTAGTTGAAATGTAGAAATATTTTTTTAATTACAGTAGACTCAATAATTCTACTTGAGGGGACCTTGGGATTTCGTTTTAATTATGAGAAGTTTGAAGAATCAGGAAATTCTCAGAAATATGACTCGGGGCAACATACCAACTAGTGTTGTGATGTTTATTATTTCCCAGCACCGCAGCAACACCATAGACAGCTCTGCACGATTGCCAGCATAGTTTTTAGACGTAAGTGATGATACTGGTACTTCTTATTGTACACGCATGCACACAACTATAAATAAGGTACGAAATATGTTGTGTCCCGTGACAGCTTGTAGCCCCTTTCTGTTCTTATGACTCTTTACCTCACGACACCAGTGTACTGTGGCGAAATTGACTTTAAGAAGCGTTTGGCATGTGGTAGGCCAAGACCAGTGTTGGCGGTAACGCATTACTAGTAAGGCTGTTACCAGTAACGCATTACTTTTTTCGTTAATTTAGTAACGTACTCGTTACCATTTTGTTAACTGAAATGGGTAATGTACCTACGTTAACATTTTTTGGTAACGTGAGGTATCACGTTACACATTGCTTTTTATTCCGATTATCCCGGGAGTCTTACACAAAACTCCTTCCACTCGTAGGTGCCACATTCCCAGAGCCACCCTTTTTTCGCAGTGGCGCACTGCTATCGGCCTCCCAGGTGTTGAGAATAAGGATTGTCATCTAATACATCATTCGAGCGCCTATTTACTGTAGCTGCGGACGTATTCTCTAAGAAGTGAGGCACGCTGTCTGACGACAGCGTAGAAATAGAGCTGTTGTCTAAATTCTACAATTTGTAGTTGTCAGCAAGTTGTTTATGCATTACTATAGCGCTGTTTATCAGTGCTGTTTTCACAATAAAATTTGCCTCTATCTGCTTTTAACTGTGGTCTTGTTGCTGAATTCCTGAGCGACCGAGGCTGACCTTGAATGCCTTCTCATAAACACTAGCAATTTTTGCAGGAGTTATATAGGTTAAAGGGGCAAAAATGATATGCTGCAACAATTTGTTTTCCGCGACTATGCAATTTAAGGATTTCTTTATTCCTACAAGATCTGCACATGCTTTTTGTATGCTAAGCATGCTGTCAGAATTACTCTAAATTTGTTGAGAGATCAGCGATGTTTTCTTTCCAGATGGCATTGAGGATGAAGTCTCATTTTCTGTTTACTGTCACTTTGAGAAATGGCTTTACGCTGTGCTACAAATTTACAAGCTATCATATGTATCGAAACATTAAGGCCATTATAATATTGCTCAAGTCCGGCACACCTGTGCAAATTTTCCAGCTATATCAGTAATTCAGCTAAGATTGTTGTTTTGTTAGAGGATTTATGTGAAATATAAATATGAGGTGTACTAAATTCTTATTCTGGTGCCTGCAGCCAGGGTTCAGTGATTAAAATTTCTGACCCTGGAGTAATGGCAAAAGTGACGCGCATTACATTTTTTTCCGGTAAAAGTAATGCTACCGCGTTAGCTTTTTTTTGTAATTAACGTAGGGCAGTAACGCGTTCCTTTTTTGTTAGCATAATGAGTAACGTATTTAATTATTTATTTTTCGTTACGCATACAGCACTGGCCAGAACCAAGCTGCCCCTTTTTTTTTGTGTTTGTTTTTTTCTTCCTCTGTCGGCATGCGATTGTTGGTGTGCGTGGCTTGGCTAGTTTGGCCGTTGCATAGGCAGACAGTCGACTTAATTTGTGACTGGTAGTGACAAAAATGTGAATGTTCAGCTAGAAGCAACAAAGGCAGCACACATTTCCTGACATGGATAAGCAAGAACCGAATTAACCGAATTTGGTGCAGTGGGGCAGTTTGAATTAGGCGACTTTAAAATACATTGAAAAATATAGTGGGCCAGCCAATAATTTGAGATTTGTATGAATTAACCAAAAGTTTGAATTATCAAGAGTCTGCTGTATTTCTAGATACTGCCATGCGCGTTTCTTTTGCTGTATTCTGTTTACACTCACAAAGACCGTCAGCAATGCTCAGTGCAAACTGTGCTTCATTGTTCGAGAAGTTTCACGATTATTGTAGATCGTTTTGTTAAGATTGCGTGCAAGACGCGTACACTCGAGCTTATTCCAGAGCTTATGCGACAACCAGTGAAAAGGCTGGAATATTCGATGACACACGTATATAAATGCCGACGCGCTTCAGCGCTTGTCAGTTTTTCGACGACCGACGCTCTGTGCGCCGATATCAGTCTACAGTGTGCATTGCCTGCTGTAATATGAGTTTCAGTTTCGCGGCCACAAGTTCGGCCAAATAAAGAGGTTCACCTCGAAGAAGCCTACTCCTGTCTCCATCCACGTCACAACAACGTGACAATATCAAGCTCATTCCTGGAGTTACGTAGGTGCCGAGTCCCGGCAGTTCGTGACGTTCAACTTATTGGAGCACCCATTTCTGCCCAATGCCATGATAAATGACGGTGATGAATACCATCACCTTTTCATTTTGTGATTGCCTGCAGGTGATGGAGTCAGACTTTGTGCAAAGCTTTGATGAGTCCTCGACCTTTGGAGAGCAGCTTGAGCTGCTGTTTGGAGACACCGTCAGCCAGCCTGAGTGGAATGCCAGTGGTCGCTACACTCCCAGCAATGTTTCAGTAGGTCACATTGTCGTGTTTTTCCTCGTCTGCACTTCTATCTGATACTTTTTGCTTGTAGCTAGAAGGAACATAGATAAAAAAATCCCCGAACCACACTACAGAGCAAAAGGCACAGTGCTGAAATCAAACAAAAGACTACTTATTGCACCTTCTAAACAGTAAGCCAGCCAAATGATTCATTTACACCTTGATATAACAAACTTCAATAAAATGAAATTTGCGATGTAAGGTAATTCATTTTTTATACCTTCGTGTTCATAGAACACATGTATTTTTAACCTCAATAACACAAAGCATGCTTATCCGTGATTTCAATACTATAATGATGTTTTGCCCAATGCTGCAAAGGCAGAGTGCAACTTATGCTGGTGTCAGTGGTGAAGTGGTTGAGTAATGTGCAGTTTTTGCTACTGTAGCATGAAACCACGTGAAATTTGATAATACTTGTGTTGTTGCACAAAGTGAAGTTGCTGGCAAGCACAATGTTAGTTCGTTTATTTCAGTCATGTTCAGCTTCCCCGTCATGTACTGTGACAATTAGGCACAGTTAGCAGAGAGAGGCTAGAACAATCTGAAATTTCCAACAAGCCTAGGCTGGCAATGTGTTTCAATAGTTTTTCAGCTCACCTTGAATCTAAGGAATCTAAGTGCTTTAGCCTCTCATTATACTCGGATACAACTCAAAAAATAAAGCAGCTTTTGGCAAAAAAAAGGACCCCTCTCCAGCCAATGGCGTCTCCGTGTCATTGTGACCCTGCGGCAGACCACCTTCGCGCCGCGCTCACAAGAGGAATCGCAAAGCAGCGTGTCAAAGCGTGTCGCAAAGTGGCCGCTGCACCATTGGCTGGAGGGGGGGTCCTTTGACGACGAAAAGCCCCTTTTTTTCTTGAGTTAAACCGGAGTATATGTAGTGTGTTGCCAGCATTTGCTAAATCCGAGGAGCTAGCAGCTCATTGTTGTATACTAACAACTAATCTTTTGTAGAGAAATTCTTGTTCATCACATTTTCTTTTTATCAGAAGATATCCAGGCTCTTTGAAATTTCTGTTTTGTTGTCTAACGTTATATTGAACTATTAATTATAGCATTGGGATTTGTCGTAGGTTTGGTTCAAAGACCACTTCACTGGAAAGCCTGCGGCCATCTCACCAAAAACAACTCTGAAGACTGTAGTCTTTGACAAAAGGCAAGTTTTTATAATAAACTTCATTGCCCAAAAATTAAGTGTAAGAGAGAGGAAGGCCTGGAGGTTAACCAGATATTAGCATCTTGTTTGCTACCTTGCACTGGGGTTGGGAGAAATAGAGGCAAGAAATAGGGTGTATTGAGAGAGAGAGTTTAACCCTATGAGTGTTCTTGTCATACATGTACAGCGGTGGTTTTCTGTCCCGCAGTGTCTTTACCGTGTGAGTATGTTTTCAAATCTCCACTTGAAATTTCGCGCCATAATGACGATGCATGCTCACTGGGGGATGCTGCCACCTCCTAGGACTTACAAAAGGTGTTGGTAAATGATTGTGCTACCTTCTTGCAGAGATAAACAGAACTGATTTGTAGAGTCAGCGAGTCATGCGGTCGGCGCGACGCTGATGGGCAACGCCCTTTCGTGGTTTCGGTTTCGCCATGTGATCACAACAGAGGCATGTGAAACTTCGTTTTAGATGCGAAGCATCTTATGCTCGGGGCTCTGTCCGTCCCTCCCACGTCCCACGTCCCGCGTCCGGCCACTTTCATGAAGTAGGGAAGCACCCATTATGCGAACCAGAACACTGTAGTAATATGAAGGCTGTCAACCACTATCACAGTCATCAGAGTAATGACCGAGAGCACAGAGAGGCTGCTTAGCAATGGCTAGGCAGGTGGTGTCTGCCGCCCAGGTTGACCCCATTCCTTAATTTTGCTTGCATGTGTTTGGAGGGGGCTTAGTCCGTCCCTCCTTCCCACGTCCTACACCACCACAGCGGATGCGTGTCCCCTCCCCCCTCTCTCTTCTACGCTCACCCCCTTCCTCTCCTCTAGGAATCCTCTACCCTACGGAGCGTCCCACACCCCCCTACAGCGCATGCGCGTCCCCTCCCCTATCCTCTCCTACGCTCAACCCCACTCTCTCCTCTCGGAATCCTCTACTCTACGGAGCAGCTCCCGCGTCCCCTTCTCCTCTCCTACGGTCCCCCCCCCGTCCTTTCCTCTAGGAATCCTCTACGGAGCAGCGCGCACGACAGGTGGTGTGACAGCTGCATACTCCGCTGGGGGCGCCATGGTAGTTCCGCGGTGTGAAAATGACCTAGCGCCCGCGCCTCATTCTCTCTCCTGTGCAGCGCCTCGATGAGCGCCCGGACCGCTGCCGTGAAATGAGAGCGGCGACGTTCCTCCCGCTTAAGCTAGCTAATTATCTCCCCGCTGCTTCGCATCCACACATGGTTCCCTTTAGCGGGAGATGGGGAAGGTTTTTATCTTTATCGGCACTTCCTTGCAGGGGCTGTGAAAGTTGATCTGCATCTTTATTCGCGCTGCTCTTAGCTTGTTCATCTCTGACACTCATGGGGTGTTCTCGTTCTCCTTAATTACCATGTTTACTCAGCCGCGGAGAAAATGCCACGTGTGTGTGCCAACACAACTCGTCAGTGCAAGAGAAGAACAGACACTTGTTTCAAGGAATACCGCACTCTGAAATAATACTGAACATTATGCAGTTCTGAGTGACAATGACACCATCATATTATTCCTGAGTTCTTTTATAATTTTTTTCCTGACTTTACACGTTTCGTGCATTCAAAAAATCGCAATAAAGTAATTTTACCATTTGCGAAAAATTTTTTCGAAAAAGTTCGACACTCAAAGGTTCAAGAAGATCCTATAGTAAGTAATATGGTCCATTCCAACTCGGTAAACATAATTTTTGTGCGGACAGGCAGTCCAGCATGACGACGGTGCACTGACCCGGTTTTGCGACTACCCGCATTTTACAACGAATCGGTTTGGTCCTGGCAATACCCTTATAAAAATAATGTATTAAAAATCTCAGTTACACGACACAATTTTACGGCAAACCCGCACCGTACGACGACTCTCCAATACCATCTGAGAAAAAAAAAATTTTTTTTTTTACATTAATCTAACATCAACGAAATATTCGAGGGTGCAAAATGAAAGCTTTTGTGCCTCAAGGTTGGCAATTGTAAAAAAGTTGTAGAGCGAGACAGGTACAGTGCTTCTTAGAATGGAAAATTTATTGTCTTAGCAGTTCATGAGCTCGCTTCTGCATGCCCCTCGACCGCAAGCATATCCAAGGCCGTTACCTAGACAAGCTTTATCTACACACAGTAGCTTCCGCTAGTCGGCAAGCTCGTCTTCGAGATCCGGATATTTTTGTATGTTTTCAGCCTGTGGAAACTTCTCCCGGTCGACATGCAGCTGACGATCTCCCTTTGTATGCAACACTCGCAGTCACAGGCCTCGACCATACAAGAAGGACATATCGCTGCTATATTCACCTATGCAAGATAACTTTCCCTTGACATAAGCGTTCATAATAACAGCGGCACATCACTAATTGGGCTTCGCAAGGGAACAAGTAGGACCCGCGCAGTAGCTCAGTCTCGCACAAAAGCATCCTACACGAACTCGCATGTGCTCCATCACCGATATGTGATGGCGTTGATACTGCATCGTGACTCTTTTGACAAGAGGCTGTTGCTGTTGCCAATGTGGTTTCAGTTTCGTTTTTATACGCAGGCAATTTTCAGACTCGTTTTGTCGGAAAGAAGGTGTGTGTTGTATTCGATTTGTTTTTGATGTTGAGAATAAAGATTCGCTCACACCTCCTTTCTAGCTGTAATTTTTAACAGCAATTTAGTCTACCTTCCTGGGAGAAGCGCAGGATCAGGCAGTCTGTACCCGTTTTTTGGGGCAAGGCTGAGTCATTGCCTACATTCTTAATTTTTCAATTATACGACAGTTTCGCATGGTCCTTGTGAAGTCGTATAATCGGAGTTCTAGTGTGTTCAAAATACCCTTGGCTTGAAGAAAAGTGTTAAATACACTCCTGCGAAATGGTCAGGCATTTGGATAACCCTTGTCACCTTTTTTGTAATTGTGTGACGATACAGCTTGCAATTGATCCGATTCTGGAGACAGTACCCAGTGTTCATTTATATTTTCTGTATAACAAGCAGACACTTTTACGCTCATGTTTTAGTCAGCTTTTGTGAAAAAAATGTGGTCTTTTTCATACTTTTTTCTTGGTTCAGTAAGAATCTCCCAAGAAATGTTTTAATACCCATCTCATTTTGCCTAGCCCTTCTCTACAGCCATTTGCTTTACGCATGTATAGTTTTTAGTATTTTACTGATTCTTTTTGTGCATGTTCCAAGTGAGACCTCAGATTTGTTTCTCGCCCACAGGTGAATGATGGTTGTTGGACCCATAATAATACCCTGTATAAAATGCGTGTCCATATGGATGACGGAGAAATAATATCCTGCTACTGTGCATGTCTATCTGTATTCAATTGCTACTACCGTATTTACTCGCATAATAGGCGCACTCGCATAATAGGCACACCCCCAGTTTGGTCGCGAAAAATCAGATTTTTTTTATTTCCGCGCATAATAGGCGCACCGCGAACTTGGCCGTGATCAGTAGTTCTGTACCGTATTTGCACGGTTGCAAGTCGACGCCTTCTTAAGTTAACTGGATCGAGGAAAAATAAAAGCACTGCGGCAGCGCTGCGCCAGCTGCGCGGGCTCGCCCAGTGAGAAGGGCGGTTGCCTGGGCCTGGGCGTCGGAGTGACCTTTGCACCGGCGTGGCTCCGGCCGCTTGCCGGCCGCGCGCGCTCCACGTGGAACGTGCGGTCGCGTCCTTATCAAGTGCGCTTTGAGTTTCCTGTTGTGAAAAGTGTCGTCGCGCGTTTGCTATGTTGGGACGCGTGTACGCGCGGGAGAAGAAGACACGACCGCGCGGCGTGGATCCCAAACATCAACTGTTTATTCAGGTTCTCTGGAGGTTCCGGAGAGCAGCGGAGGGTGGCGCTGCCTGGCGGCTTGGCTTGGCTGCCGCCACAGCACTCCCCCCCCTAGTGAGTTGCCGAACGGAGTTAAAGGTCCAGGCGAGTGGGTGCTCTTGATAGCCGCCCACTGTGCGTCAGCCGGGAGGGCACCTCGTGGACTTGGGCTGGCATTGAAGCTGGGGGTCCTGGCGATGATTCCCTTAGTGGAGGCAACACGGCGTCGTCACGGTCCATGTGTGCTGGCTTGATGCGGTCCAACGACACGACCTCCTCACGGCCGTTTCTCTTGATTGTGAATTGCTTGTTGCCACGGCGGAGGACTTGAAACGGCCCATCATAGGGTGGCTGAAGAGGTCGCCGAACCGCGTCGTGTCGTACAAACACATATGGGCACGATGTGAGCTGTCGGTCGACGTGCACCACACGCGACCCTGGGGGCCGTGGAGGTACCGCGCGCAGTTTGCTCATGACGTTGCGTAGGCGAAGTGCATAGTCGCTGCAAGCTATGGATGCCTCCTCTGAGCCGCGCGCAAAGAGCTCTCCCGGCAGCCTGAGTGTCGTGCCGTAGACCAGCTCAGCGGCGCTGCAGCCAATGTCCTCTTTCAAGGTGGACCTTATACCCAAAAGAACGAGTGGGAGGGCCTCCACCCAGTTGTGTTCCTCGGTTGCCGTGAGCGCAGCCTTCAGCTGGCGGTGAAAGCGCTCCACCATGCCGTTGCTCATGGGGTGGTACGCTGTCGTGCGTATGCGTGAGGTGCCCATGAGCTGACTGATGGCAGTGAAAAGGGCTGATTCGAATTGTCGGCCGCGGTCTGTTGTTATCGTGGAGGGCACACCGAAACGGGCTACCCAGTGGTACAGGAAAGCACTCGCAACCGTCTCGGCAGTGATGTCCGCGATAGGGATGGCCTCCGCCCAGCGGGTGAACCTGTCGACACAGGTCAGCAGGTAGGCCTTTCCGTGGCAGGGTGGCAGTGGGCCGACGATGTCCAGGTGGACATGATCAAAGCGAGAATTCGGAGTGGGGAGTGTTCCCAGTGCTGTCGAGGTATGGCGTTGTATCTTAGAGCGCTGGCAAGCTACACATTCGCGTGCCCAGCGTCGGACGTCCCGATTTACGCCCGGCCAGACAAATCTTGCCGTCACCAGTCTTTGGGTGGCTCTAATCCCCGGATGAGACAGTCTGTGCAAGGACTCGAACACATGGCGACGGAGGCTCGCGGGGCACGAACGGGCGAGTTCTACTGACGCTTGTGTCACAGCAAACCTTGTCCTCGCAGAAGGCTTCTTTTGCTTCTTGAGACCAGGAGAGGGTGTCCGAGCCATTTCGTGAAGTGGCCAGCAGGTCGTGAAGAGGTTGAAGGATCTGGGCGCAGCGGGGAATGAAACGGCGGTAGAAGTTTACCAAACCCAGAAATTCCCGAAGCTGGCGCTTGGCGGTCGGCTGCGGAAATCCTTGCACGGCTTCAACCTTGTTGGGTTGAGGAAGAACTCCTGAGGCGGAGATGACGTGTCCAAGAAACGAGAGTTGTCGCACACCAAGCTCGCATTTGGCCATGTTCACGACCACGCCATGTTCCACTAAGCGCTGGAAGACGATGCGCAGATGATTCACGTGCTCTTCCGGAGTGCTGCTGGCGACTAGCAAGTCGTCAAGATAGGCGTGGCAGAAGTTGAGGCCGCGTATGGCACCGTCCATGAACCGCTGGAATGTCTGACCCGCGTTTCGGAGTCCGAATGGCATTCGGAGGAATTCGAAAAGTCCGAAAGGCGTTGCGATGGCGGTCTTCGGGACGTCCTCCGGGGCAACGGGAATCTGATGGTATGCCCGCACCAGGTCAATCTTCGAGAAGATAGTGGCACCGTGAAGCCTCGTCGTGACATCGTGTATGTGCGGTACCGGGTATCTGTCTGGAGTCGTTACCTGGTTCAGCGCCCTATAGTCCCCGCATGGTCGCCAGTCTCCCGGCGTTGACTTTGGCACCATATAAAGTGGAGATGCCCAGGCGCTCGACGAGGGTCTGATGATCCCTAGCTCCATCATGTGTTCAAATTCCTGTCGTGCGACCTTCAACTTCTCTGGAGGCAAACGGCGAGGCCGCGCGTGCACGGGTGGGCCGCTGGTGGCGATGTAATGGCGTACCTCATGCTTCACCGCGGCGCTGGCTGGCGGCTGCCTCGTCAACTCGGGAAAATCCTGCAGAATGCGAGTAAAACGTTCTGCACCGGACGGCCCGAGCAGAGTGGGGCTCAGCGGAGGGTGGTGCGAGGGATTGCCTTGTACAGTTGCCTGCGACACGGGATCGTGAAGGCGGCGGTTGCGCACGTCGACGAGAAGGCCGAAATGCCGAAGAAAGTCCGCACCCAAGATGGCGAACTTCACTGCTGCCACGATGAAAATCCACCGGAACGTTCTGTTCAAGCCTAAATCGAGTGGCAGCGAGCGATGTCCGTAGGTGGCGATGGTTGTGTTGTTGACCGCCTGAAGCGGGGACGCACTGGGGACACGGCGATCGGTGGACCCAACCGGCAGCACGCTCACCTCAGCGCCGGTGTCCACGAGGAATCGAAGGCCACTGTCGCGGTCGGTGAGGAAAAACACTGATGGACGACGTTCGGGGGCCTCTGCGACACTGGTCGTCCTCAGTGCCGGCCGCTCCCGTTTCCCGCATAGTCGCACGGAGGAATGCATTTGCGAGCAGCATTGCCATGCTTCCTGTGATACCAGCAGATTCTCTGTTGCACTGCTGGGCGCTGGCGCTCCTCGGGAGTGCTGCGGGCCTGCATCGCTGCGACGGTATCGGCGAGGCGGGATATCTGCTCCCGGATGTCATGCAGCGTGGTCGTGGGCGCGCCGCCGGCGATGTCTGGCTGTAGCGCCGCGACGGACGGCGGAGCGACCGCCAGCACCGAGTCCGCGAGCTCGGCGAGTTGAGACAGGCGTTTGTCGGCAGCCGAGGCGAGGACCATGCGCACGTTGACCGGAAGTCGCTGTAGGAACAGCTCGCGAAGCAGTCTGCTGTCGGCATCGGTGGTGGCTGCACCGGCCGTGTGCAACAGCTGCCTCATGTGGCGCAACAATTGGCTGGGCGTCCGGTCCCCGAGCTCGGTGTCGTGCAGTAGCTGCTGCAGTCGCTGAGGCTCCGACGGCGTGAGGCGGCTGATGAGCAGCTGTCTGAGCGCTGTGTACGCGTTCTCTGCAGGTGGAGCGACCAGCAGATCGCGTATCTCGCTCGCTATTGCCGGTGGGAGGCTGGCGACCACGTGGTGGTACTTTGTTAGCTCAGCGGCAATACGACGAGCGGTGAATTGGGACTCCACCTGCAGGAACCACAGCTGCGGGTCCGCTGTCCAAAACGGCGGGAGCCTGATGTCGACGGCGGAGATGGCCGGTGCGTCATGGGGAGTCTCCATGGCGTCGATCGCTTGAAAAAGGCGGTAAGCCTCGTCCGGGTCACCACTGTTGGGACGCGTGTACGCGCGGGAGAAGAAGACACGACCGCGCGGCGTGGATCCCAAACATCAACTGTTTATTCAGGTTCTCTGGAGGTTCCGGAGAGCAGCGGAGGGTGGCGCTGCCTGGCGGCTTGGCTTGGCTTGGCTGCCGCCACAGCTACCTCGTCCGCAAATTTAAAAGCATTTCGGCTTTCCGACGCGAGCTCTCGCCTTTGCTGCCACTACGCGGACTTGCGCAAGCTCGGCGGACTTTCGTCGCCGCTTATTTCCCGGCCGCGAACCTTAACATCGTATCACGCGCGCTGCTCTTGAATCAGTGCTTTTCGACGCCCAATCTTCATGTGGTGTTGTGCAAACTTCCCGCGACAACATGCCGAACCGTAGGCTAGGCCTAATCAGCGTTGGTTGCTTTTCCGTGGCGGTCGCGGGCGATCAAAGTTGCGGTTTAGTACGGAATCAACGTAACTCTTTTGCGGTGGCTCTACTTGAAGGAAAGGGGGGCTTGGTGGCTCTTGTAACACTCGAATGGTGGTTCGCGATTCGATGTCTTCGATATGGGGTGCGAGCCCGTGAAATCGAACGATCCGTTCAGAGCACAAAATTTCGGTCGTGATGAAACGTAATCGGCGAATTTCTGCGATGGCGCTTTCTTTTCGTACGTTTTTTTTTTTTTCGCATTCATTCTGTTGGCAACGCGGGTCTATCGATGTTAATATTTGGAAATTTGAATGCTTGTGAAGCGCATCGCATGCCTCGATTCTCGGACACGCGAGACTGCATGCTCAACACGTTTTGCGCTAGTGTAGCCTATGAACAAGGTTGTTTCGGCTGTAGTGCGAATATTCGTGACTTCGGTGATTTACGTTATCAGCGGTCTATGCAGCAATCGGAAATAAAATTTTCGGAAATTTTACCCCGCGTAATAGGCGCACCCCGAACTTGGAGCTGGATTTTCTTGAAAAAAAAGTGCGCCTATTATGCGAGTAAATACGGTATGTATGATGTCAGCAGTACTTGAAGCCATCTAAAGGAGAGCTTTCGGTTGTCAGACAACCTCAGGCACTGACTTTCAAACAACCATGTCTAACGTTGCATTATTGTTCATTGTTTGAACTATTTAATGTTTTTTCACTTGTTTTGTTATCACCACAGTTGGTCATATTAATCTGAAGACATTTGTTCTCTCTACTCTCTCCTCAGATTCCACATTGACAATGGGACAACGTCATTTTGGGTCTTACCCGAAGGCACGGAGTACGAGGCACGTTTCCTTGCCGAAACGGGCAGCATGTGACGTCTGAGAGAAAATAAATGATAGTCTCTTTTCGCACGAACATGAATGTGACATCTTTTATTTCTCAACATTTAATAACTGTATTCGTTTCTCTTTTTTTTTTTTTTGTCAATATTTGCATGCACAATTTCAACAAATCCAAGATTGGTTGTTTTGTTCACATGACCCAAACAGGAATGAGTGCGACACGACCATAGTGCCGTCTGTAGCAGCAGCATTAGGTCACGGCTGGTCGTTAACAAGTGATTTATCAGAGAGTTGCTATGCTTTGATTTGCAACACCACTACTAAGGCCTAAACAAATAATTTCATTTATCTTTCTTTTTTTAAGCTTAAGGCCTATTCTTCTGTGCATGTAGCCTACCCAAACTTCACTAATCAGTTGCTCTTTTCAAGCCACAAGCGATTCTCAAGAACGTTGTTCTCGGGGCCTCAGAGTCGACATTTAAAATATTTGGTAGAAGTGGCGCGGGCATTTTACCGTCCCGCCTGCAGTAGTAGGTTTCAAAGGAGTCTATTATGGTAGCTAGCAACATTATGCTTACTCCTCGAGTAGATGCTCATCATGGTATACCCATCACTTGTTTGCCGTTTGGTCTTACTGCATAAGTGAAACCTCGTTAATATGTACGTACCTGCCGGGAACGCGGCATGACTACACGTTGAACGGTAGCACGCGTTAACCACCAAGTACAAATTTGCATCTCCTGATGGGTGCCATCGCCGCCAACAAAGAAATGAATACAGTGCCACAGCAAATATTGCCTAAAATACCCACCAAAAAAGGCATTTTCTTTCTTTTTGCCAAAGTGCAGAAAAAAAATTACACCATCTCCCGCGAAAGGGAGCCCTGTGTGGATGCGAAGCAGAGGGGAGGTGGTTAGCTTGAGCAGGAGAAATGTCGCCGCATCCGTTTCCTTTCGGCTTCGCGAGCCCGAAGTTCGGGATCGCCACGTCGCCGCTCCCGTTTCGCGGCAGCGGCCCGAGCGTTCATCGCGGCGCTGCACAGGAGAGAGAATAAGGCGCGCTCGCTCCGTGATTTTCATACCGCAGAACTACCGTGGCGCCCCCCAGCGGAGTATGCAGCTGTCGCACCACCTGTCGTGCGCGCCGCTCCGTAGAGTAGAAGATTCCTAAAGGAGAGAAAGGGGGGGAGCGTAGGAGAGAGAGGGGGGAGGGGACGCGCATGCGCTGTGGGGTTGTGGGACTCGGGAAGAACGGACAAAGCCCCCGCCATAAGCTGCTTCGCATCTAATATTTTGGCACTCGCGCACGGCCATTCGATTGCGCGCGTTCTCCGGCGCGGTGGCGACGCTGAGTATTTCGAAACTACTGCAGGGTTTGGGATAGGCAGCCACTGGCATAGCAACAGAACGGACAATAATGGCTTTCCGCGATGCGTGTGTACGCATCTGTATCGCGATCATCTACAAAGAGAAAACTGACACAGTTTCACTGAAACGCAATCGACCGTGTACGTACGGGGAGCCGATTGTTTTCAGGCTAGTTGCGTGCAGCGCATCGCCTACACTGGGCTGGCCGGGGACCGCGCGCGTTCTCGGTTTGACTTGTTTTTCTTGCTATGGTTAGGCCGTAAATGTAAACAGATGGCAGGCTTCCTTCTTCGTCGACACCGGCTGTCGTGTCGGCAGTACATGATAAAGGCCTGACCACCACACGTACGCGTTGCCGCATGTCAGCGCGTGGCTTTCTGACGCGGCCGCGCCCTCTCCCTATGGAGAGAGAGGGCATGTGGCTACACGAAGCTGCGCGCTCCCCTCTCTTCACAGGGAGAGGGCGCGGCGCCGCGTCAAAAAGCCACGCGCTGACACGCTGCAACGCGTACGTGTGGTCAGGCCACCTGTGCTCATCCGATATGAAAATTAGGACGACGGGATCTAGGTGGTAGCGCAACTTCAAAGAGCTCGGTGACAACATGCAGTGTGTTGGACAATTGGCGCAAGTACAAAAAAACTCGCACCAAAACAAACGTACACTGTGCCAGTGTGGCTGCCAACACGCATGCAGGTGCACGTTTCTGTGGCACGCCACAGAAACGTGTTTTTGTTGCGATGTGATTCAAATATAGTTCTTATAATCACACGTATGATTGAGAATATTATCGGCGTCATTATACGCGAAATCTTGCATGCAGATGCAGCCTGTTCAGGAACGTTGGGTGCGGCAGAGCCTAATGGACCCCTTGCCACCCTTGCGCCTACTGTCCAAAGCTCGTAAAGTTGCCGTGTCACGTGGGTGACGGGCCCAACTCCATCTTCGTCGAACTCCCTAATGGAGTTTGACATTGGTGGAGTTTAACGGAGCTAGGTGGTGGTCGTGTGACAGGGGACGGTGTCCACACTCACGCTTCAGGCGACAGTACCGGACACTAGTCTCGAAGGCTTTGCTTTTGTACACGGCAAGCACCTACTAACGAGTCATAACCGCCTTGTCAAAAACACCAACAAAATAACGTATATTGAATTTAATTTAACATTATATATAATTCTTTACAAACTACTGAATTCTTTTAGTTTCTAATATCAGTGTTAAAAAGCTAGGGCAAAGGTGAACGTTTCAAGTCGAGTGAAGTCACAGGGAAGTCGGCTGAAGAACGATACACGATACGTGACATGTGTAGCCGCGAGTGGACGTGAGCACGTTGTTTTGAAAGTGTTTTAAAACATTTCCAGAGTTCAGAAAGGTTTGGAGTCGTGCGTTGACGTCCTGAAGAGAGTTTCTGACGACGTTGAAAACCCCGGGGCTGAACAGTCGGGCAGTGTCATGGACGACGAAGCGAGAATGAGGCTGCTTGAACAGCTTCAACGAGAAGAGGATGAATTCATTGCCAGTTTAAAACCAAGTAAATATAAGGATGGCTGGAAAGAAGAAACGTGGGAGAAGGTGGGCACGCAAACGAGTTGTTTTTTCTTTCTCTGTGGTCAAACTTTCACGACATAAGTGATTTGGTGAAACGCGAACGGAGCGAAACAGCTAAATCTGTTACCAGCTACAGCGCACAGCAACCCGCAGCTTCTGTCGTCGCGATTGCTTTTGCGCTCGTAAAATTAGTGGGCAAATTTACACTGGCAATCAATGCGCATGGCAAGCCCTTACGCTACGATTGCGAGCCATAGTCATGCTGCCAAAATGGCCATTTTACTTGATGTTACTATGCTTGATGTTGTCCGAAAGCAACTGTATAAATGTATATGTTGCGGGCAGCCCGACAGAGTAGGGTGCACGGAATGTTGGCGTCATTGCGCCCCCCATTGGCTGGCTGCAGTCGCGTTACCAAACTGGGGGCATTTATTCATCAGTGGTTTTGTATTTGCATTGTCGCTGTTGACCCTGGCTCTCTCAGTAGCGATGTTTGCGAAACAGTGAGAACCTCGAAGCGGCATGCCCCCCCCCCCCCCCCTATGGATACGGCCCAAAGTAGCGGTACCGCAGAGAAAAAGAAACAAAGAGATTGACAGTGTCACCAGAGGGCCAGTAACCTACGCCGCGCTAATTTTTTCTTTTTTTATTATGCATCGCTACGGCCAGAGTGAAGACTACCGGCGGCTGGCAGTCACGCGACTACAGCCAGCCAATGGGCGCGAAGAATCCGCCAGCTGCAGGCAATGTAGACAGTTTCACAGATGTACGTTTCTAAGAGTGACATTTGATACCCTGATACAAACAAGTCATCTTGTCAAAAATTGGCTCTAGTGTCATTCAAAGACATAACATCACATCAAGCTTCCTTCTGAACTTCGGTCTTGTTTGCTTTTTTTCTTGGAGCTAAAGAGTATTTGAGTGCATCTAGTGACTGATCACGCTGTCGTTTACATTTGTTTCACAAGGTGCCTATTACTTTCACGAAAGTGGGAAGGATAAAGCTGACTCACTCAGCATCGGTGTCTACTCTTCGGCATCACTTTGCCCATCTGTGTGCAAAATTTTCGGGATTTCAGTGCAGTTCTTGCAGCTCCTTGTGTTTTCCATTTTAGCTCATAGTACTTAAATGTGATTTGTGTGTATCTCTCTATTCACCCACCCCAGTGCAGGATTGCAAAGCGCACGTTAATATCTGGTTAACCTCCTGGCCTTCCTCTTGAGCTCTCTCTCTTGTGTGATCTCTATGCAGCAGTGCCACTCTTCCTAAGTGCATATGCTCGTGCTTTGTTGCAGGAAATGGAAGAGCATCCCCTTTTTGCCAAAAGCCTTCCGGACTCTGGGGAGTTGCCACCTCTTGTAGAAGCCATGCAGCAACTGAAATATGATGCTGAACTGAATGGCCCAGAAGGTAAGTGTTGATCTGATGTTGTTGCATTGATGTTATTTAATCTTTTTCTGCTTTTTTTGTCTGACCTTTTTTTTTTTTATAGCTTCTGTCACAAAGTTATAATCGGACACTGGAGGTGTTAAGGGGATGCTGAACAAAACTTTTGCTGCCGATATTTTCAGCCAAACAGAAAGATTGCGGGCTGAAATCGGTAAACACAACCTTCATTTCACACAGAAACTAGCGGAAAATAACAAATTTAATATGTTTTTCACAAACAGCTGCATCTAGCAGCTGCACTGGGACCTACAGGAGGTGACGTTTAAAGAATCCCTGACAACAAAATTTTTGTTTGTGACTTTTTTTACTGTAATTTGTAGCTTTGTGTCTGGTAATCTGGAAGTTGAATCCTAAGTGCTCTAACATATAGTATCATTAATGCTAGCATCGTTAAAGGGATACTGAACAAAATTTTTGTTGCCAAGATTTTGAACCAAATTGAAAGATTGGGTCCTGAAATCGATAGAGACAACCTTCATTTCGGGCAGAAACTACAGGAAAATAATGAATTTAGTTGCGTTTTTCACAAACTGCCACGTCTAGTGGCCACGCCCTTAACCAGAGGAAGTGACATTTGGTGACGCCACACACATGCCCGAAACAGGCAAGCCAGCAATGCCAGTCGTCTCGCATCTGTTGACCCACTCAGCTCCCCCCTACAGTTCCCAGAACCACCATGAACAGCACTGGTAGCGAACAATGTTCCCGGCTCATGTAAATCATCAGCGCTTTTGTGGAAGGTGTAAAGTGTGATGAAAGGAGAGGTGGAGGACAGGAACACGTACACCCTGCATGCACCTCAAAGGGGTCATACTGAGCGGCAGGCAGTGAAGGGGGGTGGTGGGTGGCATTTCCGTTGTTGCCCACCGTGGGGAGCACCCCACGGTGGACAACAGATTGAGGCTACAAAGCCGGCTGCTTCTCACAGCCACTTGTAAAAAGCTTATATGGCAAAAGATGGCTGTCTAGCATTGGCTGCACATTGTGGTACAATCTACCTGTCGAAATAAAACAAAGTGAACACTTTCCTGTTAACCTGAAACACTATTATAAAGACCTGTATAAATGATTTTAATCTAATTCATATGCATTGTCAGCTACCTGCAAAAAAAAAAAAAAAACGTAAGAAGGTAAATTTGCAATTTTGTATTGTATATCTGTCAACTTTTTTGTACGTATCAAAAGTAGCTCGATGCTAAGGACCCAGATGGTTTTTCTTGCATTTATCGATTAATGTATCTTTTGGGCAAATAAAATTTAATTCAATTCAACCCTGCCGGGGTTGCTCCGGGTTGTTAACCCTTTGTATCCCAGCGTCCACATATGTGGACGAAACATATCAGTGAAGTGTGATTAGGCCAGCCAATGTATCGCCTTAAAAATTGATTCAAAATGTTGGAATTACTTTAGTATTTCGTAAAAACATCTATATGTGCCAACTTCAACGAACAAACAGCAGTAAGTGCATACAGAACAATGACGTTTATCTCAAGTCGCCTGCAGAAGTGTATGCCTACGTGTTTTTGTGTAAGGTCACTTTAAAAAATTATTTTTAGTCTTTAAATAATTCGGCTTTATTCGCCAGAACGAAGGGTTTATCTTGTTTTTTGTGGGACTTTTGTTGCACTGTGAGCGGCCTAAGTTTTGTAAGCTCAGAGGCATACCAAGTTCGTGTATGAAGCTGATAGAACGCTGCGTGGTAGTAGGGCCCGCTTCGTTGCCGTGCGGCTCTGCACAAAAAAAAAAAAAAAAAATCTGTAATATACCTAAATATGCCTTTTAGAAGTTATGTTTAGAAACTATGTATATCCTTTGTTTGGGACGTGGACTTAAAAGGTGAAGACATATATGCCATAATTTTCGAGCTGACTACCGGAAGTGAATGTTGCAATTTGGAGAGCACCGATAATTAGTGCGTTGAAGCAAAGCCACCAACAAGCAAAGGCCTTCTGAACAATGCTGCTGATGATGATGACCAAAGCACTCCGTTTGCACAAAACCATGGACGCATTGCGGCATTGGTAATGATATGATCTACGATGAAAAAGATGATGACAAGCAGGTTGAAGTAGAGCTGTGGGCAAACAAATAGGCCTTGAATGGTGATGATGAAAGCATTTAAACATGGCGATTAAAGCGATAATGATGGCCATAATGAACAATGATGATGAAAGTGTTGAAGCCGAGCCGTTAGCAAGCGGGCCCATGAATGTTTGTGATGATGATGGTGATATTAGTGATTAACGCATTGAACTGATGATGAAGGCATTGATTATAATAAGTAGTGATGATAATGACTAAATGCGTTGAATCAGAGCCGTCGGCAAGCACTGTTCCTGTGTACGATGAAGAAGGATGTGGACCTAGTGTAACTCGTGTTCCCAGCGTCCACATATGTGGACACTTATTTTGTCTAGAAATGAAGCTAAATTTTCCAGGTTTTTCGTTTATTCGCACTTTTGTATGCATTGTAATTGCATACACACACAAAAAAATATTTACTTGCACAGCTGGATTGGCCATGGGAAACAATGGGTTAAACCCAATCAACTAGGCAACCATTTTGACAATCTGCTCAATGAACGATTGTTTCTCCTCCCTTCAGGTTTGGCTGAGCAGTACAAGGATGATGGGAACAACAACTTCAAGTTGAAGAAGTATCGCTGGGCTGTGACTTCGTACACGGAGGGACTCAGGCAGAAGTGCAAAAGTCTTGAGCTGAATGCCCAACTGTACTGCAACAGGGCAGCAGCCCACTTCCGATTGAGTAAGTAATTGTGGCTTTCTAGCCTTTTTTCTCTGAATCACATTTGCAGCACGTACACCTGGCAGCAAAATAAGTCTAGATGTGCGATCAGCAACCGCAATCAAATAAATCTACATCGCCGTGCCGTTTGGCGTTGAGTGTCCACTGTTGAGACATCGTAGTGCGCGTGCGCATCCTTTCACGCTCACAGCCATGTCTTTTTACTCGCTTGCAGTGGACTAACTGATTACATGTAGCGCTTTGTGGTAGGGTTTGGTTCATTTATTAAATGTGCTCTCATTTCTGCAGGAGAAACTTAACAGAAGAAAGAGTAGACGAATACTCATTGGCAGTCTTTTTGGAGAACCCACAGGACCTGTGAGACAGTATGATACCTGCAGCAGACTGAAAATCTCGTAGGTGGTGCGCCAAAATATTTGGTTCAGCTAACCATTGGGTACTCATGTTTTCTGTTGGCTTAGGTTAGGCCATTACCGACTGTGTCAACTGTCTGAGGTCACTTTGGCAATACCGGTATACTGGTACCCAGCTCAAATGCATAGCTGGTTTAGTTAAAGTGAATTTCTGCTACAGTATGGCTGTGACTGTTGGTCGTTGTAATGAAAACAATGTGAACATGAACAGTTGAGAAGTTCTGTGACATTTGCGCACAATATCTGGAAAAGCACAGAAAGAGATGAACAAGAATTGCCATTTCAAATGTTTCTGAGATGCATTGGTAGAAAAGGAAACAAGGTTGGACTGTGCAAGACTATGTCCCATGCCTATGTAGCCTACTCATGTCATGGTGGGAGTGCTGTGCCATCTTGAAACAGACTTTCGTGCTGGGCAAACATGCTCTAGAGCGCAAATACGTGCATCCAAGAGCAACCACAAAGGTTTACCCATATGTTGGTAGCATTGGAATCCACTTCTGAGCAATCCATTCAGCGTTGCCATTTTCGAAGTATGAATGTTTGGTGATGCATTGTGACTTGGTTGCAAGGAAATCAGCTAACTGTATATCTGGTGTTGGGTTGGATCCAGCTTTTGGAGGCAATGTTCCTGTGGAAGCAAAATCCCAAAACACTTGTGCACGTAGAGTTAAGTGGGAGCAAAATAATGCGAATTGATCACGCCCCCTATGGCGTGCCACATAACACAAGCATGGTTTTGGCGCGTAAAAACACCAGGACTTAATTTTTAATCCAACCGTTGTTTCTAATTTGAACATTTTTGTACTATGTGGACCAGCATACAATGTTTTTAACTGGAACTATTTAGGCACAGCTTAGCATCAGTGGCTAAGCGACTGCATTTGTACAGTAAGTCAAAGTAAAAGTACAGTAAGTCCCTTCTACATGTGGCTAATCATCAGCTCATTTTTATGGATACATTTTAGCGTCCATTTGTGTCTACTGTCATTAAATATGCATTGAATACTTAGATATGCTCAACTGGATCAGGTCACAGAGCACTGCATCCGTAAACAACCTGCTTGCTCTCGTTAAATTGCTTTTTCTCTGTCATTTTTAAAATTACTTGATGCACTTACCCTTGCCTTGATGTTCAATTCTTACAGAAAATTATGGTTCGGCCTTTGGCTGACTCGACGATTGCTTCAAAACTCAAGCCTAACTACGTGAAAGCAATGACAAAAGGTAAGTGTTGGCACAGCCGCTTTATTAACAATGTGATTAGGCCACTGCTTCATTGGGCTTTCGATGTTGTTTGTAAAGAAATGTATGCCCACCACTGGATTGTGTGTTTGTTGCCGTTTGGTGTAACTAAACCTGTGCATCTTGTAAATCTGAATATCTTTTTGTTAATTGGACGTACAGCTGATCTTTTCTGTCCAAATCTGTTTGCTTTTAGCTGCCCTATGTTGCTGGGAGTTGGAGCGTTATCAGGAGTGCATAGACTGGTGTCAACAGCTCTTAGAGGTAACGCAGAACTTTACATTTCCTTGTCTTTGTGTGATTAGTGGTGTGCTTGGGGTAGGATTCTGAAAGAGCACATTAACTGGACTGTCCCTTTTGGTGCACACTGATCAGACAGAGCTCGGTGAAAACCATTGAACTAACATCATTCATCACCACTGGCTATCCAGCCCTGTCCTGTCCGCTTGCATCAACGTGGATAGTCCATCTAGTGGACTCTTATGAAATAACACGCCGTGTTTGTTTATACTAATTGCGCAATTTCTTAGTGCAAAAAAATGGCTTCTAATGCTGTTGTGTACCAATCGCATGCCAAGTTCATGTTTTCTTGCCTTTATTTTTTTTTAGTTGGACCCTGCGAATGCAGAAATGTCAATGCTTAAAGACAAGGCAGAGAAAGCTCTGGTATGACCATTAAGACTGTTCAATGTCTGCTCGTGTTTGCATCACAGCTTTCACCCCGGTCGTGTGCTCTTCATTGACTTGTTGCCCTGTGCCTGCTCTCTGCGATTACAGAAATTAGCTGAGCGGAACAAGAGAAAGGCAGAGCTCAAGGAAAGACTGGCGGCACGGCAAGAGGCAGCTCTCAGAAGTGCTCTTGTGGTGAGCCTGTTCTCCTGCTCACCCCTTTGTGTGTTTGTGCCATAATGTGAAATATGCGGTGCTAAGCAACAGGGATGTAACGGCGCAGTGCTGCTGTTATTTTTGTTACAATCGCCTGTGTTTTGGGCGCTTACTCTTAACAATGGGCATGATTTCCTCAGCGATGTAGTGCCATCATGCGTAATTCTCGCATTAGTTGAAGCGGTCATGAACCACATTTCTAAGTAACCATTGAAAGTCCTCGGTATCTGAGTTTATTGCCTTACAAATCGATCGGCAGACAGATTCCTCGAATCGGTCAAGAATGAGCGGAGTTACAGGGGTTTTTGCGTGCTTTAAACACCGTCTCTCATCTCTTGTCACGACAAGTGCGCTGGAAGCTACACTGGAAGGGATGGCATGGCGGAAAGCATGTTACGTCAGCACACGTCATGACCTTGAGCACGCGTGATGAAATGGGATCGCTTTCTCCTGTTGTGATTCCTGGGTGCCAGTGTGGTTCACTTTGGAATGTTAGCAGACTATGGAGCGTAGAGCTGGCACGCGGCGGCATGCCATGTCAAGAAGTGCATCTGATCCAAGCGCTGCTCTTGATTTATGTCAGCTATTGGCCAATAGCATGCTATCTGCTGTTCTATGCAAAACAGCAGGCACCAGCAGCTGTGAAGAGAGTGAGCACGGGCCTCTGTATAAAAAGAGAGCACCTAAGAAAAGGGCAGTTTCGCACGCCGCTTGTAAACTATCCTTGCCATGCACGGCTGCAAGATTTGGCTAAGATAGCAGTGTCTGCTATCCGCAGGATGTGTTTTATCACCAAGCCCGAGGGATGGTTCTGACCCCTTTAAACATGTGCTGTAAATGTGTTTGCTGGGTGCACCTAAACTTGTTGCGAATCAGCAAAAGCTAATTTAAAGGCTTTTTTTTTTTTGGTTCCATTGTAGTGCAACTAGGGCTAAGACTAGGCGAAAAAGCAAGACACATTGCTACAAACGTTAGTAAGCACTGCTCTGCACTTCTATTATAGTACCTTTCATTTTGGATTCACACTCGTTTTGGTATTTTATGAACGTTCTATCAAGATCTTGTCAAATACAATCTGTTTGCAGAAATCTTCTGCTTGTCAGTCACTGGCTGCACCTTTGGTGGCCTTTTGATTGTGAAAGGCTGCCAAAGGGTCACCGACTCAAACAAGTTTATAAAAAAGAGTTCTTGAAGTAGAGTTGAAGTCAACATTGGCAGCGTTTCTCGAAAATTTACTGTTAATGTTACTAAAACAGTGTGTTGTTTGTTGATCCATTGCTATACCACGATTGCTGCTGCTTCTGTGAGGCGTCTGAAAATAAGTCATCGTTATCGACAGTTTGTACCTCAGAAGGTGTCAGCTTGAGGCTAGCTAAGGAATTACATGTGCAATCACCCCTCCTCACTTTGGTGTCCTGCCCATGCTATTTTTACAAAGTCGTGGAGTTCACATGTAGCTAGGCATGTTTCTGGGGGCATTCAGTGGAACCAGGCGAAGGCCACTTTCAGGAGAGAAGATACTAGTGCGCATATATTATGAGCATAATCACGTCCACTAATTAACACTATGCTTTTAGTAAACTGCATGCTTCTTTAGCATTCACACTGATATGTAAAGAGGTGATTGTGTCATGTGTGATAATTAACATCTGGGATAGAGCGAATGTGGGAAAAACAAGGGGTGTTTTTATACTGCTTGCACCTAACTAGGTAAGTGCCAAGCATTGTGTACAGTATATGTATCCACAAGAATTTACACCTTGAACAGAAAGGAAACTATGAAAATGGGGTGCACTTATCCGCTAGGTACTGGGATTCCTACACACATTTATTAAAGAGAAATCTTGTGCTCACGAGAATCATATTGCGGTTACATGGTCGTTCTCACTCACATATTGTTCCTGTCATGAAGCAGAACCTCATTAATATGTTCCTTCCAAACTTGTGTCGCCAACTGCAGATCCACTGAAGCCTGTCCTTTTCGCTCTAACTTTTCGTCATCTACATGTGTAGGTTTCCAGCTAATTAGTCTGCTTGTGCAGTTTGGTAGATAAGGGGTGTGTACTAGAGGGTTCTCCTTTTGCTTTTATAAACTACAGGAACGAGGAATCGAGCTTCCCAAACCCAAGGATGAGGAACTGGAGTGCAATCCTTTCGATCCACTCACGCCCACCCACCCTGCCTTGCAAGGCCACAGGGTGCACCAGTCACCAACTGGCGATGGCCTTGTGTGGCCAGCCATTTTCCTTTACCCCGAGGTATTTTTGCCTTTCTTGCATATCTTGTAAAGTATACAGAGCTTGCCATCTTAAACAAGAAAGGAGGAAGCTGACAAACTTTGTTTTTCTGTAGCTCACAGCTGCATGAAGCCAGCGAAAGCATTGGCAGAGTTATCAGCTGGTTCTAGTTGAAATGTAGAAATTTTTTTTTTCAATTTCAGTAGACTCAATAATTCAGCCTGAGGGGACCTCAGGATTTCGTTTGAATTATCATAAGTTTGAAGAATACGAAATTCTCCTAAATATGACTCAGGGCAACATACCAACTAGCTCTGTGATGTCTATTGTTTCCCAGCACTGCAGTTAGTATTTTAGTACACCATAGACAGCTCTGCATGATTGCCAGTAAAATTTCTAGAAATAAGCGGTCATACTGGTGCTTCTTATTATATGACGCGTGCATGCGACGGTAAATAAGGTAAGAAATGTGTTGTGTCCCGTGACAGCTTGTAACCCCTTTCCATTCTTATGACGCTTTACCTCACGACACCAGTGTACTGTGGCGATATTGACTTTAAGAAGCATTCGGCATGCAATAGGCCAAGGCCAGGCCACCTCCTTTCTTTTCTTTTTTTTTTCCTTTTTGTTTCTTTTTTCCCCATCTTCAGTCAGCATGTGATTCTTGGTGTGCATGGTTTGGCTAGTTTGGCCACTGTTACTGACATAAAAAGGCTCGAAGCAACAAAGGCAGCACAAATTTCCAGGCATGGACAAGCAAGAACCGAATTAACTGAATTTGTGCAATTGGGGCAGTTTGAATTAGGAGACTTTAAGATACATTGAAAATAGAGTTGGGCCAGCCAAAAATTTGAGATTTGTTTGAATTAACCAAAAGTTTGAATTATGAAGAGTCTGCTGTATTTCTAGATAACACGCTCATTCCTAGAATGCCGTAGGTGCCGCGTAACGGCAGTTCAGGATGTTCAAATTATTGGAGCACCCATCTCTGCCCAATGCAATTATAAATTATGGCAATGAACGCTTTCATCTCTTCAATTTGTTGTTGCCTGCAGGTGATGGAGTCAGACTTTGTGCAAAGCTTCGACGAGTCCTCGACCTTTGGAGAGCAGCTTGAGCTGCTGTTCGGAGACACCATCAGCCAGCCTGAGTGGAATGCCAGTGGTCGCTACACTCCCAGCAGTGTTTCAGTAGGTCACATTGTCATGTTTTCCTCATCTAACCCTTTCCCTTATGCTTTCGCTCGTAGCTAACCAGAACAGAAATAAAAATTCCCCAATTCATTCTATGGAGCAAACCTTCGAAACAGTAAGCCAGCCAGCTGATACAGTTAAACCTCAATGTGACAATGTACTTCATTTTTATAACTTCGTGTTCATATAACACCATTTTTAACCTCAACATCAAAAAACATGTTTCTCCGTGACTTCAATATATAACGGTACTTCACTCATGGTGCAAAGGTGAAACTTGTGCTAGGGCAAGTCGTCAATTGGTTGAGTAGCGTGCACTTTTTGCTACCACACGAAATGTGAAAATACTCAGGTTGTTGCACAAAGTAAAGATGTGGCTGGCAAACACAGTGTCAATTTGCTCATTTCTGTGATGTGCGAGTTGCCCATCGTGTACTTCACAATAAAATACAATAAGCGGAGAAAGGCTACAAAGTCTGGCATTTCCGTAAAGTGTAGGTGAACAATGCTTTTCAATTTGTTTGTTCACTTTCTATGAATATAAGTACTCTAGCTTCAGATTAGTATCTTGGTAGAATTTGGTAAATTTGAGTAGCTAGAAGCTCATTGCTGTTTTGTCATGACTGACGTTCTTTGACAGAAGTGCTTGTTTATCAAATTTTTTTCTTATAGGGCCCCTCACCAGGTCTGACAGTTTTGAGCTGATGAGCACAATGCATACACTGGGCGTTCACAATCACGTCTCCCAAAATTTGCAACGCTACGCACCGCGGAAATGGGTCAAATTTCAACCTGAATGCTGCTTTCCCTTTCCTGAATGCTGCTTTCGCAGGCGCGCGCCCAGAGAATGAGGGGATGACGTACACGATGGAATGGCCCTACGTAGTTGGTAGTGCTGTGACGTCGCTCCTCTTCGTAGACAACTGTGCTCTGACGTCGCCAACGGTAGCACGTGATACTGCGATAATTATTTGACATGACGTGTAGCTTGTGTAATTTGTTGCTTGAATAGATTAATAAAACTTGAAAGCAATAATAAAACACAGACGGAAGGTATGAGTTTTCTTTTTTAATTTGTAATGTGAATCGCAGAGAGATGTGAGGCTAATCTGCCTCTGTTTCGCATGCGTTCGTGTTCTCGCGCATTGCGCGTCGTGCAGAGTGGTGCAGACCCTTACAACGAAACTAACGTTCTACCGCGTTTCAGCGCTCATTAGGCTCATTTATCCTCCCACGTCTAACTAAATGTTCATGCGGCACACCGCTAGTCTTGCGTCCGTATAAATGTCGTAGCTTTCATGCTCAGTAATAGGTTGAAAGCCAAGTGATCGGCGAGGGCGTAATTGGCTAGCTTGCAGAGATGAAGCGCAGAGAACGCCGCCGCCACACCGCTCGCGTCTCGGGGGCTTGGGCTGATTCGGGCACGTCATACGCTCGTGACCTTGTGTGCGGATGACGTGTTCATGCGCATGCATCATGTGATCCTCCCACTCGCGTGCCGAAGAGGGCAGGGAATGGATTTGGCTTGCGAAGGCTACACAGGGCGAGCGGCAAGGGTTTCAAGCTCGCCTCCTCGCATCATGGTTTCGTGCTGCCTCAAAACCTTGGTTTTCTCAGCTTCTAAAGGACCGATTAGAAAAATTCTTGTGGCATAATGCTATTTATTAGGCACGCAACAATTTCCAGTGTCTAACTAAAATTCGCTACATCACCTGGTGAGGGGCCCTTTAATAAGAAGATATCTAGACACTTCTAAGTTCCATAATGTTGTCCCATGTTATATTGAACTACCATTAATTATAGCATTGCAATTTGTCGTAGGTTTGGTTCAAAGACCACTTCACTGGAAAGCCTGTGGCCATCTCACCAGAGACTACCCTGAAGACAGTAGTTTTTGATAAAAGGCAAGTTTTTATAATTTATTGTCCAAAAATTTACTTTAAGAAGATCCTATAGTAAGTAATATGGTCCGTTCTAACTCAGTAAACATAAGCACACTTTGTTTGTGCTTCGATTTATTTTTCTTTTTTTTAATGTATATATACAGAGTGCATTAGGACTATATACTATCGCAGAATATTTTGGATGGGTTTGCATAATTTGCGCACACCCTTTTCGGAGCTCCAAAATCTAAATAAAAAATGCACATGCACAAATTATGCTAGTAAATACGGTATGTCTAACGTTGCATTATTGTTCGTTGTTTTGACTATTTGATGCTTATTCATTTCTTTTTTTATCCCCACGGTTGGTCATATTAATCTGAAGACGTTTGTTTTCTCTACTCTCTCCTCAGATTCCACATTGACAATGGGACCACGTCATTTTGGGTCTTACCCAAAGGCACGGAGTACGAGGCACGTTTCCTTGCTGAAACGGGCAGCACGTGATGGCTGAGAATAAATGACACTCCATTTTTTTCGCACAAACGTGAATGTGACATCTTTTATTTCACAACATTTGATAACTCAGTATTCGTTTCTTTTTTTTTTTCTTTTACAATATTTGCATGCACAATTTCAACAAATCCAAAATTGGTTGTTTTGCTCTTATGACCCAAACAGCAGGGAGTGCGACATGACCGCAGTGCCGTCCATAGCAGCAGCACTAGGTCACGGTTGGTCGTTAAAAAGTGATTTTATCAGGGAGCTGATATGCTTTGATTTGCAACATCACTAGTAAGGCCTAAACAAAGATTTTCAAGTTTTAAGACCTATTCTGGTGTGCGTGTAGCTTACCAAAACTTCACTAATCAATTGCTCTTTTCAAGTCGTAAGCGATTCTCATAGAATGTTGTTCTCGGGGGCTCAAAGTTTACATTTAAAATATTTGGTACAAGTGATGCGGGCGTTGTACCCTTCTGCCTGCAATGGTGGGTTTAAATTGAGGCTATTATGGTAGCTAGCAAAATTATGCTCATTCCTCGAGTAGATACACATCATGGTGTATCCGTAACATCACTTATTTGCCATTTGGTCTTAAAAAGCAGCAGTAGTATGAATCAGTCATTGCTTTACGAATGTTTGCCTAATGCTCACTGCATGCTATTTTTTCAGTGTCTGTTGGCCCTTTCTCACTAGTATTTGTCCCCTTGGTAGCTATTTTATTTGCGGGTTTCCATTTCGATGAGAGCCACGTTGCATTGTGGAATCTTTTGTCACACTGTACATTCAAAATAAATCTATCAGCACGTTATCCTTTTACTGACTTAGATAAAACGAAACAAAAGTTATGCCTTCGTGCACGCACCAAGGCCATAGACTGTATGTACAGTTGTACAAAAAGCTTGTATGAAGAAACTGGTGGTTGTGAAATGGGAAAATACTAACATCTTAACCTACAGGTGTACAAAAACGTGGACAAAAAAAAATGTGGCTAGTTTGGCCAGGAAAGCTGTCTGTAAATTGTGTTTGAAGGTGATTGTGTGCACTTTTTTGTGACGCAAAAAGCAGAAGCTCACATTGACAAACGGGACAAAAATGCGAGAACAATTCAAAGCCAGTGAACGCGTACCATCGTGAAGATTCGGTACTCTCAACAAGTCATTCTTGCTACAGATTCATACCGTAAAGAAATTTAAACTACATCTGAAAGCACTTTGAAATAAGGGGCATGCACTCTTTAAAATTAGATGCCCTGAAAAGGCTTGCAGAGCTATGGGTACTGAAGATTATTTTTGCCCGTGTGCCTTGAATTCGCTGCTCATGACAGCTGGCAATACAAGACTCAAAACAGAACTTGTCTGCGTGCAAGTCCATTTGCTGTACAAAAATTGGCAAGACTACTTCAAAGGAGAGCAAGTGAAACAGCAATCGTGAAACACTAACCTTTAAAAATAATGGAGTTTAGCAGGCAAAGGAACATTCTACGATACTCGAAAGACCACGACCTAAAATATCTCCATTCGTTCTACGTAGCACTCGTGCCTAAATTTAAAATTTTTGCAAACACGTTCTACGTTTCTTGTCTCTCTCGACTGTGAATTCCGGTGGAAGGTTGCCTATGATGATTAGTTTCAGTGACAATAGCTGGTCCCGTGTGTACGTGTGCCACCGAACATTTCAGTTTCACATTTCTGTTTGGCGGGCGCCACACAAATCCAAGTGTACATGCAGCCATTGACATGTGTCACATAGGCACATAATTCTCAGGCCACAAGAAACTTGATCCAAACACCAGGGAACAGTTTTTTTATGGAGTTCAGTGAACAAGAACTACATGCACAAACTTTGCTGCATTTTAGCTCAAAGTGATCAAATAAAGCTGTCTCTGAAGGATGAATGCGTGTGCACCTTTGCAGCCAAACATAATGCACCCTAATTCACGCGGCAAAGCGTTTCTAACAAAGCTTTGAACAAACTCCGTATTTACACACAGATCTTGGAAAAGAGATTGATGTCCTTGAGATGTCTTAACTATTGTTTAGAATATTTACACTTTAAATATCGAGCAACACGTGCTGTCAAAAGGGGCAACAAGTGCACTGGCACCTGTAAACACCCTTTGGCTGAGCCATGGCCTGATAACATTTTTGTAAATATCCTGTATTGACAATTACAACGTACATCTATCCTACGGATTCCATATTAGGCTACAATTCGGTGTGCGAGAGAGCATTGTTGTTTGCATGAAAAAGAAAAGACACACTGTGCACTATTTATATGAATGCCAGAACTAACCTGCGCTTGAAGAAACCTGCGAAACTGTTGCATAGCTTACACAAACTTTAGTTTTTGGCGAGTGTGTCCAATTCTCGCTGTAGGGTAGTACCACTTAAGTCACTGTAAATGATTCTGCAATCACGCTGCAGGAACCACAGAAATGAATGAATCTCGTGTCGAAATGCATTGTGCAGCATAGCAAGTTCATTTGCACTTTGTGGCAGTGTGGGAGTGTGAAATAATCACAACCAAGGATAATTAAATTACATCATAGCTTTGCTCATTGGCAATCAGTACCAGGGATGGAAGCGACAACACAACAGATTGAACAACTGTCAAAGTAGTTGCGAATAAATTAAAACTGCTCAACGAGTGCATTCCTCCGCAGTAAGGCATCACCGGAAAAACATTGCATGATTGTTCGCTCATAAACATTTCGCCCAAGGTGTAGCATGTTCATTTCTGAATCCTAAATAATGAAACTACAGCTAGTGCATATATATTAGACTCTTTGTAAATCGTACATTTCAGTATTGCTGCCCAAACATTTCTTTCGCACATAAATATAATGTGCAGTTAGGGATAAAACCCATTGACTGAACGTCGAAAAGCCTTTCCCGCGATAACAGTCCCTCGCTCGACTGAAAGACAGTCTATAGAAGGCAAGATCACAAAAGTACGCTTGCAGAGCAGGGCGACATGAGAAAAGGCCTGCATCAGTTAAAGAGTGCTAAAATGTGTGACACGCAACAACGTACCTGACAAGCAACAGTAAATATCCTAATCCTCGCTTCGGTGTGCTCATCGCAAAGAGAAAGTCTGCGCACACGATAACACTACAATGACGTCGATGAGATGAGAAAACGTGTGCTCGAGAGTCTGTCCAGTCTCACCCGCCGAACGGGGCCAGAGGCGGGTTTCAAGATCTCTTGAATGGCAGCGGAACACTGTGGAGACCGCAGTATAGTGGCACTTCAGTGGTCAGTTCATGAGACGAGCGCAAAGAAGAGAGACGCGACAGTGCACACGCACATAGTCCTGAGGAGGCGTTCACTGGGGCGTCTGGGGACTCTGGGGTTTCTTCCACAGTCCAAACAGCTTGCCTCCCTTGCTGGGCGTCTTCTGCTGCGGCGATGCAGAGGCACCGTTGGCAGCGGCTGCCTTTGCCTTTCGCCGACGGTCCTCGGCCTCCTGGATCCGAAGTTGCTTTTGGACGCGCTCGTCTAGCAGGGACTGCATGTCCACCTGTGAGGAGAAACGGAGAATGGTGTAGCTGTGGCTGCACTGCTTGCTCCATGAAACCTTGAAAGTTTCCTGTACAATGATCTCGTGAGTAGAGCCTATGCTGGTGTTTCATTACATCCTCAATATTAAAAAGTTTTGTAGCATTATAAGGAATTAGGTACTTGTTCATGATTGCTTTGGGATATCAAGTCCATTACGGGGGCTGTACTATTGTAAACAGCTTGATGCTTTTACAGCGAAAGCTGTTATGAGATCACAACAAGGGTCGTTTCTGCGCCGTAGTTGTCCACCGCCGCCGCCGCCGCCGCCGGTGTCCGTAACCAATATCGCACGAAATAAGAAAAAAACTAAATAAATAAAAAAACACCTATGACAGAACGGCAATCGAACCCGGGTCCTCTGCGTGGCAGCCCAGCACTCTACCACTGAGCTACCCCGCTGCTTGAAACTGCGGCGCAAACTGACCCCATGTAAGCTTCATGTCGGTAAAGGAATCGCATTAATGTGTGTTGCAAAGCGTTTTAGAGCAGTAAAGTAAGAACCAGGCGTTACGCAATTCGCATTGCGTAACGAGTGGGTTGTTAAATGCTCCAACCCATTACAAAAGCCTGGGGCATAATTCATCGTCGTCAGCCACAGCATCAACAAAGTGCACATAATGCGTCACAAGAGTGTAGCGGGTACCGCGCTTTTCCGCAGAATGACGAATAATGGCATAGTAGACGCTTCCCCACTACACAAAAATTATGATTATTTATGGCGTAGTGGGTACCATGCAAGTTTGCTAGTAGTAGTTACCCCAAGAGTGTTTAAACAAGGCTCTAAAAACACGCTGTGTTCAGCGCTGTGTCCCTTCTCTGTCCGTACTTAACCCGTTGCGCTGTAAAATATTCCACTCTAAAAACCGCCAGGCCTGCGCAGAAGGCGCAGCACAGCCACAGCGAAAGCTGGGAGAGCGGCCTTTAGCCTTTTTTTAACACTCTTGGGGCAACTACTACAAGCCCACTTGCATGGTACCCACTACACTATAAATCATCATAATTTTTGTGTAGTGGGGAAGCGTCTACTATGCCATTCTTCGTCATTCTTCAGAAAAAGCGCGGTGGCCGCTACACTCTTGTAACGAATTATGTGCACTTTGTTGACACTGTGGCCGACGACGATGAAGAATTATGCCTCAGGCTTTTGTAATGGGTTGGAGCATTGAACGACCCACTCGTTACGCAATTCGCATTGTGTGACGCCTGGTTCTTACTTTACTACTCTAAAACGCTTTGCAACACACATTAACGCGATTCCTTACCCGATATGAAGCCTGCCTAGGGTCAGTTTGCACCGCAGTTTCAAGCAGTGGCGTAGCTCAGTGGTAGAGTGCTGGGCTGCCACGCAGAGGACCCGGGTTCGATTCCCATTCTGTCACAGGAGTTTTTTTTATTTATTTAGTTTTTTTTCTTATTTCGTGCGATATTGGTTACGGACACCGGCGGCGGCGGCAGTGGCGGCGGCGGCGGCGGACAACTACGGCGCAGAAACGACCCTTGTTGTGATCTCATAACAGCTTTCGCTGTAAAAAAGGTTCAGAAAGGCCGCTCTCCCAGCTTTCGCTGTGACTGTGCTCGCGTTCCGCGCAGGCCTGGCGGTTTTTTGTCAGTGCCAACAACAGGGGAACAGGAACTTGTAGTTTTCGTTTGCAGTGTACAGAAGGACTGTGGTAAAATAAACTTATCTAACGAAGCATACATCAGACATAATAAAGGAAACCTAAAATGCCTCTCTGATATGAGTCTACAACCTCTGTATGTATACAATTAGTATTGTGTATACGCAGGTATTTTTGTGTCATATCTAGGTTTACCGTAACATTATCTTACCTTACCATGCTCATATTGGGCAGCAGGCGTATTTGCCCCCAGTTGTGCATACCATTCCTTCAAAGCTTTGCGAGGCCATGTTGATGCAGGGTGATTCCACGTAAGATCGAACAAAGCATGGCCGGTCGACCTCTTCAATTTATTTCAAAATTTTATATATTGTTGCCTCATGAGTGGAAAGAAGGGATCCGCAATTGGTTTTGCTGAAAAAAATTTTTTCGAAGCACCGGAAATCAATAATGACGACGAGGTGGAGTGCCACGCTTATCCGCTCTTCTGTTTTTCCCGACTTTGGTGGTCAGTTACACAAAATATACTAAAGCTACGTACTTCAAATTTGTTTAGCTAAATATATGCATGCTTTCGCTTGCGTTCAGTTATTTTTGGTTTCTCTGGGTAGTGTATATATTTAAAAAAAAAAATCTCGAAATCGACCCAGGAAACGCTTTTTTGGCCTACTTTGCAGGTCTTTATTTCAGAAAAGGAGCACGACAGAGCGGCGAAAATTCCGCATTACGTTCTCAGCATGCTTATTTATCAAACTGCCAAATGTTATTATAATATCAATTTTCAATAAGGAGATACGATCGCGCTAACTTCAAGAAAACAACATACAGTGGGAAATTCTGACGACGATTAAAAAAAAAAACCCATTTTTTATATTTCTTAAAATTTCCTCACTTATTCTCTTGCACATCAGCTTTCACAGTCAATAAAAACATGTTGCATAATTTTGTTTCACTTGCAGTTACGACCCGTCGAATAAGGGCCTTGAGCAAGACTGAGCGCACCATGTAGGTCTGAAGATTGTATGGCATTTGTTATCGCTTATGGCTTTTCAATTTAGCATCATATTGTATCGAGTAATTACGTCTCAACGCTGCAAATTAACTTTGAGAGACACGGTAGTGAATGACTAGAAATCAGTGTTGTACGCGCGAGGTTTCTTATGCACTGCGGCATCAAAGTGTGACGGTAACTCTGGGACTATTTCGTTTCTTTAAAAATGAGCTTCTTCTGCTTCTAAAGGTAGTCCGCACAATACTCTCGATCAGAGCTATACTTTGCCTGTATAGGACGCACAGGAGGAGAGCAAAGCGCAAGCAAGACTATCGGAGTCGAATGAAGTGTGAGAAGCGGACCGTGCGTACGGCCATCACGCCGTCTGCTGCCGTCATCTGAGATAGGCAGGCGCATTCGGTTACCTATAGTTCTGCGTTTGTTCGCTTTTGATTTGGTCGCTCGAGCGCCACGTTTATGTTTTCCACTGAGATCAGTTGGCGCCGCGCAGTTTCTCTGGCGAAAGCGGCTGTCGTCCGTATGCGTGAAGCGAGCGCTAGCAGCTTCCTGACAGAGTTTTCATGGTGCTTCCACATCAGCACCAGCGAGGGAACGCAGTCAAATTTCAACTTCTACGTCGACGCCGTGAAGTGTTTCCGGTGCGGGCGCCGAATGCGGCCGGGAAACTCGAGCTACAGCCATCGAATCTGTGACCTTGGCCGATCGCCTCTGTTTACGCGCCAAGCACGTGCGTCGGAATCCCAACAGCCGTGTCCAAGTTACATCAGTCGCCTCGGAACGCTTTTGTTTAAATATACAAGTTCGTATTGTAGACGTGCTTTTGTTTGCGTTTACTTTGCACACACAAATTGCGCAAATAATGTCTGCTACGCCTGCACTTCTATCTCCGCCGTGTTAACAGCGCGTGGCCACAATGTGAGCAAAGGGCGGATAAAATAGCGACGCTCCAATGCACATGCGTTGAAGTTACCCCGGCTGTATCGCGATCCATCCGACTGAGGACACGGAAACGAGCCCTCACTGCACCGGAACACGCCGGACAGTGCGCGCGCGCCTGCTCGGTAACCCCGCACTCATGGCCGCTCCCGTGATCAAGTCATTTCGAAATTGGCGTCCTCAGTGCAGCTGACAGCTATTTAGGTGCCGATTGCCTTTAGGAAACTGAACTATAGGCCTGCATTATATACACTTAGCGTGTAGGAAGTACGATCTACAATTGCCTATCCTTGCGCAACGGCCTTATTCGACGGGCCGTAAATGCAAGTGAAACAAAATTATGCAACATGTTTTTATTGACTGTGAAAGCTGATGTGCAAGAGAATAAGTGAGGAAATTTTAAGAAATATAAAAAATGGGTTTTTTTTTTTAATCGTCGTCAGAATTTCCCACTGTATGTTGTTTTATTGAAGTTGGCGCAATCGTATCTCCTTATTGAAAAGTGATATTATTATAACATTTAGCAGTTTGATAAATAAACATGCTGAGAACGTAATGCGGAATTTTCGCCGCTCTGTCATGCGCCTTTCCTGAAATAAAGACCTGCAAAGTAGGCCAAAAAACGTTTCCTGGGTCGATTTTCAGATTTTTTATAAAAATATATACACTACCCAGAGAAACCAAAAATAACTGAACGCAAGCGAAAGTATGCATATATTTACCTAAACAAATTTGAAGTACGTAGCTTTAGTATATTTTGTGTAACACATCACCAAAGTCGGGAAAAACAGCAGAGCGGATAAGCGTGGCACTCCACCTCGTCGTCATTATTGATTTTCGGTGCCTCGAAAAAAAATTTTTTTCAGCAAAACCAATTGCGGATCTCTTCCTTCCACTCATCAGGCAACAATATATAAAATTTTGAAATAAATTGAAGAGGTCGACCGGCCATGCTTTGTTCGATCTTACGTGGAATCACCCAGCACTAACATATTTAAGTACCAGTTCCTCGTTATTTTAACCAAGCTGTGTAGCCTAATGAAAGCATAATCTAAACATTGACAATGTTTTTGTGCCCCAGTTAATTGGGCATTGCCATAGTTATAATGAATATCAAGTGTTGTGGACTGTTCTCTTCTCTCATTATTTCATGCCCCATTTCTCCATTTGCAAGTACAGCATAGCGAACTAGAATACCTGGTTAACCTCCTTGTTTTTCTCTTGCCTTTTCTTTCCCTGTTTCTCTAAAGATGCACCTGACATGTAGGTTTCTTCATGTTTTCAACCCACACTCGCATCTTAAACTATGCAAGTGTGGTGTGAAAAGGCCCTGTAGGTCAACTGTGGTTCAAACAGTGCTTTCTTCCCCAAAATTGCCTTCTAGGTTCTCAGTAAAGCATTTGTCTTTCAAGCGACCCTGCAGCACAGCTGCTGGCACTTGTGCTCCAGTATCCAACAACTGTGCATTGTTCATCGTAGAATAACTGACAGCGCAACAGGGTTAGATACAGACAGAAAGAAGAAAAGGACACAGCGCTTCGTCTTTCTGTTCGTATCTAACCCTCTTGTGCTGTCAGTTATGCTACGATGAACATCCACCAACCAGACCAACTCGCGATTCTGCCGTGTATTGTTGCAGCCTCACATTCAAATTGGTGCACGCTTGCGCCAGGAAGAAAGAAAAAAAAATTAATAAAAAGACAATTTAAACCAACCTGCCACTGCTCCAGCTGCTGTGAGAGCTCCACCTTCTGCTGAATGGCCTCCATGAGTTGGCTGTTGATGTGCATCAGCTCGATGCGGGTCTTGGCCAGCTCGATCTCCGTGTTGTTTTTCCTGCGAACACACGACGCCACTCAAGATTACAAATCATGCTGGAACGAAAGTACAAGGCTCAATGGAAGGAAAGCAGCAAAGCCTGGTGTCCAAAACAGACTATCCATGATGTGTTTAGAGCTCTGAAACCGCTTCTGGTGCATTCAGTCGTTGAAATCATAGCCTTAAAGATCAGTTTCTGGAGGGAACCGTTACTGGGGCATGGATTTGGACACAACCTATAAGGAATGAGGAACATCTCGAATGCCTAGATATCAAACACTGCTGTGCACTGCTGATGCATGATTTGTTACTGGAGCGAAATAGCGCGATGCGTGAGCAGCCAACAATTAAGTGCGATCGAAGTAGCATACAAATGTGCAAGGTCGTTATCTACACTATATATACAGAAATGTTCTAGAGGGGACCTAGCTTTATAATTGATTTGATTCAACACACTGCGTGTGTCAAGCACACGTACTCAGCATGTCTGTCTTTGTTTGTCGCCTGCATTTCTGGTAGTGTCGACGGAATGACTTGCCTCGCTTCACGCTTGCATTCAACACGCTATGGCTGCATTATTCAAGTACATTGTCAAGGTGTTGCATCGCTCGCTGCACTGAAGAGCTACGTGGCAGCTCGTATTCTGTGTGCTGTGACGCGCCTCACCGAAGTTATCGCGTTTCATTTCAAACGAATAATTATCAAGTAAATTACGTTGTGTCTTGTTGTAAAGTTGACGCCTGATAATAGGGCCTGTAAAATTTGCGTAATTATCGCTTAGAGAAAACCTACTATCTGGACTTATGTTAAAGCTATAGTTACTACTGCACATACCCAATCATGGGTTTTACGGCAATCATTCTTTTCTTTCCGTTTTGTCAGCCGGAAACCGTAAAATCGAATTTTAAATACCGAAAACAGAAAACAAACACTACGAGACACGGAATCTGGTCTCAATTTAATACGCATCCTTTTTTTGAAGCCGGCAACACCGCCATAATTTTGAAGCGTAGGTTCACCGGCAAGCTTGTTTCACCACATAGCGCGTTATCGTGTGGTGAAGCAAACGCTCGGGAACAAACGCATTTGTTGAACGATGCGCGTCCGCTGTCACACGAGACATAACGAGAACACTGCTACGATATGTAAAGATAAAGATGACGCAATAAAGTTAATATGAAATACTTAAAGTAAAGACAGATGGGAGGCAGTAAGCTGTCAAACGAAATAGCGATGTATATGCTAGCTTCTGTGCAGTGTAGCCATAGTGGTGGTTTGGGCGGTGGGCGTTCGAACCCCCCCCCCCCCCGATACATTCACATTTTGTGTGTGTATATATACGCGTGCACATAGAAGCACGCGCGATCACATAAGTTAACAGGGGTCAGAGCTCGCCCCCCCCCCCCCCCTCCTCCAAAAAGATTTCTCGCAACGGAACTGCTTCTGTGAATGTTGATCTCTCGATGACATACACCATTTTTCAGCGCAGAATTGGGAAGTAAGGAAATCCTAAAAAGTGAAAAAGAACACAGTGCACAGGGCGAGCTCTCGATGAGTTGCTACACATTAGGTGGGCAGATGGGATTAAGAAGTTTGCAGGTATAAAGTGGCAGCAGAAAGCACAGGACCGGGTCGATTTGCGGAAAATGGGAGAGGCCTTTGCCCTGCAGTGGGCGTAGTCAGGCTGATGATGATGATGATTCCTAGCGCCTAATAATGAAGGGCATGAAGGCCGTGTCCTTCATGTTTCAAACGTTGCACCAGGAATAACATGTTAAGCAAACTTAGGCACCAACTCGCCCGGGAACAAGCCTTCTTCTAGAGTACCTTTCTCGATGAGTAGTACGTACCTGGCGACTGCCTGGTCTCGCGTGTCCCACGCCTTCTTGACGATCTCGTCCTTGGCCATGCGGCTGCTGCCCACGTCGTCGCGCAGCCTGTCCCGCTCCTCGTGCAGCGCCCGCAGCTCGGTGTCGCGCAGAGCCAGCTGCCTCTGCGCCTCGGCCAAGTCGGCGCTGCGGCGTCGCAGCTCGTCGCTCTTGTCGGCCAGCTCGCGCCGCAGCTCGGCCTCCTCGCGGGCGCGCTCGGCCGCCGCCTGGCACGCCTGGCACACGGCCTGCGCACACCGTAGGTGAGAAAGAGTCAGAACAAGGAGGCAGCGAGGAACAACGTGAACTGTGTACTAACATTGAACACTGGTCGAGAATTGGTGCGTCGTACTTTCTGATGGAAAGCGCATATCTCACATAACACAGCAGAAGGGGATCACGCATCTGCACATAGAGTGCCAACTATACCGCGAGATCGGCAGACGGGCTATAGACTGATTAACCACCCTTTAGCACGACGGAAAAAAAATGAATGTCAAGTGCGCGTGCCTTGTTGATTGCACTCGGTTTCGTCATTATCAATTAGCTAAAAAAAGTAAACGTTATGAACAATTTTAGGGACATAACGCATGAAACTACACTATACGTCGTGCTTATATTCGATATCGTGATTTGGATACCTCGGGCATATCAACTTTTTATGCTTGTTGAATGTCTAAGCCAGAGGATGTGGATGAACCCAACTGAGAACACGGATTCAGAACCGAAATGCGCCGAAACGTCCAGCGAAACGTCTCTTTCCTGAATGGATTACCCATGAATCCTTCTTTACAGTGGGTTACCAATGGATCTCTTTTTACAAGTGAATTACCCACCAGCTTGGTGATACGTACTCCCGAAAAAGCATTATAATTTGTTAGGCGGTAAACAGAAATAATGTTCACGCTTCTATTTGATATAATATCGTAATCTGCCTTTTTCACGAAACCACGGCGCATGCGCTCTTCCCCTTGCGGGAAAGTAGCAAAACGCTTCCTGGTCTCGGAGGCTTTCGTTCTAGCAATACCGGTTCTGCCGGCGCCTACCAAAACCCTACCAAAACGGCAGAGGACAGCGCAGGAAAATGGAAAAGGCTGATTAATTAAGGGCCAAGCTGTGTGCAAGATCTCTCACCGCTCCTCCGGCGAGCATGTCGTGCAGCAGCGCCCTGAGGTCGGTCACCACGGCGTTGAGCATGTGGGCGCTCACTTCGCTCGGGTCGAGCTCCTGCGGCGACGGGGGCACGCCGCTGTCCGAGTTGGTGGTGGAGCTGCTCTCGCGCTGGCGACGGAGCTCGGAGGCCAGCCGCTGCAGGTCCTGCACCGCCTGCGCCAGCTCCTGCCGAAGATGCTGCACCACACCAACACCGAGAGCTCGAATCACGTCGGGGTATATAGACAACTTTAATAGCGTGCTCTATAAACCGGAGAGCACGCTCTTTATTTATTTATTTATTTATTTATTTATTTATTTATTTACTTATTTATTTATTTATTTATTTATTTATTTATTTATTTATTTATTTATTTATTTATTTATTTATTTATTTATTTATTTATTTATTTATTTATTCATTCACACACCTACAGCACACGGTGGGCATTATTCTAGGGGGAAAATGTAAGCATTAAAGGTAGTACAATACAACATCAAGATCAACAATAATGTTAAGATTAAACATATCGTGACATCTACACTCTAAACATAACATGGCACTCTAAAAAGATAGTAAGATAGAAGTCCAGAAGAGTTTATAAAAGGTGAAAAAAAAATGTAGCAGTTGGATAAACGAGGTTACGATGGTTATATACCGACCAATCTCGAACACGTTCTTTAACGTGCAGGAAGGCTTCTATTAGCACAGTTAAGCTTATTTTTATTTCCACTAAAACTGCAATACGGCCTGCCGCGGAAGGGCAGCCGGTATTCTATCTTGCGACTGCGTCCTTAAAACAGGAACAGTCTAGGAACAAGAGCAACGCTCGCAGCTCCTTTGGACTACTCATTTCACATCTATACGGGCCTATTTTCAGAAAGTTCTGGAGTACTCTCGGCTTATGTAGTAGCGCTCACTCTGCTTAGGCGCTAGCGAGGTTCTTGTACTCCAACCGGATGAGCGATAACTGTTGAAAAATGGGGAGTCCAATGGAGGAACGAACTAATACGTACTCCGCAAAAGGAATCGGCAGTATCACGGTGGGTGCTGAAGCGTATAGACCGAAAAAAAAAAAAAAAAGCTATACGCAATGCTCACGTTGAGTAAGCACAAAGTCCCAGCTATCACGCCAGGCCCGTAGCCAGGGGGGGGGGGTGTAGGGGTGTAGGGGCCCGGGCCCCCCCCGCCGAAATTCGGTTGGAGGGGGGTTGTTTTACCACAAAAAAAATAATGAAAATAGATGCTTTTCAAAGCCCTCAACAAGTGCGCCCCCCCCCCCCCCCCGAAAAAAATTCCTGGCTACGGGCCTGTATCACGCAGCACAATTTAAAAGAAAGAGGAGCGTCGTTACGTGAAGCGCACCTAGTGCATGTTGTTCCCAGTATACTGCAGTAGCCGCTACTGTTTGTTTCTCATTAATGAGGTTTCAGTTAATTAGTACCTAATTATGTTTCTAACTCGACAAATACTCGCCTAATCATTAAAATGTCAATGAGGCATATGTAGGCATGTTCAAACGACATCTAAGTGCCCTATTTTCAATAGCGTGCTAACTGCATGCTCGCTTTTTTTTTTGGTTAATAGAAAAAGCCCGCGAAATCTGAAAAGTGACACGTGACTAGCCTGCAGCGCGCATCAGTAAGCAGCGCCCTCAAACACGCTCACTGTGAGGTAGCAAGTCAAGAAAAATGTATGGATCATCCTATCCACATTCGCCGGCAGAAGAGACGCACCACTGTGGTCTTGAGCCAGCCATAATCTGAACAGTGCTTCAGTTGCGTTATCGATAAGAACAGTCGGTCGTGAGATGCGGATAATGATAGTGGCGTAAAATCGAGTGCAAGGAATCCCTGCAAAACTGCGACGCATGTTGTTGGCGCTCGCCTTGTACCTTGCCAAAGTGCGGAACGCTGTCTCTGGCAACCGACAAAAGGAAAAGCGGTTGCTTGCGGTAAGCTTAGTTACTTGAGGGCGCTGCTTTCTTTTGCGGGTGGGAGCGTATTCACTTGCTATTTTTCATATTTCGCGGGCTTTCTTTATCAACCGGGAAAAATGAGCACGTAATTAGTACCTTGTTGAAAATAGCGCAGTTGGATGTCATTCGATCCTGTCTGCATATGCCTCATTTGCATTTTCATAATTAGGTGAGTACTTTTCGAGTTAGAAAAAATAATTATGGCTTAATAATCATTCTCATTAACGACAAAAAAAATAGTAGCGCATACTACAGTGTACTGGAAACAATATGTACTCTATTTGCTTCGTGTAAAGTCGTTCCTCTTTTTTTAAAAAGACATGCTGCGTGACAGCTGGGACGCCCTGTATATTAGCTGTCATGACGTCTTGGGAGCTAAAGCACACGAAGCTACGCGCTATATTTAACGACTCATTGGGTTATCGCCTAGACAGGTCAACGTTTTAACAAAATACGCCTATAATCGCAAATCGACTTACGGAAAGATAAAACGACGAGAAACAAGTTCCTGAGCGTTATCGAGATTCAGGTGCAAAATCCTGGAAACTCTGCAACTTAACTATTCTTTCTCTCTTTGTTTTTTCATCGCAATTGCACTTGATTAACGCTGTTCTTTGGCGAATATGTGCCACTCGGTCCGGCGTATAAGTAGGGCGTGGCTGGGCTGTAGACCTTGCATGCATGCTACTAATCTGGCACAAGTACGTCGGCCAAGAAAAATCTCTGCCGCTGTCAGCCACCCCGTATCCACGAGGTGTTCGGACTACTACTACCACCACTCGATTCTACCGCCAGATATAACTCCCTCCGGTCTGCTCCGCTCAGGAGTGCGCGCGCCGCGCGCATAGCCACGAATACCGGTCAGTCCCAAAACAATGAATCTTCGTGATCAGCGAAAACAGCCGCCGGAAGCTACGCCCTGGGAATCGCTTCCGGGCAAGAACGCGCGTGCGCGAGTACTAATCCACCCGTCCCGAACAACAAAACTCAACTCGGTTCGGCCGCACTGAGTCTGGCCAGGAAACGGGAACAATTAAAGCTTAAGGGAAAGGGAACGCGGTAGGGAGCTCACGTTGTATCAACCTTAGCAGTCACGCTATATCCGCACCGAGAGAGATAAAAGACGCCGGTGGATTTCCTCCGGGTGGGTTTAGCCCTACCTCGCATTGTTCCGAGGACGCCGACGGCACGCGCACGAGACCAGCGAAATAAGCTGCCACGCCGCGAATACGGCGCACGACCCAGGCCAACGGCAAACACAAGACGTACGACTTCGGGGCAGTCTCGAGAAGAAACACAAAAACACACGCCCTTTTCTCCAGTCTTCGAGAACAGCTTATGCGGAGAGTGGCGACATTGTATACCACAGCCTGAACCAGTATACTCCTCCGCTTTCTCTTCTGTTGTTTCCTCGCGACTTAAAAGGGCCCGCTGCTGTGGACGGTGCACAACCACTGGACCGTGTGTGGGTACACCTACAAATCCGCTCACGAAGCGGCGTATAAACTATATACTAAAAGCCTCGCCAGCACGGAAAGCGAAAGTCGTCCAGTTTAGCCCTAGCTCGCTCTCTCTTCCTTCCATCTGGCCTCAGAAATCCAAAGGAGCCATTTTACTGCTTCCTCCTCCTGCGAAGGCGCATTGAAGCGTGCCCGGAGGTTTGCGGCTGCCTACAAAATGCCTCCTTTCAATAGTGCCTCCCAAATCTCCCAGCCCGGGTGCGTGGAAACGCTCCATTTGTTCTCGCTGTCGTGCGTTTCGACGGCGTGCTTCGTTATCAGATGGACACTCGTGACGCTGACCTCCTTTCTTTCTTTCTTTCTTTCTTTCTTTCTTTCTTTCTTTCTTTCTTTCTTTCTTTCTTTCTTTCTTTCTTTCTTTCCTTCTTTCTTCCTTTCTTTCTTTCTTTCTTTTTCTCTCCTCTACCCGCCCCTTTCTTCTAATGCCGCCGTTCGTTTCGAACGCGAGGAAGTGCGTAATTGCGGTGGCTCTTCGTGACTTTTGCTTTTGTGGTAGTCGTTGTTGCCGATGCTGATGTTCCGTTTCATTTTTATTTTATTTTCGCCAGACGGCATAGTTCCCGCAGTTTACTTACGGCGCACTCGGCTGGCCATTTTCTCGAGCGCTCCGAATACATTCGGCTGGTTCTTTCGGGAGCACCACTCTCCAGCTCGGGGCGCTCTGATGCGCTCCCACTACGGCGACGCTCGTAGAGAGTCCGCGATCTGATCACGTGACTGATCCAGCTTTACGCATGCTTTACGTTCTTGCGTGACGTCAGCCGCGTCTACATGCGCGGTGCGCCTTGCTTGTTTGCCATGGAAGACGCGGTGACGTGTATCATCTGGCACCCCAATCGCTCTGGTGTGAGGCTACAGTGTACTAGTGAGCCTGCACGTTCGGCTCGGGCACGCTCTTTCTCTGGCTCGGATCAAGATCAACAATGCGGAGCCCTCTCGAGCGGGCTCCGCATCGTTGCAGTCCGAGTGAGAGGCGTCAGCGGGGTGCCGATTTTATAGCATTCGTTAAACAAAAATGCTGAAAAGATATGTTTTTCACGATAAGTACGTCCGCTTAACAATCATGTGTTTGCTTGCCGAAAATTTCGTAAGCGATAAACATCGCTAACGCCTACCTTAACAGTCACAGGGTCGTTTAGGGTGTTTCGCTTAGGCACCTTTATTTTTGGCTGCGGAAATTGTTCAACGATGATCAAGAAAACACGCAATATTTGACTTGATATATAATATCTATCGTAATCAATAACAGTTATTGATTTACTGAGATATCTACGGCTGAAACTTCGCCACTGCACATCAGAATATAGTTAAGTTAGCGTCAAGTGCACACTGCAGTTTATCTTCTGCTGAAACACGCACGCACGTCATAGCTATTGTCAGGATTAGATTAGGGTCGCCGAGTCTACACAGAATAAGGAATAGCGAAGCGGGCTAGTTGGTTTAAGTTTATATGAAGATACAGCAGCGCGAAGCACTGAATTGAGGAAATACAGGTGAGGGATGAGTCAGGAAGGCGAAAGAGTGATGAACGCGAGCGCCGTTACTACCAATAGTGTCTATTGGTCACAAAAAAACATACACATATAGATAAGAGATAACCCGTATGTCAAACATGGCGTCAGAAACACGCGCCACATACAGTAAAAGCTCGTTAATACGGATTTCACGGGACCGGAGAAAATGTCCAGAATTCACCGAATTTAGAATGATTGAAAGTATCCCGAAAACAATAAACAAATGTCTTTTAAGTCAATACACTTGCCTTTTCTTGATGAATACGTAAATCCTGCACTTACATTGCGTAAGAGCAGCGTAAAAGCCGCAGTTTTCGCCACGTGCGACTTTGTTCACAATGTGGCCACGGCTCAAAACCTCCTCCTCCCATAACTAACCCGAAAGGCGCCAGCCCGACATCGTTACCGGCGTTACCGCACGGTTCGCGCTGATGACGATGACGATGTAGACTGCGCCGCCTCCTTTCGGTTGTCCGCGGACGCCATTCTCGCTCCTTTGAGTCACACATTTGCGACACTTCGCGCTCGGCGCGCTCCGAGATGCGGCCCAATATGAACGAACTAACGAGAGTTAGATGTCATTGAACAATGCATATGCTTGCCGGGACCGGAGAACGCGTCCGAATTATCCGACTGTCCGAATTAACGGGTGTCGAATTAAGGAGCTTTTTACTGTATATGTATTTACAAGACGATAAGGTTGTCAAACAGTGTTTCAATTGGTAGTCAGCGCTCGCGTTCGTCATTCTTTACCTTAACCTCTACTCATTGGCGTGCGCACGGGGGGGGGGGGGGGCAGGGGGGGTGGCCGCCCCCCTAATTTACCTAAGAGAGGGGGGCGCAAAGTCGGCCCTATAGACCTTTTCACAGGCGAGAAAAAACGCCGCCATGCTGGGCTGCGCACGGGAGTACAATGGCTGACGTCACAGCCTCGGCAGTGCATTTTTGGGGGGGGGGTCACACTTATTTAGCGCAGCCCAGAGAGTACTATGGCGGCGCCCAAGGAACCGTTTGTGAAAACGTCTATACATTGACTTCATAGGGGAGGGGGGCGCTGCAACGAACCTCCCCCCCCCCCCCCCTGAAGGGGAACCCTGCGCACGCTTATGCCTCTACTTCCGCACTTCCGTGCTTCGCGCTGCTCGTCTTCACCGTGAGTCTACGCATCTTACGCAAGTAGCCCGTGACAAACACCAAGTCACGTCCTGCTCCCCTAAAAAACACTGCGGGTTCAAGACGGGCACGGAAACGGAAGGCTATATAGGTTGGCATATATATATATATATATATATATATATATATATATATATATATATATATATATATATATATATATATATATATATATATATAGAACACCGTAAAAGCATATCAGTTATACGCGCGATATATTCACATTTCGATTTCTTCGAGAAAAAAAATAGGAACGCGAGGCTGTTGAACTCTACAGACCCCTCACCTATATCGGCTCCTCGTGGCAGCGTGCACCTTTCTCGCTGCGTGGGGGGGTCGTGCGGCGATGCAACTTGTGTCGCGGAAACAAAGGGCTCGGCTGCGCGAGACCGAACGGGGACATATCTCGCGGCGGCACGTGTGTAACTGCTGCGCGCGCACGTTTTCGTGTCACGTATGCCGTAGACGCCCCTATACAGGGTGTTTCTGCAAACTTGCACCAAGTATTAACAAAAGACAAAACGAAACATACGCGCTACACGTGTCGAATTGGTCCCAGTACTGTTCTGAACCGTGTGCAACATGTCATTTTTTTCAGTCCGCCAAGCGGGCTACAATAATAATAATAATAATAATAACCGGGGCTTTACTTCCCAAAACCACGATATGATTATGAGACACGCCGTAGTGCAGAATTCCAGAAATTTCGACCATCTGGTGTTCTTTAACGTGCCCTGACATCGCACAGTACACGGGCCTCTACCATTTCGCCTCCACCGAAATGCGACCGCCGCGGCCAGGATCGAACCCGCGACCTTTGGGACTGCAGCCGAGCACCGTAACCACTGGTCCACCACGCTGGGTAATTTAGTGACGTATCAGTTAGTAACTCTAGCGAAAAATGTTCAATACAAAAGTAGTAGCGCTTGTTCGAGAAACGTTGGAATATTTCATTTATGCTAAGCCAATTGCGCCAAGCTGGGTAACTAACAAAAATTGCTGAATTGACCCCTAAAATGTAATCTTTAGCAAGAAAATGTAAAGTTTTAACGCTCGTTCAGCAACGTCGGATTCTTTCATCTATGCTAAGTGCCTTGTTAATTTTTTTTCAGCTGTCCTTTAAAGTGCGCGAAATTAAAAAAAAAAAAAGAAAAATCACAGCATATATCCACGGAGTGAATGATGAGTGGGCGAAGCTCCGGAGGTTCATCGGTAAACCGTGAATCTTCCGTGGAATTCGCCCAGTACATCATCAAAGACGTGACAAACACTGTGTATATATATACAAGAAATTTATATTTTATTCGTGAGCCGTGATTTTCCGTTTTGTTTTCGTTTCTTCGTTGCTCGTGGTTACCGTTTACATAAGCCGTGGCTTCCGTTCCCCCTTCATTATAACGGCTTTCATGGTCGGCGAAATGGAGGGAGAGCGGTTACCTGGATGGGTCGTAGTGGAAAGTTTGCAAAGACGAGATCGGTGCAGGTTCCTCGGATGGTGGTTGGTTGCATGTGGTCAAACGATATGCATGTGAGACCATATCGCGATGCCATGTGTTGTATGGCATCGCGATCGTCATCGTCATCAGCGTCATCGTTATAACGCATAGTGGGTACATTCCATGTACCCACTATGCGGCACAGTGCTGTGCCGAGATGGCAGCGTCATCGTCATCGCACAGGGGGTGGCTACTACGACGACGACAACGACGCAGGACGACGCCGGACTAGCCTATGCCCTAAGAAGCTTCGCCCCTAAAAAAAGAAAATACTCGGGCAAGTTAGCTGAAACGCCCTGTACATTACCCACCGACACCGAGAGTGTACCACTGACGCCGAACTCTCCTTATAGCCATCCCTATAAGCTTCCTCCCAGTATACAATCTTCATCCGACTACAACGCTTTTATCCCATCCTCTCTGACGCTGCAGAGTCATCTGGTGCCGTTTTGCCCCAAGCTACACATGTTCCGCGGACGTGACCGAATGGCTCTCACGCAGAGAAAATCCCACGAGCGATGCGCTTGAAGCGAGCATCCGCGATATCGTTCCGTCCTGGAGTCAGTTGCTTCTTCCCCTTTCCGAGATTGCGTTCTTCTTTTCTTATTGCGTAGGCTCAGGCGAGGAATATAGCGGTGGCTTTCGGTGAACCCCGAGGCAGCTTCTTTTATTCATCGTACATACCGACTTCGCTTTTTGAGAGGAACCGAGGAACCACGTTCAGCGGTGCGCGGCGCAGTTTGCCGCGATCCACGTTTTTATCCTTCGTTCCGCGTGCGGTTCCTGCCTCTCCTTCCAGGGCGGAGGTACAGTTTCTCCCTTCTCTATACAAGTATGGTCGTTGCTTTATTCATAAAAAAGAAAGACCATCGCTGTTTCCGTGGGCGCTTTATCGATGCCACGCCTGTGATGCAACAGACGTGTACGACTCCTTCGGAGTATCGAGTTCTTGTTTCTTTTTTTCATCCGAGAAGGAAGCGAGCGATTGCCCGGCGATGGTAGCGCGCGTAAGCTTTGATGCATCATTGGTAACGCGGTCATAGTATAATTGTGCGCAGTCGACCCGCCATGTCCCGTGTTCCGGCGTGCGCCTCCAGTTTCATCATGCGTGTTTGCGCAAAAGGCGCTCGTGCGTGACAGATATATAATAGTGTGGCTTGTCAAGGGGCCGGCGCCAAAAGCACGTTTCGGCGCAAGTATTCGTGTATAGCTTACGCGACCGAGACGCGAATTCGGGATCAGTTGTGGAGTCGTGGTGCCCTTCTTACAGCATTACTAATGATAGATACTTGCTTTAGAGCATGGATGACATTAAAGTATGACCGCCCTCAGAAACGCTGCAATTCTAAGTACGTCCCGCACGATGAGGATTAACTTTAAAAAAAAGTTTCTATTACGCCCAGTCTAAGCACGTGTTTGTTCCAATGAGCGCTCGCTCCTTTACTTCAATGCTGATTGATTGATTGATTGATTGATTGATTGATTGATTGATTGATTGATTGATTGATTGATTGATTGATTGATTGATTGATTGATTGATTGATTGATTGATTGATTGATTGATTGATTGATTGATTGATTGATTGATACAAGCGGAGATGCGTTAATAAATGTAGTTTACAGCTATCAGCTAGCTCGAACAGCGAGTACAGTCTATCAATACTTCAATCTTCGAAGGACTCGACTGTCTCGTAGGAAACTGAACAGCTGTTTGTTAGCAGTACCACAAGCTCTCACGTCCGAAGTGCGGCGAAAATAAAACCAAACGCGCGAACGCTTAGGTGATGTGCAAAGGCAAAATAGGCCCTTAGAGGAAACTGCTCCTATGTACAGTTTCAATACGTCTCGTTAATGAAACGTTTTGAACATATGCAATACGTCATTTTCATAAGTTTTGTTCATTTCGCGTCGTTTTCATACATCGTTGTGAAGCACAGTGCGGAACATTACGAAATATTTAGGCTTATATATGGCGGAAGCAACACACACTACGCACACACACACACATGCACACACGCACACACACACACATGCACACACGCACACACACACGCGCGCACGCACACACATACACACGCACGCACGCACACACAGAGAGAGAGAGAGAAAGGGGCAAGAGCGACTGAAGCAACATGGTGTAGCGTGCACTAAGATAAGGTATGCCACACAAGAGGAGTGGAGAGAAAACAGACCTTGTCCTCGTCGGTAGCCAGGTCGCAGTCGTCGCACTCGATCTCGTCGAAGTCCCCCCGGAAAGCCCGCCGATGAAGAGCCCAGCTGCGAGGGCTGCCGGCTGCGACGGCCCTGCGTATACACACCGAATGCGCATCGTCCACGTGAGCAGGGACAATGCATACGCAACAAACACGTATACTGCAGAAAAGGCAGCTAGAGACTAGACGACGATGTACAGTTTTCGAGAAGCCATATGACCGGCGCCTTGCAGGCGAAAGTAAAGTAATTGCAAAAAGATACAACCACACGAGCTGTCACATCACGATATTGTTCTTCCTGTTTCTATGCCGTTGAAAGGCAAATGTAAGCAGCAGAAGCCACGAAAGGTACGTGGCGGACCTAGTGGGCAAAGGTTTGGGAGAGAGAGCACGGGATTTGCACAATACCTGCGATTGAAAAGTAATAAAGTTCCGGAGGAATGTATAGAATTAGAATACGTATCTGAGGGTGTCAAAAAAAAAAAAGAAAAAAAAACGAAGAACACTCTTATATGCACCGAGTATTTTGCCGACGTGTAGTCTCCAAATGTGTTGATAGAGCTTTCCGAAGCTTTTGTTGAATGTGGAATGAGCTGGAAAGTACATACGTGTTCACTGACGCATTTGGCCGCATCTGCGTAATCGCCATGACTTTTAAATGGCAGAGTATACTCCCGTAATTTCTTCATTAGGCAGCAGGCCTTTACGCGCTCTTGTGTGAAGCATACAGAATGTCAGCATACGGTATGTGATCACTTGTTAGTGAGAAATGTCTGCGGACTTATCTTGCAACAGACTTTGTACGGCTGGACCAACCAACTGTCCCGAAGAAAGCATTACACAAATTTTGTCTACGGAACAGTCTTTCGACCTCCCAAATTCGTACAAGTCTTTTGGTAGTTTGACGAGTCTACAAGACCTATAAGCAACTCGTGAACTGTCCCATAAACATAAATGTATGTTCACCACCGTTTCTCGCATTTGTTCCCCAAAATCCGAGCGCCTCAAACCATAAGTGCCACCGTAACGGCACATATGGTTACACCATATGGTTACATATCGTTACACCGGTACATATGGTTACATTGTAACGGCGTAACGGGTACAAGAATGATTTTCTAACAAATGACCAGTGTATGTAGTCTGAAACAGGACGAGTAGTTTTTCGTGTGTATACGTCTTCACCATGCATTACGACCATGCATGCATTCAGCATGCATTCATCTCCTTACCGCGACCATTCATCTCTTATGACCATGCATTCATCTCGGCAATCAGCAACGTTCCTCAACAGACGCCAATGAAGTGTCGAGCGAACATCATGTTTGTGTGCAAGCGCCAACCTTGCGAATGAACTTAAGCCCCGCCCTTCTCAATTACGAAGGCACGAGTGACGCAGCGTGCGATGAAAACGGCTCATTTTGCATATTGCAGGGAAATGTATAACACGCTTCTGTGCGGTGCGCATTAAGATGCCGAGCCCGCTTCATAGTGGGCACAGTGACTCGTGTATATAGTTTTATGAAACGTGCATCTCTAATAAGTTTGGCGTCAGGATATCCGTATCTGGCTGACGTAAGCGCGCGCAGCGAGGTTTGTATACCACTGCAGAACCGTGCACTGCGCGTGGTCGGCGATACACCGACCGGCAATTATGCAAATCAGGGCAGCGCCGATGTATCTGCCAAGTGGTAGCTGTAAACTCTAGGCAATATCAATCAAACAGGCTCGCGGAGGACGTCTGTAAGCTTAATTCCGTTCTCGCTTACTCACCCGTGCGTAATTACTACTTTCGTATCCAGCTGACGCACCCTACACTACTGTTGGCCGCAGTGTCTGAACGCGGAGTGCATAGATACAGCATCACCCTATATAGGGGGTTTAAGCAAAGCGCTACCGCTCTGCTATTATCGCCATAGGCGTGCGCTATATCCTGGCAGTCCGTTAGCTTTGCGTGCGTTGCTGCCAAGGTAGAGGTCGGGCTTATGTACTGCGTGGTTTAGTTTTACTCACGGACAACTTCATCCGGCCGTCAAGATAACCGAAGTGCGCGAGCACGTGATGCTGCTGCTAAAAATAGCCCCGTGATTATGCTCATGTGTTTTTGTTTTTTTTATGAGAACATATGCGCTTCATTTAATTACAGCGTGGTAACTTGGAAAGAGTCAATACGTGGACCGACTGGTGGGCCATTTCGAAGAACATAATACACACAGTAGCGCCAAGAACTACATGGACGCGGCGAAGGAGCATTACTGGACACGGTATGCGGATGCTACATGGATATTTTTTTTTCTCTGTGTTCTTTTGCGTTAGGTCGCCATATACGCTTCGCGTGTCCCCACGCGTATACAAGTCTTCTGGCGACAATTTGTAAAAGCGAGCAAAAAATATAAACATAAAGGGGTACCGGACAGATGAGGCGAATAATGTATTACGTGACAGTCAAGGCGGTGATGCGAGCTAGTTGGTTTGAGTCACTTGTAGTCATATTTGTAGCGCAATAAACCCAGACGCAGACAAAAGTACAGAACACATACACAGGACGGGCGCTAGTCGCCCGTCCTGTGTATGTGTTCTGTACTTTTGTCTGCGTCTGGGTTTATTGCGCTACAAATATGACTACAAGTGTATTACGTGACGCTGATGCTGATTGAAACGCGACTGCTTCCATGAAATCACAGGTGCGCATGCTCTCATCGCGCACATGCGCGGAAGTCAATGAGTGCGGAGAGGTGCGATTTTATGTGCACTTCCTTATAGCTGGAAACTGCTTTCGGCACCGATATGATATCAGGCAACGGCGCATACCCGCGTTAATGAACCCCAGATAGTCAAAATTAATCCGGAGCCCCCCCCCCCCCCCCCCACTATACGAAGCGTCTCATAATCATGTCGTGGTTTGGCACGTAAGTCTCCAGAATTCAGTTGAATTAGCCGCTCAAGGTGGCCTGGTGGTCAAGGCGGTAATGCGAGCTAGTTAGTTGCGATCACTGGCATTCATTTCGGTTAGCGCAAAAAAAATAAAGACGCAGACACAAGAGAGGACACGTGCACAGGACGAGCGCTAGACATCAACTGACTTTACTGCAAGGAAATATCCAAACAGGTTTTGGGTTTTGTATATTTGCTTGCAGTGAAATCAGTTGATGTCTAGCGCCCGTCCTGTTTATGCGTCCTCTCCTGTGTCTGCGTCCTTACTTTTTGCGCTACTGAAAGAATGCGGCGCTCGGCTGCCGACCCGAAAAACAAGGTTTCCATTCCGGCCGCGGCGGTCGCACTTCATGGAGGTGAGCGTGTACTGCGATATGTCAGAGCACGTTATAGAAGCCCAGGTGGTCGAAATTATCCGGATCCCTCCGCTGCGGAGTCTCCCATAGCCTGAGTCGCAGTAGCCTGAGAACCCCACGAAGCAACCAATTTCGTTGAAATGCGAATGGGTCGTCATCAATGCGTCTGCGCCAAGATATACGTTGTACGATATATTGCAAATGTCTTATCATAAATAACGTTTCTTTTCTTTATGTTTTACTCTGTTTTTTTTTCTTTCTCTTGTTTTCATTGAGGTGTACTTATCAAATATCTGCTATGTTAACCCAATTTGTTTACGTAATTAGATATTTATTTAGACGACTTACTAGCCAATGGCTATGGGCCTAATGAGTGTTGTGTATCTTCAGAATTTGAAATAAAAAAAAGCATGATGATGATGATGATATAGGGCACGACCCCTGCCGAACGTTGTTACTTTGCAGACTGCTTGATGACTCGCACGTGTGCAATTAACAGCAGTGACACCTACGAAGGCAACGACAATCGGAACATGTGAGGACATTTGCAACGGGCTTGCGTGATCAGAATCAGACTTTTTTTTTGTTGGTTTCTCCTGCGCCACCTTTTTGCCCATCTCGCTTCATTCCGACAAGCTTCGCCATGTACAGGCTCCGGGCGAGAGCGTATAGGTCAGACACATCACGCAGCGAACACGCGGCGTTAGTCACACGTGTTATTGTATGCTAATGAGGTCCGGGAAGACAAAGCGCACGCGAACACGCGCGCGCGCATCAGGCAAGCCTGTTTGCTCGATGTTCGTGTAGAAACACAAATGCAATAACTGCCCTAAGCTACTGCCGGCTCGAGAGAACTGAGAATGCCAGCTAGCACAGAGGATATGCAATAATCGAAGCAAGCCACGAAACAAAGGACTGTGCCACAAATCATTCTGACATGTCGAAGCATATAAATTAATTACGAGTTTGCAATTACGCTTACCGTTAAGTCGAGTCACGAACAAAGCAGGACGGTGCGCAACGTAAACACCTGCGTTCTTGTTCTTGATCGCCCAGCGAATGTGGCTCATACCCACTGTGGTGGATTCGCCAAGAATTGGCTACATTTATAAATTTATGTAAATATTGAGAAGGGTGAAGTTACTGAATATAAATTGTAAATTAAAGATGAAATTTAAGAGCGCTATGCAGAGTGCAGAGAAAACAAGGTAATTAAGAAAATATCTCAACGTCACAGCTTCTTCTACTTCTTTACTGGGAGAGATTGAAACAACTTTATTGATGGCACAACGAGGTCTCTCAATTTAGCTTTCCGGTGGTTTGAAGGGTGATGGCCAGTAGCTGGCCGAAACGGTGTTTATTGTGGGAAACACATTTGTGAGCAAGGGCGCGCCAAAAAATTACATTTGCTAGTATTACGTTTGCTAAAATGCGAGTTCTTTTTCTCATTGGGGATACACATATCTAAAGGAACACAAATAGACTTGCGATGTAGCAACAAAACGATGATTGCGATGCCGATGATGATGTTTCATCACTAGACGGCACGAACCCGTAACGAAGAAACGTATCCCCGCCCCGTCAGTTATTATCGTAAATTTTCTTTAAAAAATAACCATGAGAAAATATCTTAAGCATATCGCAGAGAGGTTATGGGTGTTGTACAGTCTGATCATACAGATAGACAATTTGGAATGATTGTTGAAATATTTTGCCAAGAAAACAATTTTTAGCACCAACAGTAGGCATATCTCGATGAATCAATCTTGTTTCTTTTCTTGGCTCGAGCAGAAAATTTGAACATGCGTGTGTGCCCGTTATGCCCAACCCCGTGAACAAGTTGCGTCATATCGCGAGAACAAAAACCGCTAAAGGTTATACTAGTTAGCGCCAACTATTCATCCAACATATCGAAACAACGAATCTCTCCATTCGCGTTTTCCGTAAATTTTTAGCATTCCGTACACATCAAATTGCGCCCTCCGCGACAAGAGAATAGAATACGCAACTGCGAACACGTAGAGAGCCACGGACACAACGAGTTCCTAAACAATGGACAGAACACCTGCATCTTGTTTCTCGCGGAGCTTGTTGAAAACCTGAATTACATTCGGGCCACGAAACATCGAAACAAAAGGCTATGACAACGGTATAACTGACACGATGACGCACACGCCTTACGTACCCCGTGTGAACTCGTGACGTCATCGAAGGGAGAGGGTGCGCCGGGCTCCGAAGACTCGCCGTCGTCGCCGCATCGCATGCCTTCGCGCACCACAGAGCGGTCGGCGCTGTCCGCCGGATGCCAGCGAACATTTTGTTCCGGCGAGCAAATGCGCGCTTGATCAGCGCACACTAGTGGCTCCGTTTTGCCTCCGACCGGTTCGGATCGAAAGGCCGATAAAAAGAAGAACGGCACGAAAAAGAGAGAAAAAAAGGTTTGGAAACTGGTTCCACTTTCCGCGTAATACTTTGTATGCCCGCGCCGGCCTGCATTTGTAAAACGGTGAGAGCTTTGCGACGAGACCTGTCGATGGCCGAGCGGACTCGCAGTCCTCGTAATTTGAATGTGGCGGCGCGCTTTGCACTCATTTGCATACGGCCTTCGCGATCGCGTTATCGCTTCGCGCTGCGTATCAATTAGTTTTCCGAAGCTGTCCAACCACGTCGGGGCGTTTCTCCGTTTCAAGAGAGGGCGACGACTTGTACGCGGTGCCGAATAGGCTGTTGCGCGTTTGTTACGTCACAGCGTTGATAGTAATGTTCGGTTGCGTGGGATGCTGTCCCGCTTCTCTATTACATATTACACAGATGCAATTGGAGCATTCCTTTTTACCATATAGTTTTAAAATGCGTCCAAAAAAGCACGCTATATTTGCTGGTGGAAGTGGTGGCTGTTGTTAAAAGCTAAGGAAGGAACACCTCGTCTCGTTCCACAAAATGCATAACGGAAAAATACAATATACATGAAATACAACAGAATAAGGATCTAGTGGACGGCGGAGGAGAAAAAAAAGAACGAAGTGAGAATATAAACACTCCTTTTGGAGATTAAAAGTGAACTCCGGGCATTTTACATACCAGAACCAATCTTTGATGACGACGCATTCGGTAAACGGAGGCTGTCGATTAACTTTCAGCGCATGGGGTTCATTGTCATGCAACTAAATCTTAAAACACAAATGTTTTTGTGTTTGCATTTCGCCCCCTAATGAAATGTAGGCGCCGTGACAACAGGAGGTGGGTCAAAAAGTTGAGCAAGAGAAGTAAAGAAATTAGTTTTAGATGGGATCGCCTTGTGAGTCATAAAAATAGGCTCCGTGCACACGAACGGGCTTCGATCTTTGCGTCTCCCTCCTTCTGCTTCTGACCTACCGAGGCAGCGGAATCGTACTGGTCGGCAGCCAAGAAAAGCGAACGCGCGAAGCAAGTTCGATCACTCTTACCGCAACCACAGGCGAGGGTGACGGTTAGCTCCGTCTTGGACCCGCGTTTGTTGAGCGTTGATGCAACGAACCTGCCTCATGTGCGGCGCCGCAGTCGATACAATCATCAGAACTGGGCGGGAACCGCGAAGGTCGGGGTGATGCAACGGCCCCGCCAGGCACTTGCCGCCGCTACTTCATCGACTTTGCTTTCGCAAACAATAAGCAGAAGTGGAGACAATGCGACTTCCATCATACTGGGCGTCGGGGAAAGTTCAGAACTGGCAGGACTTATCCGGCACTGCGACGGTTGCGTACAGGCAGTGTCGCAATCATTTGTTTTCTTTTCTTACGTGAGAAATAAAAACAAAAATTTCTTAAACACTGCGTTATTATCAGGCGCTACACCTTGCAAGCTGGAAGGGAACGCCTGAAGGAATGAAAAAATGGGGTGCACTCATATCGCTGGTTGATACACGATAGCTGACACTCTAATAATAGTAATAATTTTGGGGTCTTACTTCCCAAAACCACGATATTGTTATAAGAGACGCCGTATTGGAGGGCTCAAGAAATTTCAACCACCTGGGGTTCTTTAATGTTCACCTAAATATAAGCACACGGGCGTCTAGCATCTTGGCTCCGTCGAAATGCGGCCGCCACGACCGGGATTCGATCCCGCGTCCTTTGGGTCAGCAGTCAAGCACCATAACCACAAGACCACCACGGTGGGTGACAGTCGATCCACTTACCTTGCTATATTGATACACGATGTAGTCGTTATATAAAATCAATAAAACAAGCCCAAATTATTGAAGACAGGACATCGCGGCAGTCGTAGATGTAACAACCATGATATCCCTTCATTTGTTCTTGCCACATGCTTTGCGGGACTCAAAAGTATAGTACACAAGCACACACGCCGTTTCAAGACGGTAACATACATTGCTATCGGCGTCAAATGAAACCCGAAGAGCTGCAAGCATTTTCAATGGTGTAGGGCGCGCTGTCCTGTTATCACCACTGACAGGCGCGCGTATGCGCAGTGCTGCCAAACCGTATGCGTGCGCCTGTCAATGATGATGACTGGAGGGCGCGCGCCATACCATTGCGAATGCTTGCCGCTGTTCGTGTTTTCTTTGACGCCGATAGTACAGTATAGTATAATATATTATAATGTAGTATAGTATACAGCAGACTACAGTGCAGTAAGGTACAATGTAGTACAGTATGATATAGTGCAGGAAATAAAAATGCTACGTACAGTACGGTACAATATATAGTATAGCAGACGTTGACTGACACTCACCATGCTGCCGGCCTCGTCGTCGGCTGACGAGCTAGAGGACATCTCGATCTCGTTGAAGAGCGACCTCTGTCCCGTGTTCAGCAGGCCGTTGAGCAGGGGAGATGAGGTGCGCTGTCTCTGCAGAGCGTCCACGCGGTCCTGCAGATGGCCGTTGGCGATCCTCAACTCCTCCATGTCCCGCTGCTGCTGCCGGATCTACGAATAGAAGAAAAAGACGGAATAATGGCTGTGGACACCGCAATCAACAATCAGTATAGCCTGTTGAGTCGTATGTAGCGCAATAGCGCATGCCTCGCCCTCCCGAAACTATAGCCTGCGATCCTATAGAAGGACGACGTCACACATTCACTGGACTGTGTGTATTTCGGCAAACGAAGTGTGGGTCACCGTTACACTACTATATGCGACTTGTGGTTATTTATCCAAACGAAACACGAGTGCGGAAAGATAGAGGCTTGAAAGATGGAACTACAAGGAACCAAGTATAGACATGGGGACTTCGTCATGACAAGCCTCAGTGGTAGAAAGTTGGGAATTTTTTTTTATCATCATTTGACATGGAGGTTCTCGTAAACATTTCCTTCAACCCAGGTACTCTCCCCTTCGAAAATGGCCTATACCTACTAGTTCATACAAACTACAGCGCTGATCCGGCGTGGTAACATAGCAGCCGAAGTGTTGGGCTGCTAAGTTCGAGGACGAGGGTTCGATTACCAGCCACGGTGGCAGCACTTCGATAGGGGCAAAATGCAAGAACATTCTTGTACTCAGACTTATGTGCATATTAACCAACTTCCGGTTAAAAGTTAATCCAGACTCTTCTACGGCCTGCCTCACAATCTATCGCGGTCTTGCCACGTAAAAACCTCAGAACGTAATTGACATTAAAGTGTAGTGCTACCAAATGAAAGCTGGGAAAAAAAGAAAGAAAAAGAAAGCTAAGCGCTGTTCCTCGATCTAGTGACTATGCGAACAAGAGTGAGAAGTGAGTGAGATGCGAAAGTCGTTAGGCGAGCTCATTTCCACCTCTCCGTGTCGCAAGCACGCACGGTAATTAAGGTTCGCAATGCGCTCGTGTGTCCGTCACAGTTCGCAAGTGAGTCAGCGACTTCTTCACTGTCCGACAGCGCGAGCTAGTACGCGCGCAGTCCAACGTATAGAGCGAGTGAAGCGAGTCGCGACGCCGTGCGCGAACGGTCAATTAGCGGCGCGCGTTCCGAGGGTCGTGCGAGGCGCAACAACGGCAGCAGCAACATCAGCAGCAGCAGCAACAACAAACAAGCATTCAGAAAGCGAGTAACACGTACACGCTCGCCAAGGAGGCGTGAAAATTGCTCCTGTCAACCGCGGCTCGCGTTCCATCGACGCATCATCGTCGGCGCTGCTAGCTAGAGAGAGGCGGCGCTGGAATTTTAAACGCTTCGCCACCTGCGCAACCGCAGCAATCACGAGGAAGCATTGCAGTTCGCGCAGCGGAGCGCTTTCTCTATGAAGTTAGAAGAAACGAAAAGTACGGAAAGAAATAAGAAAAAAAAAGGAAGAAGAAGAGTAGAAACAAGCACGCTTCCGGTTTGGACGGGACGCGTCGTCGCCGTCCCACGTGTAGCGGAAGTGCATAAATGAGCCGGACACTTCCTCCTAATTGTCCCCGCGCGCGTTCGCGTAACGGCCGGCCGGCCGGCAATTTTTCCGCGTCGCCTTCACCCATGTCCCATATTTCCCGAGATTACGCGTCTCTTCCATCCTTCTCCTCTTCTTCCTCCTTTCTGTTCCTTCTTACGAGTGTCTGACCAGCGTTATAGACAACACTCAGTGCTAAGTGTAAGAAGATGAAGAAGAAGCAAAGAAGAGGAACAAAGGCAAACAAGCTGTGGGGGAGAGGGGGGAGAGAGGAAGGGAGAGAGTAGAGAGAGAGGGAGTGGACAGCGTTGCGTGACTCGCCGTAGCTCGAAGTGCGGACAACGCCTTCGTATTGTTCTCCGCGCGCCTCGGCAACTCGCGTCGTCGCCAAAAACAGGATCGCGTATACGTGTTTTTCTTTCGATCTCGTGTAATAACGCACCTTCGTGATCGACAGCGTTCACGCCCCTGGTCGGAAGCGAAGGGTGCGGAAGCGGCGTGCTATATACTAAATGAGCAACGCGGTGTGCTATATACACCGAAGTACCCGCGTAGACGGCGTGCTACGATTGTATAGCACGCCCGACAGTTTATATCGAGGTCCCCGTTGAGTGGACGTTCGTGTAGCTGTGTACGTGCCCGGGCTTTGCCAGCGGAAGTCGCGCACCCTCACGTCCTGGAACACGGGTCCACTTAGGCGAGACGTCTATAAATATATCTCTTCCGCATTGTTCATTCAAGCATCTGTACCCTGTTTCGATATAATGTGGCAGTGAAGTTTTAGCTATATTACGTGCTCCGATGCTCGCGACTGCGTGCGAAACTTTGTTTGCAGCTGAGTGAACGTGCACATGGCACAGCTCTGACAACAAGTGACGCCTGAAAAAGACAGCTGACAAAGTGCGTTCGTTTTCGACCGGACTTCGTACAGCCTCATCCTCAACTGTAATTACCACCTACACCGCATTTCCATTATTTAACAGATATTGCAGAGTACAAGCATAGAATGGCGAGATCTTTACCGAGTCGTATCAGCATGCCAGTGGCGGATGTCGTTCATTGTCATTACACTTGCTTTTTTGAATCAGAGGCTGGGTATGCACTGTCATCATGACCAAGGGCACGCGCGCTTCAATCATATCGCTAGACAGCAGCGACACAAGAGGTCGATGGGTTGACTGTAGCGACGCATCCCCCTGAGAGACCAGTGGGATTGTATAACTCGTTCCAGCCTCACCTGCGTCTCGTATTCGTGCCTCTGCTTCTCCAGCAGCAGTATGCGGTCCCCGGACTCCTCGAGGGACAGACTCAGGCTCTCGCGCTCGTCCACCAGTGCAGAGATGCGCCGCTCCAGCTCGGCCTTGCGCTCGGACAGGAGCGTGATCTGCGCGAGATAAGAGCGTAAATTGAAACATCGACCCAACAATTATGCGTAGTTTGCACGTTTAGGAGCCGTGTGGTCATGTAAATGATGTCTACATGACCTAGACACGCAGTTGTTGTTAGGCAGACCGCCAGATGTAAAAAAAACTATATATGTATAGCACGTATATAGTTTTATGAGCAGCAGTGAAGTAACCTCTCATTTGGTACTTAGACCCGAATTGTGGTGAGGCAGTTGTTACATCGGCCGCTCACTGATTACTTCAACAGCGCCGTGCGCTTGCCTTCGCGCGCGTTATACATCGCGGAATTACATCTTGTTTCCAATGTCTTCTCCTGTTTGATCGCTCGTAGCGTATCGATATTAGGCAAGCGTGCGCGCGAGCCAAGTATTTTCATTGTATTGATTACAGTAAATAACATCTTCTCGAAGAACAAGAGATTTTCCCACTATGCGCGTATTATATAGATTACTGTATTGCTGTCATGCAGCGTTTAACAGCATTGCTCATCCATCGGATAGACAAGTGATAGCCGCTATCTGAACTGCGCTAGTGCACTTCGCCGAGCAATAGATTACCTCCTACTTAACTATGGATGATGCTGAAAACCTTAGTATGACCTTTGATGTATAATAGATCTCCGTTTAGATTAATGGTTGCGACAGACTTAATTTTGTGCATTACTCGTGTTCGCTCCACCAGCTTCGAGAAACACCATTTGTCACGCTGCGGCTATACTAGAACCTGGAGCATCGTCAGCTACGAGCATGCTTCAATGTCAACAGCGCATATCTTTTCGACAATATCCTAGTCGTGGGGGCAGGATAGCAACGAGATGTGAACGCAAAAGTACACGAATAAATAAAAGATAAGAGCTCGGGAACCGCGCTTTCGAAATGAGGGCTTCCCCACGCAAGGTGTCTTATGGTGGTAAAGCCAGCTTTAAAGGTGTCTGTTACGCACGCTCTGACGCACATCAACTCCGCAATGTTCAATCTAGTTGACGAAGGAAACAGAAGAAAAACAATGTAACTGTTGCAACGGTCTGAAACTCACCCCACTTTAACTGCTTCAATACTTACGCACCGAGCACATTATAAATGCAACGCATAAGCTAGAAAACACTTGCTTCTATCGGTTTCAGAGGATAGGCGTTTGCTCGAGATAGTAAGAAGCCAAACGACGCACGTACTCCGGTCGAATGGGTCATAAAGGCTTAATCGTCAATGAACAGCGTTAGGAAACGGGTTGCACCTGTGGGCCCACCACGTGGAATACGAATGTTGCGCCTATAGGCGCCGACCACTGATTTGAGGGAGCTGCGTTGCTCGCAGTGTCTTGACCCAAGTTCCCTAACATTGACAGCAAGGGGCATGCAGAAAACAGACGCGCGCACGCGTCGCCCTCTATAGAGCCCGGCCACTGTCCGCCCACTCATGCAGTGGGGGAGACTCGCGCATTGCGTTCCATTTTGTGCGGGCCATCTCAACGTTGCTTTTTTTTCTCCGCTAGGCTGTGCGTTCAGGCGCGGCAGTCACACTTGAAAAACTCCACTGCACGGTGCCTATACCTTTGCAATCCACCATAGTTTTTCGTGCGAAGTGGCTTGTTTTTTGTTTTATTTTCCATTTCGTAATAAGTACACCTTTGAACTATACGTTCCTGGTGCTCTGTCGGAGGCTTTCTTTCGTGTTATAATCACCTCATCAAGAGGATAAAGGCGTGCGGAGGTCCAACGTCTGCTGGTTTGTACCGCTAACCTCCGGGGTAGTTTTAATCTTTCTTTTATACCCAGTATTTCACATTGCACGCTCCTAAAAAGCAAATAATTTTTTTCACCACACGAGTTACTGCCCAGAACTCAAACACAAAAGTGCAGAGGTCAGGCCAACGTAACTCGCCTCGCTACTGTTTGCTATACGTCCATTAAAGATACAGCGCATAATGTGTCGTCACACCACCATCGCATAGAAGTATAAAGCAGCATCTGGTCATTTCTACGCCACGTGGTTATTGACGTTGGCCCATTCATACGGGTAACTGCATTCTCTCATAGGCGAAGTTGCGCAAGGAAGGCGAATGTGATGGTCGCGTCTCTCGCCACACCGACTCGACCTCTGGTGTCCGTCCCGTACGTGACCACTAAGGTCAGTGCGGGGCAACCTGGAGTTGAGCCACTGTCGAGGGCGTATTTGTTTTCGCATCGCTGTCAGGAAAGCATAGACGGCTGGGTCAGAAAGAAAAGGCTGCCCGGTAAACTATATACCACGCAATGTCATAGTTCAGCAGCATCTGAGCGCGTCCTTGACGATAGTGATTCTTCTTGAAGGGAAACAAGGGGCTCTTTGGAGAAAGACGGATGGAGGAAGGAGATCGCGTAAGCAGGAACATTACACGAAAACGGCGACCGATCTCCGCGGAGTTTTTTTTTTTACGGACGCGTCACACAAGAAGTGTCGCGCGCCGAGGCGTTCATGAAAGTGATGGATAAGTCCGCGGTCGCTTCCGCATGTCGCGACGACCTCGCTCACTGAAAGACAGTGTGTGCGCTGAGACTGTATACACACGGTGACGGTAGAAGCGACCAGCTAAAAAAAATAAATAAATAAAAGAAAGAAACATGCCTGCGCGCCGACAAAAGGGGCCATGTTTTGCGGAGTGTTTTTACACGCATCGCTGAGCGGGTAAAATGGCCGGTCGCTGCGGGTTGTGGGTGAGGCAGGGCGATTCGCTGACCGTTTATGCTTCTCGCTGGCCTCGCGTTCTTGTTAAAAACTGATGCCGCGGTAAAAATAGAGAGAAAAAAAGAAAGATGAACACACAGACACACACACACTCAGTGTCCCACAGACGTGGTTCTCAAAGAGTCCAAATGACGTAGCAGCTAAGGCTCTGAGCCGTGACCCCAGCCGCCGAATAAGAGTCTTCCGCGTTGGAAAGCCGCAGCCGTACGGACATTTACAGCGAAGTAAATTTCCGTACCGATAACCACAGTGGCATAAGAGTAATCTGATGGCGGAAACGGTCAAAGCGTGCTTCTGTAAAGTACATACCGGCTCGCTTTGCTTCTATGAGCGGAAGATGCCAGCAAGCGCGTTTGCTGGCGTTTGGGTGAGAGCGCTGGCAAAGTGTCAGGCAGGAAGGGCCAGCGACACTCTGAGCGCACCGCGAAATGCCTCGACAGCGTGACAACGGGAAACTCGGCACTTTTAACGCGTCCCCCCACGGTAATCGAGCATTCTGGATGCACTCACGCGGAACTTAACTCACAGGGTTCCTTACGTATTTGCCTAAGACGACTCCAAGGCGAAACCCATTTCCTTCTTCTTTTTGCTTCTTTCCCAATCGCAGTTCGATTGTATTGACCTCCCCCGAAAGCTCTCTGCACTTGACGTGGTCTTGCACTGCCCCCGGAACCGGCCCACCTTTGACCCAGGGACGACGTCATCTCATGACGTCATCTCATGACGTCATCATGTGACGTCACGTTATGTGATGTCACAGTGTCGTCATGATGACGTAACAACGACGTAACAAATTCGGCCGATCTGTGACGTCGTGAGGGTGATTTTTTTGAATCACTTAGTGTAGACGCCGCCGACACCAAAGGTCAGATTTTACGTTTGATGAGGAGTCTAACACTTTTCGCCTTTAAACCCACGGTTTCATCGATATGATTTCCGCGCTGTGCGCACAGGCAGCGTAATAATGAATACATGCCTGTTATCGCGACGTCACTAAAGTTAAGGTACGCTATCCTCGGTCAATACGCCTCAAAGGACGCCTAACCGGTCGCTGGTTTTCGGCTTCGGTATGTCTCTGCGTTGGACGGCGCTGTTACGCCGACCGCGACGGGCGATCTCGACCACCATATGACAAGTGTTTTTAGTATTTATAAGCTATTCTTATCTCAAAGGTCAATCAACCGTAACACAACCATTCAATCAAGATGTCATCAACACGCGTCCAGGCTTGTGCAGTCCAACTATCTTCTCTACTGTGAATGCGAGTGCCACATCCAGCACTGGGACAATCCCGTACGACTGCTGATAGAGCTGATACGTCTGTATTGTCGAACTGGCCATATTGAGAGACCTGATTGGCTCATAGAGCTGCTACGGCCTTTCCTATTGGCTCAGAGCGCGGCCATCCCGGAATTCGACACTTTGGCCGAATTGGACCATGTCCTGAATAGCCTCCCTGATCGTCGACTCAAAAAGAAAATGCTCAATGCAATTCAACAGCACAAGGCTATAATGAAAACAATAACGGAGTGCACGAAGAATCCCGGTGCCCTTCTGTTCGTTGGGTTAGAATCTCCCTCGTGCTAGTTGCCTCACATGAATTAAGTCTACATTACGACAAAGATTCTTCGCGGCGATATGGTCACTTGCATGTCTGAGTTTACCGCGCCTCAAACCTGGCGCACATCACTCACAGTGCTTAAATTCTTTATGATGTCCTGCTCATTATTCCTAAAGCACCAAAATGTGGGCGAGATGGTTTTGCATAGCAGAACACTGTCCACCGCACACACACAAAAAAAAAGGACAGAGGGAGGTGATGATAACGCAAGCTCTTTGTGTTCTCACCACCTCCCTCTGTTCTTGTTTGTGTGCGCTTCACAGCGTTTCGCTTGGTATTTCACCATTCGCTCTGCCTGCCGCGGTAGCTGGGTGGCTATGTGGCGCTGCGCTGTTCAGCTCAAGGTAGGCGAGTTCAACCGAAGCCGCGGCGGACGCGTTCCGATGGGAGAAGACATGCTAAAACGCTCGTGTCCTTGGATATAGGTACTGATAAAAATACCCAAGACAGCCAAAAGTAAAGCAGAGGATTCCCACTAAAAAAAGGTTGCGGAATTTAGTGCTGCATGGGCGTTACAGAAATGACACTTACGGAGGCACAGAAAAATTCAACCAGAACAGGTGAGCACAAACTATCAACTGCTGATCTTGCTAAATTTTGCAACCTTTGTTCAACTTGTACTAACTAGCCCAAAGGAGTGCTTTATTGAAATATGGAATGGGAACGAAAGATGGGGAATGAATCAAGGGCTCATTACTTTGTAAGACACAACCGAATGAAACCAACAGACAATGAAGCCAAGGAAAGTTTAGGGGATAATATCTGTAGTCTTTGCCTTACATAGTGAAGTAATTATAACATAAAGGGAAATGAATTAAAGTGAACGAAAAAGCAACTGAGGTGCTGGTAGGGACCCAAAATACAACCTTCGGATAACGCGTTCGATGGTCTACTGATACGGCACTTGCTGCATGTCCACATCGTAGTTTTGGCACGCAAAACCCCATAATTTTCTTTTTTTACCGGATACGTTTTTTTTCTGCAGTCGTATGTATCGCAAAAGGATATCCACGTTGTCATGCGCGAGCTATAGCTAAACAGATGTGTCGTCTTTGAGAGAGAGAGAGTGAACCCTCTGTGTACAGTAGATGCTGATCAGCCGATAGCTCTCACAGACAACGCGCCGGCACATAGCGATACATGTACGTCCGGCTTCTTCGCGCGATTGTTGTTGCTCCAGGTCGCGAGAACAATGACTGTAAGGTCACGACCTCCAGATACCCCCTCGATTTACGCGGGAAAGTAGAAGGGATCGTCTTCGCAAAGCATGAATGCATGCCACGACACTCTCGACGCATTTATACGCTAAGATCGGCATCCTCTGCAGACGCTGCGAGGTTGTCGCGCGATTTCCCAAGTCAGGTAGTCAGTCAAGTGTATCGCCGGGACTAAATTGCATGCATGCAAGGCGTTTTCCTTTCTTTTTAATTGAGACTTCGCCAGGCGTGTCAACGAAGAACGGACACTTTCAGTGAGGAGGCATTTCATGCGTGTATAAGGCTGCCGCGTGTGGCCGCTACTGCGTTGTTGCTTGTGCATACATGCATTTTTACATGAGCGAAGAAACACCTCGTTTCTAAACTGCGGCACGGGAATACAAAGACTGACATCACTCAGCTGACGACATAAGGGGGGGTGGGGAGGGGTCTCGCCTATTTACCACGTCCCTTGTTCTGTTGTGAGGTGCGAGATAAACTGACAACGCCATGACTTCACCGGAGGTGTGAGCAACCGTATCAAGACCTTCCACGCGGGTTCACGGAGAGATTCAACACCGACCTGTGAAACGGGAGTAGAGTGATTTATTGCTCGTAAATGTCAAGCGCCCGCCGCTGTGAAGAACTGTGTACGACCAAGTTTCATTAACACGGTTCAGAGCGCGCGACGAAGTGGTAAGGTCGCTATACTCTTCACATCGGTTTTGAATAGGCACGTGCAATAGGTATGGAACCCCAAGTTATGGGCCCACTTGCATCGTTAGCGGCTCTCTAGAACGTAGCTGTTACGGATGTTACACTTTCCGGGATCATGCGACATTTTTCTGCTTAAGAAGTATAAGAAGTAAAGCGGCGGTCCGAAGCGCTCTTTGTATGCTGCAGAGTCTCTTAGTTGTCGTGTGACTCATCTCTGAGTTACACCGCAGAAGGAACATTAAAACACAGGAAAAGTCAGGGACAGGGTACCTTGATTACTAACGCAATAGAATCACCCTGTAACTAAAGAACAAGCGCGCACATCAACTTGCGCTTGCCTTTGCAAGCCGTTACCCCTCTCCCTTGTTAGCAATCAATTACTTACAACAGATGGCTGACGCAGCGCTTTGGGTCGTACAGGTTCGGAGTTGATGCAATGAAGCGCGATAGCTATTAAAGCCAAGTAAATCAGAAAACTGGCTAAATTGTCGAGACTAATGTTTTCTGAGCCTATAATGCCAAAAAAGAAAAAAAAGAAAAAACCAGCATGAAGGTAAGCACATGCTGAGTTGCAAGAGCACGCTGACTGCGCCGAGCACGCTCAACGATTTTTGCTGCGACAACTTAACGACCGACAAGCATTCGAGCGTAAACGAACCAAACATGCAGCGATGGCTCGAAAGTTCGTTCGACACTAAACTGAATTTAAGTTGACGACGTCTGGCTTAACTCCCCCGCCCCACACCTCCTTCTCTCCTTTGGCTAATTTCTTCGTCCTGTGTTCCCGTTGTTCTAATATTCTGCCATTCGCTATATAAATTGTTGAACTCGGGAAGCTGCAATGTAAAATAATTTTGTACTCGAAATTTTAAGCTTTCCATCTCCTTACAAAACATGCCGCTTTCGTCAAAACGTTTTATTCAGCAGATCTGTAAGTCAACTGACTCCGAGCCCGTAAAAAAGCCCCCACCTCCCCGAAGGGAATCGTGAGGAAATGCGAATGCATTTCGCGCGCGCTTCACTCCATTTATATATGGTGGTTGTGGTTTGAAGAAGGAAAAGGCGCCTAATTTCTGCAGCCCGGTCGGGAGCACGGCGCAGCGCCTTTTTTTTTTTTTTTGCTTTTTTCTTGTTTTTTTTTAACTTTTTTATTTATTTTTTTTAATTTTTTTTTTCATATATAGCTCCGCCGAGCTCCGCCGCAGACCGCTTTTAGTTAACGCGCACGCTGCGAATTTTTATTGTTCAACAACGCACAGGAGAAATCTCCCACCGGCACCACCTTGGAGGTCAAGATTCATTGCCATATATACGGGGTGGCCAGTGAACGGTTGTGCAGCGCGAGCAGTCGGTTTTTTCAACCAAGAGAGAGAGAGAGAAACAACTTTTATTGACCCGGCAAGTGTGAGAGGAGTTTGTCTCCCCTCCCTTAGATGGCAGCTAGGAGTCCTTGGGCCCTAGCGGCATCTTCGGCTTGCCTGATGACCTGGAGTTGGTCCTCGATGTTGGAGCTAAGCAGCGCGGTCTCCCACTGCTCCGCATTCATAATTGTGTTGTTTGGCCCCTTCGCGATGGTGGGGCAAGCCCAGATAATATGTTTGAGGTCCGCCCGCTGGTTGCAGTGTTTACATCTGTCGGAGTAGATGTCTGGATAATAGTGACTAAAAGCGATTGGGTTCGGGAAGGTGTTTGTTTGTAATTGGCGCCACGCTGTCGCCTGCTGCTTATTTAATGAGGAGTGTGGTGGCGGGTAATGCTGCCTCCTTGAAACTCGCTAGCAGACGCTGCCTGTGTCGGCGTCGCCAGGCGAGAGAGGGAGAGGGGGGAGCGTAAGAGAGGAGAGAGAGGTGGGGTGCGCATGCGCAGTGGGAGTGTGGACGCTGCGGGCAGAGATGCCTAGAGAAGAGAGGGGGAGCGTAGGAGAGAAGAAGAGAGGTGGGACGCGCATGCGCAGTGGGAGTGTGGACGGCGCGGGCCGGGATGCCTAGAGGAGAGAGGGGGGAGCGTAGCAGGGGAGAGAGGAGGGGAGGCGCATGCGCAGTGAGGGTGTGGTTGCCGCGGGGAGGGGATGCCTAGGGGAGAGAGGGAGAGAGGAGGTTTTTTATCTTTATTTTTTTTTTGAAAGGGTTTGCGCATGCGCAGTAAGGGCGGTCACGCCGTACACCACCACCACCGGATTAAGCTTCGCCATAAGATGCTTCACATCTAACACCTGCCGGCGCGCACACCTCCTCAACCTATCCTCCTCCTCCTCCTCCGCGGACAACGCCAACGCCGCACAACGCCAACGCCGGATGCCTGACACAGCCCGACTATGAAATGCATTCGCATTTAAAAAATGTCTTCGGCAGCTATAGGGTGCATGCGCTCTTATCCCACCGTGTGTGTCACGGAATGCCACTTTTTCGACCCCTCGTCATGCTTTAACGCGCGCCGCACCCAACTCGCTGACCGGCGCACCGTCTTGGACGTCAGGGACTTGTTTTTCGTTGAGCCGCGAAGAGCAGCGGAAGGGAGTGTCGCTGCCGAAGTTGGCTCTTTGTTCAGTACCGAGGCGACGGCAGGTATATGGAAAGCCGCAGTGAGCCCCGAAGTTTTGGCTGCTAGACGCTCGGCATAAGAATGGAGGCAAGATGCGTTCCCACGGAAAGAGCTGCACGTGCACGAGCCGCCTACGCAGTCACTGTAAACAGGTTGTCTCTGGATTAATGGAGAACCCTCCCCTAATTAAAAAGGGGCGTCACAAATATTTTGAGGGCGGACTTTTGCGACAATGAAACGCGCATGATTGGACTCATGTGGATGGTCCCCTTTTCCCCCCAGGAAGAGAGTGAGGGGACACGAAGAAGATTTAAGCGCAGGTTAGAGCCCTGCTAATCAGTCTGGCTGCTTGACAAGCATGGAGTAGAAGTAGATCACCGAGTATCTCTCCTAGAAGTTTTTAGTGTGCGCTTTGTATCGGCTGGCCACCTAAACTTAGCCGTTCGCCTAGTTGAGACACGTCTGCAACGTAGGCATCGGGACTTCAATCTCAGGTTAGCTCAACCTGCCTGAGATCTCCTTCAAGCACTAACTCCCGGAAACATCGGCGTTGCAACTCAGACCCACCGACATTGGAGTCGTGCCAGATATCTTCGGGACTTCTCGCATCCGATCGTCGTGGACGCAACGCTGCCGGTCATCACACGTATGCACCTGTTTATACCATCGAACTTTCCCGCCTTTATTGTTTAGTTGATTTCATTGTTAGTTTAGCGTTAATTGATCTTGTGTATTTTTGTAAGCTTCTTGTTTGACCCTAGTTGTTTATTGTTAGTTTTTTCTAAAGTGTTGTATTTAGTGTGCTCGTGCCGCAATAGCTCGAGTAAAGCTGTTGTTTTGTCCAAACACTTCTCCGATCTCTTCACTGTTTCTACTTGCGTACGGAACGACCGAACCCGCTGTCATTCCCGTCGCCGACTTCGCGCTGGCGACGCTTGAGTGACAGCAAAACCAGTAACAAAACTGGCGTCCGCGACTAGGGACGTTCCGTACAATAGTGAAGCGGTGAGGGTAACGAGAAGCGTGCGGACGGTTTGGCGATAGATCCGTGCAGTTGAGATTGTCGAGCCTAGTTGAACGTTCAGCATGAGAATTGTGAGCGCGCTGTTCTGGTTAGCGGCTGTATAGCGACAGTTCGCAGTATTGAGAGGATGGATTTTGATAAGTGGATCGCGGATGGCAGACAGTTAGGGCTCGAGGGCGCCGAACTGAGACAATATGTTAAAAAGCAGCAGGAATGGGTCGATGAGCAGCTGGAACAGGCCAGAGAGGAACGTCGGAGAGAAATAGCACATCGAAGAAGGATGCTAGCGTTAGATGGAGAGATTGAAGGGTTGAAGCGTGAGATCGAGGCACAGCGGCGGAGTGATGAGCCGTCGACAAGTGTAGCTTACGCTGTCATTGAAATCGCGCCTGAGAAAGGAACGCGCTCTTCCGATTGTGCGAAGGCAGAGCAAAACGAGAGCGAGACCATGGCTGAGACGGAAACGGAAAGCATTCCAGAGGACTTTCCGTGTGAGACCGAGGCTGGTCCCAGTCACCCTAATAGGGTCAGCGAGGAGCTGGAGACTTGCCTAGCGCCCCAACACGGGCATGACCTTCAGGAGGTCGAAAAAGAAGAGGACGAAGATTGCGCAAATATCGCCAAGGACGCCAAGCTTCAGGAGCTAAGCGCTATCGAGAAGCACGGCCCAGCGTTCGATTTGCTCAAGGGTAGCGCAGATGAGTCGGCCCGACATTGCGGCAAAGCGGAGAAATCGGAAGGCCCACGTGGTGGAGAAGATGGTGCACAAGCACGCTTGAACCTTAACACCTCCGAGGTCGCAACACGAGGCGAGGTTCAAGGCAACGAGGGAAAGGTTCGTCGCAAACGTCGCCGCAAGAGAAGGAAGCGAACGCTGGCGGCACGGCGAAGGCTAGAGACGGGTGGTCCACCGCGGCGTGAAAGAAAAAAGGGTCGGCAATCGGGCCGTTCAAGAAGACGCCCTTCGTTGCGTACAGTGAGGCGCACTGCACCTAGGAACCGTGTACCACGTGTTCCACTGCGTGAGACACGCGAGAAGAGGAAAGCTGCACCGCGGCGTGAAGAAAAGAAAGGTCGGCCATCGGGCAATTCAAGAAGCCGCCCTTGTCGTAGAGAGAGGCGCACTGCACCGAGGAACCGTGTACCCCATGTTCCACTGTGTAAGACACGCGAGAAGAGGAAAGCTACACCGCAGCGTGAAGCAAATGAGCATCGGCCATCGGCCAGATCAAGAAGACGCCCTTTGTGGCGTAGAGTGAGGCGCACTGCTCCGAGGAACCGGGTACCAGATGTTCCACTGCGTAAGACACGCGAAAAGATGAAAGCTGCACCGCGGCCTTCGACCAAGCGACAAGTTCGCAAATTCCTCGGGTGGACCGGGCACTATCGGGAATCTCTCCCTAATTACGTGCAAGTCCGCGCTCCTGTCACTGAAATAACCCGGAGGGGCAGAGCGAACTCGGTCAAATGGACCGCAGCGCACGACGAGGCTCTTCGAAGTCTGAAACGACATGTTGCCGCAGCGCGAATTACTTAAGCCGGAATAGTGCTTTTGACCTCGGGGGCATGATATTTTTTTTTTCGTCGTTTCTGTTTTCTTTTTCGAGTTTCATTGTGAAGAAAAGTGTATTTTGAGTTGATTGTACTTTGGCATGGAGCACTAGTTGTTCTTATTGTGGTGCGTATGAAAGTATTACCGCAGAGAAGCGCACCAGATAGCTTGTTAGTTTTTTTTTTTTTTTTTCTTCCCCTTGTCATAGTATACATTCACGTAGTGTATTTTGTCTGGAAGGATGCGATGTACTGCGATTTATTTGTCTTCCTTGTATGAAGCACTGACATGTGTGCAACGGAAGCATGGTGCTCTGATATTTGAAGTTGTTCTTACGTTGATGTACAAAGCGTATCATGTTGTGTATGAGAAGGACAGTCCTTATTTTTCTCGTGTTGGTTGTATTTTGGTTTTGGGGGTCGAAGAAATTGTCTCTCCGTGAGTGCAAATGTTATGGATAACATTCCGAAAGTGGGGGGGCAATGTCACGGAATGCCACTTTTTCGACCCCTCGTCATGCTTTAACGCGCGCCGCACCCAACTCGCTGACCGGCGCACCGTCTTGGACGTCAGGGACTTGTTTTTCGTTGAGCCGCGAAGAGCAGCGGAAGGGAGTGTCGCTGCCGAAGTTGGCTCTTTGTTCAGTACCGAGGCGACGGCAGGTATATGGAAAGCCGCAGTGAGCCCCGAAGTTTTGGCTGCTAGACGCTCGGCATAAGAATGGAGGCAAGATGCGTTCCCACGGAAAGAGCTGCACGTGCACGAGCCGCCTACGCAGTCACTGTAAACAGGTTGTCTCTGGATTAATGGAGAACCCTCCCCTAATTAAAAAGGGGCGTCACAAATATTTTGAGGGCGGACTTTTGCGACAATGAAACGCGCATGATTGGACTCATGTGGATGGTCCCCTTTTCCCCCCAGGAAGAGAGTGAGGGGACACGAAGAAGATTTAAGCGCAGGTTAGAGCCCTGCTAATCAGTCTGGCTGCTTGACAAGCATGGAGTAGAAGTAGATCACCGAGTATCTCTCCTAGAAGTTTTTAGTGTGCGCTTTGTATCGGCTGGCCACCTAAACTTAGCCGTTCGCCTAGTTGAGACACGTCTGCAACGTAGGCATCGGGACTTCAATCTCAGGTTAGCTCAACCTGCCTGAGATCTCCTTCAAGCACTAACTCCCGGAAACATCGGCGTTGCAACTCAGACCCACCGACATTGGAGTCGTGCCAGATATCTTCGGGACTTCTCGCATCCGATCGTCGTGGACGCAACGCTGCCGGTCATCACACGTATGCACCTGTTTATACCATCGAACTTTCCCGCCTTTATTGTTTAGTTGATTTCATTGTTAGTTTAGCGTTAATTGATCTTGTGTATTTTTGTAAGCTTCTTGTTTGACCCTAGTTGTTTATTGTTAGTTTTTTCTAAAGTGTTGTATTTAGTGTGCTCGTGCCGCAATAGCTCGAGTAAAGCTGTTGTTTTGTCCAAACACTTCTCCGATCTCTTCACTGTTTCTACTTGCGTACGGAACGACCGAACCCGCTGTCATTCCCGTCGCCGACTTCGCGCTGGCGACGCTTGATTACAGCAAAACCGTAACAGTGTGTCTGCGTCCTCTCCGTCGCCTTACTAGGGCGGAGGAAAAGGTGCTTAGGACGCTTCGGGCAAGGGTGGCCCTTACCTCGGCTGTGTTCTCAACGTGGAACTGGTCGCATTTACCAGTGGGCCTCACATAAAAAACATGTAGGATCCTTTTTAATATTTAATTATCTCTTCGAGGAGGCAGCGACCGAACATGCATTTGAGGTTCACGAGTTTGTTCATGAAATTCTCACGGGGCGCATTATACCTCACGCGTCCATGTTTTCACGTCTCCCGCGCAAGGGCGCATTGGTGCACATACTAGCCTACGCTGAGAACTCTCCATAACAGGGACAAACAAAGAAACAGTCGGCGAAGATGAAAAGCATTTTTTTTAATTGCCGCGTAGCAGACGGGGGTGTTGTGAGCGTGTGCCCCGACATACTGGTATACACCACGTTGTCCCAGACGTGCAACAATGGTTCTGAGGTATTCTTTTTTTTTGTTACCTCACCCAATGCTTATACGCTGAATAGACGTGGAATTTCACGTGGGCAAGTGCACCGCGCAAGTGCGAATAGTTTACCTCGGTGTGAGAGCTGTGCGGGAGTGTCGTGGGAGCGTGAACAAGCGGCAGAGAAGAAAGACGTCGCGTTCTTTAAAAAGCGTGGTTTGCCGGCGACGTGTGGAACGAGCAGGAATTCGTGAAAATTGGCCGCTATAGTTTGGGAACTCCTCGCCGACTGGCGCACGCGGGGTGGCCTTCAAGCCGACAGGCACTGCAGACAAAAACCTCGCATACCACCCCTATGTGGTATGTATACCACATTGGGGGTGGTATGCGAGTGCATAGCGGATTTTTTGCAAGAATGCTGCACGTTACTTCAAAGTAAGAACTTCTCTCTCGTGGACCTCCCGTGTGGCTTGATAAATTGCGGTTCAGTATGTCCCGGATTCCCCGATAACAGGCTAGAATATGGCTAGCAGTGGTATGTAACTGTAGTGCAGTACTCCTTTAATTGCTTATCACACATATATGAAAGGAGGGGAGTTTAAGGGCTAGTTTTTCCTTGTTAGACACAAGCTTAATGAGAACCAACAGGCAGTCAAGCCAAGGAAAGCATATATACATTTATATCATAATTACTGCAAATAACATCCCCATATACTTTGCTTGGCTTGATTGTCTGTTGGTTCTAATCAAGCTTGTATCACACATACAAGCATCTATTTCGCAAACTATATTTCGCGTTTGAACTGGCGAGCAATGTATATCACACAGTATACTTAAGCTTCTCATAGTCATCCGTTCGTAACGAAATACCGCTTACAGCGAAGAGAATTCGCTGTTAGGAGAGCTCGCTGTATATAATACGATACGACTGTACGCCACATAACCGTCCATTTCAAAGGTAAAATCGAAGACCCACCTCGTCTCGCAGCCCCTGCAGCTGCGCCACGTGGTCGTCCAGGCTGGAGCGGCGCATGGACAGCTGCTGCCTCAGGGTGCGGTACTGGCCGGCCGCCTGGTCCTCGGCCCTTCGCGCCGCCTTGAGCTCCTGCGCCAGCCTCTGGTTCTGGTCTGTCATCTCGTGCACCAGGGCGCCCCGCTCCTTCTCCAGGGCTCGGAGCAGCTCCTGCTGGTCAGCCAGCTGCTGCCTGGCCTGAGACAGGTCGGCCTGCAGCTCGGCCAGCCGGCTGTCGCTCTCGCCCAGACAGGGACTCCAGCTTGCGCCGAAGGGCGTGCTTCTCCTGCTCCAGCACCTGAGACAAGACATCAGGAAGAGGGGAAGGAGAACCACGGTGAGCGTCACTCGATATAGTCCCTTTCGCTGTTTACAAACACAGATTCTGGACGGCTTCCGGTTTTGTGCGCCGGCGCAGAAAAGTAGTATTGGCTGGGAACAAAAGCCTCAGCGAGTAACCCGCTCATTTTCAACGCTTTTCTCCCTGTTACTGGCCAAATGTTCGAAACACATTTTCTTCTAAGATACACACAACGGTATTAGATTTAGTCCTTAACTTTAAGCGTCTTTCTTTTACCTGAAAGCGTAAAAAGAGTTCTTCCTTACACTAGCACAACTTGAAAAACAAGCTTTCTGCTTCGGTGTTAGAGAGTGATAATTGAATTGACCGGAAGCTTCTTGGGAAGCAACACGTGCTGCTGCTATAGGACAGGGCGTGCAAACACGGGCGCAAGAAAGTAGTCGAAACCGACCACGAACGCCGACTAACAACTGACAACTGCTCCGTGCGCACGCGCGTTATTGCAATCGTTCGTGGACCACTCCAAGGTGCAGCCAGGAAAGGTTCAACAGTGAAAATTGCACTACCCCACCCCCCTACCTCCGAATTCCGTGGGTATGCTTGTTGTTACGTGAGATGTAAAGCAGGGGCGAATACTATTTACACTGTATTTAAGGAGTGTGCTTGCCGAAGACCAAGATGGAACACATGAACACATGCACATACAAGCACACGCACGCAGGGAATGTCGCACACCTTCCCCACCCTCCACCCCATTTTTCTGGAATTGAATCCTGGCTACGCTCCTTTCAGTAGACTGTGCGTGTACATATATATATAGTATATGAGTGTATGTGTGTGTGCTTGCGTGTGTGCGTGTATGTAAGCGAATACGGATGAGAGTGGCTTTTCAGAGGTACAGCAGTAGTGCCGTAACTGAATTTGATATCCGAGTGATTCACCTGCACGACGTGTTTTTTGAATCCCGCGAAAATGGTCCGTCGGCTGTATCCAGTAGAACTGTTGTATATCTCGCATACTGGGACCCAGCCCTAGCTTCTCAGGAGCGTCAGTTTGCCTTCGACTTCACAACAAGAACAATGGCCCCCAGGACCTGTATTTTTGTTTTCACTCAGAGGACGCTGTCGCAGAGGCGTGCATACGTACACCACGTATTAACACTTAATCAACAGCAAGCTCACCACGCGAGATTCGTACTGCGCAGTTCAAGTATTAATTTGAAAAGTGAACGAAACTGCTGTAAACGGCTGGAGGTCAGTTACAGCACGACCGTGCAATCTTTTCATTGAGCATCTTGTACAGAGTGCTGGGCAAATGCGTTCTCTTGAGGCCACATATACAAGCACTGTGCTTTTAAACGCGCATGCAAGCACACAAGCGCGTACTGTATGATTTGTGTTACAATGCACTGTGTGGTACACAATGCATTGAACCTCCATTTGGCAAAGTCGATGGGACACGACAAATATTTCGTTAATACGAGAACTTCATTCAATGGAAGACCCTTCTACTACGCCATCGCAAATCACGATATATTTATTTAAGCAAAAAATATGTAATTATTGTCAGGCAGTTATGCTAAACAACAAGCGAGATAGCGCGTCCTGTGTTCCTTCGAGGGTGGAGTAAACCTTTTTAACGGGTCGACAGACATGTGTCACCTGAACTGAAATCAGGCACGCTCATGTTGCAGTGGCGTAGCCAGAAACTTTTTTTCAGGGGCGGGGGGGCGGGGAGGGGGGGGAGTTAATTAACCATACTTTATGTATGCTCACGCGCGTTTGTACGTGTACATATACGCGTGCAAAATTGAAAAAATTTGGGGCGCGAGGTGAACCCCCCCCCCCTCCCCCCATCGACTTACCCTCTGTATATACGCCAGTGTCACGTTTTCCATAAATACGCATTTTATCCCCACTTCCCACCAAAATTTTGCTGAGCCCACTTCGTCCCTTAGTGGTTTCCTGACGCCGTCGGTTCTGTTAATATGCGTCGTGGAATAAAAATGCCGCCCTAGTTACTTCTTAACGCTGCTGATTATACCTTTCCTTGTCCGCAATAGTCCCTAGCTCGCAGACACTCCTTAGTCAACTCACAGTCGTCAACGAAAAGCGTCTCGATAACAACTCCTTATCACTAACGACCAGCACGAACTTACTCATTCGAAGTGGCCAGTTTGCGCACAGATAGAGAAAGTTGTTTTGTCTGTATATACGCTAATCACGTCTACACAGAGAGAGAGAGACAGCAGGAGATAAAAAGAAAAACCATCAACCAACCGCGAGTCCTTGTATAGTTATTTCATTATCGCTAGTACAAGGACTAAATAACAGAAGGAAGAAACGCGTGGAAGAACAAGGTCGATGCGATGTGCCACTACATGCACCCTGTCGACCAAGGGATTTATACACTTCTCCAATGAGCTATTAGAGTATACCTGAACAAGATAAAACACTTGCACAAGCGCTTAATGCCCCAACATGCGTGAATGAAATGGAAGCACGAGAAATATAGTTGCGTACGACACTAAGAGAGTGTGAACCCTTCATTTCACGATTGCTTAATCGCCACGCGCTGCCGGTGCCATAGAACACGTACACAACGAATCCAACACTGTGCATTATGGAGGGTCTTTGATTTTTTTTTTCGCTTCATGTACATTCTGCCAACAATCAAAGCGGCTACCGTATACTGAAGCGTGAACTGGTGCAGACAGTTTACACTTTCTCTTTAGTAATCTTATGCTTCGCGCAGACAACGGGAGTAGAATGGGAGAAACACAAACGTTACAATAGATAAGGTAGGTCATGCAAACTACATATAGTGTGCCAGCACATAGTTACGATTATGAAACACCGTCTCTAAGAGGAACTAATGACTGCCGACGAGTAGGGGCTTTTACAGAGCGATCATGGCATAGAGTAAACGGCCACTTATTATTCAGGCTCTTACGTATGCAGCGCACGTTACGAGCCAAGCGGATATGCAAATCAGTGTCTCTTCAATGAGTCAACGCTTTTTGTTTAACAATTACTTTTTGCAGAGGAAAACAACGCTGAAACACGAGTAATAGTCACTTTAACTCTGGTTCACGGTAAGCTTAAACCACCACTGCACACACAGTTGTAACAAAGCGGCAGTAAAGCAGCTTCACTCAATAAAAAAGCCGGCAGATCCCACGCACTCTGGGAATCGATGTAATGCGAAGCAGCCAGGAAGGAGCAGATCATGCTTTACATAATTTGCATGTCATGTTTTACATGTTAGGACCTATCATTTATGTTCGTCATACAGTCACGTCGAGCAGTACCAATTTTTGGTGTATATCCAGCTAGCGAACTGGAAGCAAGCGCATCATGAGCGTGGCGTGTAAATGGCGTTGTAGATTACATGCATGCCAAGATTTTCATGTTACCACCTGCCGCTTACGTTCATTACACAGTCATGCCACTCAAACCCAAATATGGTGTATATCAAGCTAACGAAACGGCTGCGAGCGCACCATGAGCGTGGAATGCAAGTCATGTCACTCATGACTAGAGGCCGGATTTTTAGGCACTAAAAAATCGCGTTTTAGGCGCCAAAAACAGGCAGGCAAAACACAGTTTTAGGCCCCCAAAATCGTAAATATAGGCACAATAAATATTTACAAAAACTCAAATTTTCGAAGAAAGACATGTGCTACCTGTGTCTACGACAGGAAAGCAAACAAATGTTATAGTTTATGATGGCACAAAGGCGTCAATGGTTTAACTAGCCATGCTATTGTCCGTTTTCCCGCACGGTTTCCAGAACACAGTCTCTTCTTTTATTGTCCAGCACTGGTGAGTTAAGTGCCCGCCGTCGAATAAACGCGCTCCTGGGTCTCTTTTTTTTCGGCATGGCTGCGAAGGGCAGCCCAGGAGCCAATAGTCAGACCGCTAAAAGGCAAGAAGGCTCTTTTAGCCTCGTATTGGCCGGGTATAATCGCGCAGGGTCAATTTATCCTCTGTCTGTGAACACAGTAAAGGGCCCCTTACCAGGTTTCAGAATTTCGAGCTGGCAAGTGTAATGCATTCACTGGGCGTTAACGATCACGTCTGGCAAGATTTGCTACGCTACGCGCCCCGGAAAGAGATGAAATGTCAGACTAAACGCCGCTTGCCCTTGATCTCACGGGCGCATGCACTAATATGGAGGAGGTGACGTACAACGAGGAATGGTCCTGCGTACGTCAGAGTAGTACGTGACACTGCGAGAATGATTCGAGGCGACATGTGTAATTTGTGCAATCTGTTGCTTGAATAGAAGAATGAAAGTTGTAGAAATGTTAAAACATACAAATGGAATCTGTGTGCGTATTTATTTATTTTTTTGCTTCGAATCGAGGCGCGATGCGAGACTAAGCTGCCTACATTTCGTATGCGTCCGTGTTCTCGCCGTTGCCGCGTCGTGCCGGGGCCATCCCTGACAACGCTTGGCGTGTTTCTTATGCATTTTCTCGTACAGCAGTTCCAGCGGTGCGACGCGCTGTGTCGTCGTAAGGATACATCATTCATGGCAGCCTCTCCAAACGCATACAGGGATCCATCCCACAGAAAGAGGCAGTACACTAGAGAGAACGCCGAAACGATAGAACATCGCTTGTGTGCACGGCCTGGCTTGGGCATGTCATGCGCACAAAGTGTAACCTTGCGTGCGCATGACTTGTTGATGCGTCTGCGTCGTGTGATATTCCGGCTCCGAGTTCCTCCGATACCGAAGTGGGCAGGGAAGAAATTTTGCTTGCGAGTGGCAAATCTTTCAAGCTCACCTACCAGCATCATGCTTTCGCGGCTCGTAATGAACCAGTTAATAAGTTCTTGCGGTCAAAGCTCTTCGTTGGCCACGCAACAACTTCCAGTGTCTAACTAAAATTTCTTATGTGACCTGGTGAAGCGCCCTTTAAGAAGTAAATTACAAACGAAACAAAAGCCAAGTGCACATCTGATTTTTCTTTTTTACCTGCACACTACATTCCCCTGACGGCACTCTATGCATGGTTTCGCATTCGTTCTCCATCTTCCTGCTGCTGCACAGATGCACCTACTGTTTTCTGCCCCCACCACACCGATGTCTTCAAGGAGGTGCTTCAATTCCCTTGGGAACACTGGACTGGAAAACCGGCTGTAAAAGCTGCCCGCCACGTCCTCGGCCACGGAAGCCACTCTCCTCTTGCCACCTTTATTTTCCTCTCCCCATTGCACTCTATACGCTGGAATGTGCTCCCATTTAGGGTTGCAGAAATAGTGCCTTTTCCTCTCCTCCTCCTCCCCCTGCTCCAACCGCTCGCGCCATGTCAGTGCGGTGGGGCAAAGTGGCCGGGGCGTCCCATTTCACTGCTGCTAGAAGTTGCTTACCGGAAGTTTGTTGAACTAGGGAACTGGGTTGTGGCACCCCACAGAGTTCGAAACGTCAATTTTGCCCGGTAACATGAAATACGGTCTCAAAGTGTACTCGAAAGCAAAATTTCAGTTTAAATAGGGCTCATATAGGCGCCGTTCATGAAAATAGGCATTTATAAGCCCTTATAGACATTTAGGCACAAACCCCAAAAATAGGCATTTATAGGCACAATAAAAACACTATAAAAGCCCTCCTTATCCCCTAATTCGTGCTCATATGTCAAAGTGGCACGATAGGAACGCAAGAAAAAAAATAGGCATTTGCCTAAAAATCCGGTCTCTACTCATGACATGTCATGATTTCCATATTACCACTTGTCATTTATGCTCGTCATATAGTCATCTCACTCAATACCAAATTTGGTGTACCTCAAGCTAGCGAAACGGCCGCGAGCACGCCATGAGCGTGGCATGCAAGTCATGTGGCACATGACAAGTCATGATTTCCATATTACCACTTGTCATTTATGTTCGTCGTACAGTCACGTCACTCACTACCTAGTTTGATGTATATCAAGCTAACGAAACGGCCGCGAGCGCGCCATGAGCGTGGCATGTAAATTATGTTGTTCATGACATGCACGTCATTATTTGCATATTACCAGCTGTCATTTATGTTCGTCATACAGTCACGTCACTCAATCCCAAATTTGGTGTATGTCAAGCTAACGAAACGGCCGCGAGCGCGCCATGAGCGTGGCATGTAAATCATACTTTTCATGACAAGTTAGTCATGATTTTCATGATATGACCAGCCATTTATATTCGTCATACGGTCATGTTATGCCATACCAAATTTGGTATAAATCCCATTAACGATACAGCCAGGAGAGCAGAAAGTCGTAGGCGGCTAGATAGATAGATAGATAGATAGATAGATAGATAGATAGATAGATAGATAGATAGATAGATAGATAGATAGATAGATAGATAGATAGATAGATAGATAGATAGATAGATAGATAGATAGATAGATAGATAGACAGACAGACAGACAGACAGACAGACAGACAGACAGACAGACAGATAGATAGATCGATAGATAGATAGATAGATAGATAGATAGATAGATAGATAGATAGATAGATAGATAGATAGATACGCTCAATCTCGCCGAAGTTCGCTAAGAAATGCTTCGCATTTAAAAAAAATAATAATTATAACGCAGCTCAAAGCACGCGAGCGCCTTCATACATGCGAGCGTGATTCCATATTATAAAGAATGCAGTTGTGGAGCTTCTGGTCACGTGCGGGAGAGTCACGTGATCCACCTGACAAAACCTTACGCGTGACGTCACTGGTAAAACGACGCGTCACCTTCCACTCTGTCTCTGGCATTAGTGATGCCGGCAAACTAGCCAGAACCACGAACGGCACGGCGTCGGTTACCGGGCGCCCAGCGACACGGGTCAACCGCTGACACTAGCGAAAATAGCGGCACTTATTGTGCAGCGTCAAATAGAGCCGTCCCTTTCATTGAAACTTTTACGGTGGTGGTATGACGTCGTACGTGGTTTCCGGTCATGTCACGTGACTCATGCGCATCTGACGGCGAACGGAAGTTACGTTATAGACGGCTTGAACATGACGTCACGGACGCAGCTTCCGAGAGTACTGGCACTCCACGATGGCGGCTTTGTTGACAAGCAAGTTCGCTGTTAACCTGCTTCGATGTGACAACCACGTAGCAAGAACGCCTCTGTGCGTGAATAACGAAAGACCCTGCATGTGATGTTTTGATAACATTAATGTGACATCGCAAACGTCGCGTCCCCCCCCCCCCCCCATGCCGGTGCTCCAACACGGCGGTTTCAATAAGATCAATGCGAGCCATCTATTGCGCTCTTTTGGACTGGGAAACACGCTACTCGCGAACATATACGAACGTCAGCGAAAACAGCTGATCCGCCGTTACAGGATAGCTGGGCGAGAGGTTCGTACGAAAGTTCGTACGCAAGCTAAAACACTCGCAGCGCATGTACCTCGAGTTCCTCGAGTAGTCGGCCATCGAGTCGACGCAGTGTCCGGGAGAGGGCATCCCTTCGAGCGGCGTTGCACAACGCGTCTTCACAAAGCGAACGTAAAACTGGCTCCGGACATCCGCACAGACCGCACTCCTCCGGACTGGCGTCCATGGCGAACGAGAGAAGCGGAGAGCGCGATCGAGAAAGTGAGAGCGGACAGCAGCAGTCCGCCTCGCCGCAAGGCCGATACGCCGCGGAGATTAGGGCCTCGGGATAGAAGAAAAAGGTCAGGGGTGTGGCGAGGCGGCCATAAGCGACGGCGTTCCATTATTGCCACCGCGCTGGGGACTGCAGTCGACACTCTTGGCAAGTGTATAAGAAAAAATGTTGATCTGCATACATGCTAAGATAGTCTGCATGCGAGTGAAGTCGCTTAAGAGTCATAGCCAACTTGAGGCACGACGGTGAACGCATACACGATGTGCCTGCCAAACGAAGCTGCAGCAAGCTGGTTTCTGTGGGACAACCTTTCTATATACCTCCATGTCTCGGAGACCGATCGGACGTGCAGAGTGCGTATTAAAAGTAAACGCAAGCACGTCACCTTTTGGCAAAGAGACACTCTGTCTCGAGGAAGCCTCCCGATCTCCTCAGGCTGTTCCAGACGCAGTAGCAGATGCGGCTTATAGACACACTTTCTACGGATCATATATCTTTCGAAGTCGTTGAATAAGTGTGTAGTAAGTTCTGTCGCCCCTGTGGCACATATATGAGTAATATGACGTCGGTTTCAGGCAAGCCAGCCTTTGGAGGTACGCGTTCCTCTAATCTCTCCGTTCCAGAAGAGTCGCCTTTAATACAAAGTACTGCTAAGGACACAGCGGTCGCCATCTGTATACGCATCAACAGTATGGCAGGCGTATGGATGCGATGATAAAGCGAGCGTAGGACAGCAATTGTCCCCGTTCGTAGATTATCTATACGGAATGCAGCTGCAGGCCAGCAGTAATCCTCTGCCAGCTGTGGTCACACAGACATGCTGGGCAGACGTGCGGGACGTGTACATACATGCATCTATATACGCCCGACGTATTAAGAACGACATCCCGCGTGGAGGCCCAACCTAGAGATGTCATCCAAAGCTTATTGTCATGAGTGTCTGAGAGGAACGCCGATCGCACGCTGGGAGACCCAAATCTCCGGCACCGCGTGCCATCGCGCGACAAACCGTTCACGTCCGAGACGATGCTGCGACTGGATGTATACAGACGGCGTGTCGCTCTGGTGCATATCCTCGCAACAGAAAGGCGCAGCGCAGCCATAGGAGGTCCGCTACTTATGCAAAACTAACTCTGTGTCGAGCCATCGAAAGAACTCTCGACTGGCACCTGTCTCGTGACTTTCCTGGTAAACCAGCAATATAGAGTTTGGCTATGTAAGGAACAAAGTTCGATGCGATTGCTTCCGCGACCCAATGGGAGATGGCACATATAATCATCGTTCAACCCCGAGTCTCTCTTTACCTTTCCTATCCTGCCAATAGTACAAGTATTGCACTAGTGCAAGAATTCTATATGCGGAATTGAAATACATACAGGGACATTTATAGCCATCGGATGCCGACAGCGTGACCAAATATGCTCCTTTTCTCACTGCACCATTTAATAGAAAGGTTTGTGTCGGGCTTCGGACAAATCCGTGATGTCATTTAAGCCTCGCGAAAGAAAGAAAGCGAGAGAGAAAAAAGAATGACACCGCACACTATATATAGGCTGGCTTCGTGTATTGAGACATAGCCTGCAGAGCACTCCGAGTAAAAAAAATAACGGCACAGAAAGGACACCTCTGTCTCCGTTAAAGACGAATGGACAAGCCGAACGACATGGACGGACGTCGGGTCGGAGAGAGCGGGGACAATGGCACTTTACAGCTGCAAGGGACAGCACAATCGAACCTTGGTGGAGAAACGCCCAGCGCGCGTTTTGCCACACCTTCGATTCGTATGCATGCATACTATAGACGGCGACGCGGAGCGGTGCCAACAAGCGGTCGCTCTGCTAGGCGCCTTGCGCTCGATGCTAAAGGAGATGTGGAGAAAACAAAAGCAGCACAAGAAGAGCCGTGGCGTGGTTCTCGAGCCGATCTTAACGGTGCCCTTGTATTCACTCGCTCGCTCGCCGCGAACGGCAGTCCTTGAGAAAGACAACTGAGACTATACATTCACCGCGCTTACGCATGCGCCTGACCTTCGCTGGAAGGAACGAAAAATCAGGTCGACACCATCGAAAGAGTGGCAGCACGAATACGGGTTGGCCGCGCTATCGCGAACGAATTTACAATTGAAAAAATGGAGACCGCCCGCAACGACGGTAACGCTTAGCACTTTCGCTACGATGGTGGATTCAATTGTGAGTGGCGTGCGGACCATCGACTTGCGGGAAGTTTCGATTTTCGATGAAGTCATTAAACCGCGTTACATGATTCGAGTGTGATTGAATACTGAAGCTGAAATATATCACAGGCAAGGGAATAAAACGACGGACACAAGACAGAAGACAAAGTTTTCTTTCCTTCAGCTAATACATCTAAGCCCGTTATGATCGTCAACTAACCCCAAAAATGAATTCTTCTACAAGCCATGAAGCGCTCGGGAAAGGCGTATGTGAGAATGGCTTGATATTGACAAGCAACATGGAGTCAGTATTGAGTCAGTATGGAGTCACTATAACTACCTTGGCAACGTCGCCTCCATACTTACATTTATGTATCTGTTTTTTGGGCGTGAATAGACCCAACGTCAAACAGCGCGCGACCTGCGCTAAGGTCGCGATCACGTCTGTAGATGGTACCAAACTACCAAACTCGGGAGCACGAAAATCTGGCAGGAAAACTCACCAGAACTGCAAGTGCAGATGTACACGGACACACCTATACATTGAGGCGACGGTACTGTAGCTCCTCGCTGTATCTCGCCTCCATTTTACAGCGCATGCGTACTCGCAGGGAGAAGCATCTGCACAGAAATCCTTCACGGCAAGCGCAGGCAAGCGCTTCTTCGTCGAGTTAACAGCGGCCTCTCGGCCCAGCATGTTTACAGTGTTTAGCTGATCGGAACATGTGACCCCGATGATCATGTTAAACTTTCCTCCCTACACTGTCTCCACACTAATCTCTACTATCCTTGAGCCACCAAACCACTGGCACTGCTGTTCCGTTTTCGTGGATATAAATGTTATCTGTGCCAACTCCGAGTTTAAAGGTGATGATACGTAGATTTTTCGATGGCGATTCGCGTCGCTGAAAAGTATTGTTTGCAAACAAGGAAAAAGAGATCAAGAACGAGTTCACAAACGTCGATATGTGTTTCTTTCTTGTGTCCGCACGTTAGAGCACGCTTGGCTTGCAGCAACATCAATACTGACACTCAGGGTCATTCTAGTGTATTGAAGGACCTTGGTACCATCTTTGCTAAACTTCAGTCTTTCTAATCTGACGACAACTTCTACGAACTTCTCAAACAATAATGAACTGCTCTAGGGAGTGGTGTGGGAGCTGATTCGCCAAATGTGATAAAGTTGAGATCCGCATGATCGCAGCATCGCTTTGTCGTTCAAAAAAGGCACGCGTCTGTGCCACCATCTTGGAACAAAAGGCATCTCGTTGTAACAAAAAGCAGGACGTCGCGATTGGACCGACGCGTTTCGCCTTCGAAAGCGACGACGTGCGTCCGTGAGTATCCAGACGCGACGCACGTGCCGCGTACAGAACCTCCACGAAGACGCGAAAGCGTTCAAGGAGACCGATCGCGTCGACTTCACCGTTCCGTCATCCTGCGGCCTTTCCATTGAAAGGCCGCGACGGCAACGACATCTGGCGGCTCGCGTTCGCCGAATATTGATGATGGCGGTCCTCATTTTTCCCCCTAACCCTCGGTACGTAAATTCTTATCGCTGCACTTTGAGAGAAAGTAGCGGTTGAAGTGTAAACTGTCTCTAGGTTGAGGACAGCTCAACTGCTCAGCACAAACAGAAAGAAACATAGCGACTCTCGATTGAGGACACAACAACCACTTAGCACTAGCAGAAAATAGTGACTGTTGGTTGAGGACACCTCAACCGTTCTGCACGAGCTGAAAACAGCGACTCTCGGTTGAGGACGCCTCAACCACTCAGCACGAGTAGAAAAAAATAGTGACTCTCGGTTTAGGACTCAACTGATCAGCACAGCAGGAAAATTGCGACTCTCGGTTGAGGACACCTCAACCGCTATCAACACAGCACAAAAAAACAGCGACTTTCGGTTGAGGACACCTCAGCCGTTCGGCAATAGCTGAAAATAGCGACTCTAGGCTGTTTCTTGGTGAAGAAGGCAGACTTATTCCAAGCCCGGTTTTCATCTGATCCCCCCCCCCCGACTTCGTTTTTCGCTGGCTCACTCCGGCAATTGTCCTTACTCCTTTATTTATATGTCTTCCTCTTCAGCCCGTAATAACGAATAATCGCTACATACGAACGGCGCGGGGTCGGGTTGTTCCTGCCTGTCATCCCGCGCAGATGACAGCCCAAATGACGGGTGCGTTCGCGGTCTTTCGTGTAATGGTCTCGCTTCGATCAACGTGATAGCTGCGATGAAGAGAAAAATATACGTGGATAGAAAACTGGGTCAGGCTTGCTGCCAAGGCCGCGCACGACAGATTACTCGGATGTAGGCGCTTATATTATGATTGGAGCGTATAGCGTTGCCGGATACCAAGGAATCGCCGTATTGTCTGTATAGCGTTGTTTTGCGTTACGCGCTTATAAGATCGAAGGAAGCGTACACCTACAATTTGTATACCCCGTTTAGTAACATCCGTACTGTTGGCACAGAAAGACCAATTCGGGAAGTAAAAGACACGGATCACAATACAGCAACTTGTGTGGGCCATTCTGACAATGTAAATGCGCCACACCCCTATAAGGACCCAAAATACGCGGACACCCTGACGACGGCTGTGGGAGATGAATACTACTTATAAAACATATGACTTTTAACTATATATAGTTACCCGCAAAACGGCGTCTGAGTACTTTAGCATGCGCTGGGTGAAGCAGCACGCAGCCTACATCGCGTAACGTCGTTAGTTCGACACAATGCACATTACACACACTGACACACCGGAAAACAGCGGGTAGACATTAAGGATGGTTATACAAACAATGTACACGAGTCGATTTTATATATAGTTTTGCTAAGAGGTGCACACATATAGACACAATGCCTCGGTAACGTTGGCGCGCGCGCACCTGACAATCTTAGCGTCGTAAGAGAATGAAAACGACTTATAAATACCTACAGCGGTGGCTTCGTGACGCGGAGCTATCGCTCCGTCCATTCTATATAATTTAACCGTTCTCCGCTCGCACGCGGTACCTTTAGCCTAGATAAAAAAAGATGAAGTCACCCGGCGAAGAAAGAAAGGTCCTGACCCCCCCGGCCGGGCTCCTCGGGGATTACTATCGTTCGAACCATGTTATTTCGCGGTTCACGGCGATGCGTTTTTGATATACTATATTCCCGGTGCACGACTTAAGGGTAGACCGGTGAATCGTGACTCCATTCTTTTACCGGAACAACATTATATATATATATATATATATATATATATATATATATATATATATATATATATATATATATATATATATATATATATATATATATATATATCTAAAGGCACCAAGAAGAGCACCGATTAGGCGAGATATTGGTGTTAAAGAGCGTTGACACCATGGTTCGAGAAAAAGCTAACTCTAGGCTAACAGGACTCATGAGTCGACTCACTTGGACTCACTCAGACTCAGATCGAGCCGTGAGTCTCAGTCTGAGTGAGTCCGGGTGAGTAACATTTTGGTGAGTTTGAGTCCGAGTGAGCCCGGTTGAAGAAAATTTTGGTGAGTGTGAGTCCGAGTGAGTCCGGCTCAGGAAAATTTTGGTGAGTCTGAGTACGAGTGAGCCCTAAGCGCAGAATATATTTCATGAGTGAGTCTGAGTGAGCTCCACAATTTTCGCCGACCTATGATATACATGCAACGCAGCAGATGTGCGCCCAGCCGCTTTGTAAATAAAGTGTTGAGTACCGCACGTTACGCGTTATTTTGGTGTATGGGTTTGGACATGTGGGCTACATCATTGTGAAGCACGGTAAACTAGGATCGTCGTTGGGATGACGCCGGGTATTGTAACGTACGAAAGAGGACCGTTGAGCGAGGTAGCCGTGTGAGACTAAGAAGTGAAGAGCTAGCGGATAGTTTACGGGCACGGCAGGCATCGGAGTAATCGTGTCCCGTCACTTGTTTCTACTACTACTGTCGTATAAAGGCTATCTTTAGGATACTACACCTGTCAATACCATGTCTATATATCGCGCTATTAAGACCGGTGCATGCTACGTGAATTTCAACACTGCCCACCGTATAGCAATAAATATATCGATAAGGGACAGCAGCTGCAAAGGGACCGAGTAAAATCATATAGCTCTTGGTTAATACAATGCTTCGGGTATAGTTTTTCATAAACACATCGATACATGAGCCAGTTTTTGCGACGGCCTGTTGACACTCGCGAGCCGGAATAGCGCTTTCACCAATGGCAAGCTGTGCTTTCGAAATTGTCGTTCATCACCATGATCAGCATTTGTTGATTGATTGATTGATTGATTGATTGATTGATTGATTGATTGATTGATTGATTGATTGATTGATTGATTGATTGATTCCCCTACGGTGCCGCTATATTGTGTAATAGGATAGCGAGATACCAAACAAACTAAAAATTAAATGGGGCGGCATTTCACGTTCTTTACGAGCACGCGTAATACCCCAAGAAGGTGTTTCATTCACCAGAACAGCTAATACACCGAAAACTGGCTTCTCCTGTGGTGGCGGTGAAGGCGTGGAATGCCGCGTTTTCAATGACACCCAACCGCGGCAACCAACGCAACGCATGCGCGGTGCCTCTCGCGCCTACAGTGCCGTCATTCCATCGCGTACACAACTCGCATGCACTGCGTTCAACGTGCGCACATTTCTCTCCTTCAGCGCAAAATCCCCGCATCCCGGACGCTCGCCCATCTTGTTTAAATGTCTGTAACGTCTTCCTGTCACAGATATCACTTTACTCGCGCGCATTCTACTATAGAACGCGGCCGAGGTTCCCACGTTGACGGCGGCGCGCGAGCGAAACCTTCCTTGACAGGCTCGTCCGTCATCCCGCGCGCGTCACTCAATTCACAAAACGTGACTCGCACGCAGTGCATGCGTGTGTGTGTGTGCGCGAGCTGTTTCCTATTGTGTGGGTACGCAATGCGGCCGCATGCAGCGTTCGGGCCTTCCTGTGCAGCACAGGCGTGCAACACAACGCGTTGGGCGTCGAGCGCCCACCACGCACGCTGAAGGTGACAACAAAAACAAGAGCCATTCTCGTTCCTGTCCCATACCATATCTTCTTTTCACTGGAAACGTCGCGATGATGAAAAAAGACGACGCTGAAGTTTTCATTTGCTCATAGCAGCGACATTTACAAAGCGAACAGCGCCCTAAGTTCAACAGAACAGGCTCGACAGTGCAGGGGGGTTACGTATGAACCTTAAGTTGCGAGATGCACTGCGATCCATGCTAGTGCGTTGCTAAGCATAGCACGCTACTACAATAATTACCTCACATACAGTAGGGAAAGTATCCTGAAACGCGTGCACTGTTCCAGGAGTTTGCTAATAGTGCGCCTAAGGCCTCGTGTTATAACTTACAACTCATCGGCAACGACTGCGAAGGAGCACAGGTGGCAGATTGGCGACCATGTCTTCGACATTTATGTCCAAGCAGAGTCGTATACGGAAGGATCCGATTCGTCACGTGAGCTATACCGTATATATTTATACAGTGATCTAATCATTCGCGTCGTTACAGCGACGAGTGAATACTTCTTCATTGAAATTAAATAAATTGCATTGCATTGTGAGCTTTCGCAAGATGCGAGGACCGGAGACGCCTAAATTCACGTCGGTTCCAGCTTTCATGTATATGAGTGGCGCATAAGAGAGTGTTATACATATATCCCCAACCCAGGTACAATTTTCTCAGATGCCGCATCATGTAGTCTTTGACGTAATATGGAGATTTAGAAAGAGAGAGAACACCACTTTATTGTCGTCAGACTTTATGGAGGTCCGCCAGGTTGAACCTGGTGGCCGCCTAAAAGCGTTTCGACACAGCTTTGCGCACTCTTAAAACCCCAAACTTCTTCGCGCGATTATGACGTTTGCATTTTGTACACCTGGTCAACAAATATATCTAATCCGTGGTCCCATGTTTCAAAACACTCCTATAGTAAAGGTATAACTGAAGAACCTTGCTAACATGTAGTGACGGACTATATACATTTATTAGCCGTAGCCTCACGTCTCTATAGCTTGCCACAATAAGAGTTTCTGTGGCATTAACAAGAATACGTCCGTGAATACGACAAGAAGCTCTGTCATCGAAGGCGATAGTCCCTTCATTTCTTTTACGACTCATACGAAAGAAGAGAACGAGAGACCCAAGAAGGCTTCATATGTGGTACCACACCGGCGAACGCCATAAAGTTCCGCATAAGGAAAAGCCAACGCGCTCGTAAATTCGTCAGCGCTCCCCAACAAAAACCTCCTGTGTACGCTGTTGCGGTACTATCGTAACGTGCCCGTGCAGACACAAAGCGCTCTTCATGCGAAGTTACGCTATACGCGTTCTCCGTTTCCCGTTCTTTCGGCATTTCGCATAAGGCACGTGGTTCCGGGTGTCATTCCTTATCTCTGGCTGCTATACAGTGCGTTGGCGCTTACGTGCCTGTCTGAGACACGTGAGAACCGCACGCGTGTATACGCTCGCGTGCGCGTGGTCCGCAGGACACGAAGCAGGAGCGACGTCAGGATGGGAAGTCTTCGTGTGGGAGGCAAAGCGCGTGTCGTAGTTGGTTTCCTTCCTTCCGTAGTGAGAGCATTTCCTTCCGCGAACTGCAGTGCACGCGCATGCATGCCAGAGTTGCGATATGCACCGAAAACGACGACGACGACGTATAGCCGAAGCCAGAACCCCTGTCCAACCACTGCTCGGGTAAAAAGAAGCTCGAAGGCCGCAGCAAAGATAAGCAAGTGCGCCAGACTGTGACAAGGTGCAAGATAAAATATAAAGGAAGCAAGAGCCAGACGTCGCGTCGGGAAGGAAGTAAGGAAGGAAGCGACAAAGTAAATAAAAGTCAAGGAGCAATCGGAAGTGGTCGTCGACCGCGAACGCGTGGGCGTGACGTTTGAGGAACGTGACGGACACTAACCGGATGTGGCATCGTGCACCATCACGGAGACTTATACTGTGACCAAGGGTATCGCAGGATAGTCTCTGCGACGCACAGAACGCGATACAGAACGTAATAGACAACGTGATAAAGAACTACAGAACGAGAAAACATGACGTGAGAGACACAGAACATGTGACCTTTGGTCACATGTTCTGTGTCCCTCGTCTGGCCCTTTTCAAATGTCACGCATTGCGTACAGGCTACAGCCCAGGTACCGCGACTTTCGACGAGATCGAATGAAAAAATAATGACGTTCCGGGTTTTTACGTATGATTACGAGGCACGCCGTAACTAGGGGAGTCTGTATTAACTTCGACGACTGGGGTTATTTAACGTGCCCGTGTATACGTAAATATGCACGGGTGTTTTTGCATTTCGACCACATCGAAAATGCGGATCACCGTGGCCCCGCACCCTCGTTATTACCAGGTTGTAATAAACGGGATAGATGAAAATAACAAATAAGCTGCTCCGTGTTTGTTTATAGACTACAGACTCCCTAAAGCAAGCTTTTGCAAATGTATACATCCGCAACTGTGCGCTCGTCCTAGAGAAACAACGTCTACCGTGTATACGTCATATCATGGATCGCTCAGGCCTGGGAAATTTCGGCACAAACTTCTCCAAGGGTGAAGAAACAAACAAAAAAAAGTACGGATAAAATTTGCGCAGTGTGTGCATATAACAGTAACAGACCATCGCAGCAGTCGGCAGTCGCAGACCGCCGAATGCAGACGGGCCGAAATAACGGGTCAGCGGGTGAACTGGGATGCCTAAACGCTCTGTCATCATACGAAGCCCATCAAGGCGCGTAATGGGCAGCAAATGGGCCCAGCAAGTCACACGAATCGACCATCATCGGCGTCTGGCCGGGCTCTCTATATGGTGCGTTCGCATGTAAGAAGACTCTCAATCCTTTCTCCCAGCTCAGCTAGGTCATATACAGTATATGCTTCCTCGAGCAAGGGCCTCGATTAAGCGTCTGCACCTGGATTTGCGGACCAGACTCGACTGGCAGCGATTATAACTCCGGACGCTCGCTGTCCCAGATGAGCTAAACCTACATTGCGTCGGGATAAGTCAGCGTGTAACGTGGTTTGGAGGAAGCGTGATAAGCCTTTGACGCAAGCGAAAGGCGAGAAGTGCGTGACCTCAAGACAAGCGCCACGACCACGACATCACGTCGTGAACTGTTCACCACCGCCGTCAGGCAAAATGCATCGGTGCTTCGGAAAGAAAATCCCCACTCGATCTTCGCTAAAACCCGCTCCTCCAAAGACACATCGCGGCCGTTTCAAGCGAAGGGCCTTTCGGCGACCCCTCTGCGAATGCTTCTGCGTTTCTCTCGGCAAAATAGAAAGGAGTTTAACGGACTCATTACTACGAGGGCCCCCGAAGAGAGGAAAGGTCGACCCCGTAGAATAGGAGTTGCCGTGCCGCCTTTTAAAGGGGTTTGCAAGGTGGCGGTTGGAGTCCCTGGTAATGAGGTTCGCTTCGGCGGTTTTCTCTCCAGACAGCGAGAGGAAAAAGAAGGCCGCGCCGTCCATTAGCGGAGTTCGGTCGCCGCTTTTGTGTTGTCGATAGAGTTCCCCGCTGGAAAAATACACGCACGCACGCACGAAAAACCGAAGGATGGAATGCGCTGCATAACCAAAATGCACCGTTGAACACGTGGAATGTGGGCCAGTCAATGGTTAACTATCTCGCTCACCGCGACAAAAACTCGTCAGAAAGTCGCACCACCGCTTATCCATTCTAGTCTGTGCATGTGAAAAAAGGAAAAACCATCACTCCACGAAGGATAATGGTTTGTTCGCGACTTTACTCTTTCGCATAGAGCGATATCGCTATTGCGGCATCACTAACGCAGGCGTAGCCGAGGGGGGAGGGGGTTCAAGCCCCATCTCCCCTAAATATTTCAGCTTTGCATGTGTATACATACACGCACACATACAAACACACGCACGAACTGCATACTGGATGGTCGCCCTCCCTCCCCGAAAAAAAATTTGCAGCTCTGATCGCTGAATAAGGTATCCGGTATTGGTCACCAACCAAAGTCACACCGTAGAACCCTTTGTAGGTTACAGATTATATAGACGGTTCCAAGATTGCGATAACAACAGCAGCGTTGTACCCCAAGAAACTTCCGGTCACCTGATTTATCAGCCCCTAACACCGAAACCGAAAGCGCGTTTTCAAGTTGTTTCAGGGTAAGGACAGTCTTTCTTTAGTTTTTTAGATAAAAGGAACGTACATAAAGTTCAAAGAAATCTGTTATAATCTTTGTGTAGCTCAAAAGAAGCTTTATTTAAAAATATTTTGCTAAATAGGGAAGGAAAGTGCAGAAAATCAGCCGGCTACTCGCTAAGGCTCTTCTTGCCCGCCGGTGCTATTATAGGCACATCGGTGGACGAAACCGGATGCCGTCGAGGGCCTGTGTTTGTAAACAGTGAAAGGGTCTATAAGACTAATCACTCGCGATTACATGAAATACGTTTGTTCAGCGCTCGGAGGAAGTGTGCACCTGACGCGCACACAAACACACGGTGATGCAAAGGGGCATCTTATTAGCGTATGAATGGATGCCTCGCTGTCCATACTTGTTTGTAGTGAAAGATTTTGATTGTAATAAGAAGATAAAGCTAGTGAAGCTATTAAACCAAGTGTGTACTGTATTTCTAAGCACCGCATTGATCAAGAGGAAATTCTTATTTATGATCGAGAAGAGTCCATTGACACGTGCCAATCGTACAAGACTGCGCATTAGTTACCCGACTCGAACTTTGAATTCCTCTTCGGTGGAACCACAGTCATACAGTTCACCCCCCGTAATCAGTATTCAATTTGCCACGCGCACTCTATCTAACACGATCCTCGCTCCGTGCATGCATGGTTTCGTCACGGGACACGCGACAGTTCTCTCTTACCGCGCCATCAGAACGCCGCATACAATCTCGTGCCAGCCGCCGGAAGGTCGTCCGCGCCCGTCATTCAACGCTGCACGCTCGAGCGCCTCCCTAACAGCCCCCCCTCCCCCTGTGCGGAGGACAGCAAAGAAATTAGACCGGTCCAACAAAACATACGGCTTACTGCGAGCCGACCCCGCCCATGTCGATATGCGACGGTAGGGCAAACCATTAGAAGCGGAAAACATAATGGTGGTCACCGTCCTTATTGTAATGGCCTATAATTGGACCATTCCGGACGCATAACGAGCTATAGAACGGACACGCGCGCGCTCTGGGGTAAGTTCCAAACCGGTGGCCCAAGCAAATACCTTCGGTAGCCCGAGTGATCAATATGATAATTAGATCTTAAGAACCTTGGAGCGCGAACTGAAACACGGACGAAAAGAGAGGGACCAACACAAGCGCCCTGTTTAAAGCGCCAGAACTCCCGCCAAAAGTATCCAAAGTAGCCATGTCATTTGATATTATCGCCAAATTTCTAGCCAAATAGAACAAAGCGGTATTATCAACAGAGTCTTTACTATTGATGAATAAATAAAACCATTTTGAATAAGTAAAACCACAAGTTTAAAAAAAATGCCATAGCGCCAACTGAAAATTTTCGTCGCCAACGGGGTCCAAAAGTAGCCGATTCGGCGCAAAATAGCCACCAACGACAACCCTGGTTGCGGCAATTGCGAACAGATCTTGCAGTCGTGATACCACGAGCACGCAGCTTTTGTTTTCAAGCGAGGCAAAATCGATGAAGTACGTTTTCAAAAACCTTAAACTTGCAAAAAAAAAGACAAAGTGCGAGGAAAACACCGGGACCCGTATAATCACAAAAATGCGTATACGCTGGAACTGTGCGTAACACAAACTTACGGCCAATGTTGATGTGGGGCATATCATTAGCGAAGCAGGTTGGCCAATCAGAATGAGCCTTTACGAATGAAAAGTTCGTTATTTCGGCATCAGCGTTTCTTTTTTTAGTCTCATCGGCTATTGTTTCGGTTTCGCTGGTTTAAGGCTTTTCAAGGCACAGGCGCGTGCGCTTGTGCGTTTGTTTCTATCATTCTTCATTCTCTCTCTCCCTCTTTGTTCTGTGCCTTACAAGGTTTGATAAGATCCCCTTCACTCGATGTTCTGTATTGGGCCTGCAAGTTATCTTATAATACATGAAGTCTTCACGAACCAGGCCAGACCTTCGACCTCCGTGTAAGTATACAGCACGTCTAAACAAGACGCATCGCAATAGAAAATAGCGGGTACACGTAACAACGGAACAAAAGAAACAAAGAGTCTTTGATAACGAGGAAAATAAAATAACGGAGTGCCAGATAACTCAGCCGCGTCATCGCGGCAGGATTCGAACTGTGGGAGGTCGGCCATGAATCCGGGAAGCAGGCGCAACTAGCGATCGCAGCGCCGCCTACCCTCCCTCCGCGCTGGCATTATTGAGTGACGTTGCGCGACCTCTGCCCCCCCCCCCCCCCTGTGCCATTGACCTCGTGCACGAAAGCGCCTCTTTCATGGCCAGCTCGTGCGGCTCCGATGATTCCGCGAGATGGTGGCGCGCAGATCGGGTGTCAGAGGATTTCCAGACCATTAAGCCGCTCAACCGGAGAGCAGACGAGGGAGGAGGCGTCGCCCGTCAGAGGGCCCAGAGATACGAGCTAAAAGGGATGACGAGATCTGCTGCGCGACTGTCGCGTCTATTTATGGCGCGCGCGACAACGACGTCTCTCAGTTATATTGTGCGACGGGTTTGACATTAATGGACACCGCCCCTTGCCGCGCAATAATCGGAGTGCTTTGACGGACGCCTTATATCTTTCCGTCGAGCATGTCATCTATCACTTTCGTCGCAGACGCGTCTGCGATAGATAACACGATAAGGAATAGGCCCCGGCCCATGTACTTAAATCCCCGTTGAACGCATCGCAAGCATTTTCCGGAAGCAACGCGATAAGACAACTGTACCCGACCACGAGGCACTTAATTAAATTCCGGGGTTCAACGGCTCGAAACTCCACAATCGATTAATGGGGGGACATTCTAATAACAATATTATCTTTGTTTCCACGCGCCAAAACCACGATATGATTGTGAGGCGCGTCGCAACTAGTGGAGGGCTCCGGAGATTTCGACCATCTGGTGTTGTCTAACGTGCACTGAGATCACACAGTACACGGGCCTCTATCCGCCTCTATCCAAATGCGACCGCCGCGGCCGCCGGGATCGCACCAGCGACTTACAGGTCAGCAGCCTAACACCGCTAACCGATACCAATGAGGCGAACAGGGGGGATACTCCGGTTGAGGGGCTTTGGTGCAACAGTGACCATCTGCATGGTGTTTTCCTCAGCGAAACCATACCGCGCTACTGCCGAACGCTTCTTGCGTGTATACTGTCTCTTTCAGAAATACGGCCACCGCGGTCAAGCATGCCATATGTCATCACGCCCGAGCTATAAGGCTGTACAGACATTCTTTTGTGCACAACGAATGGTGGTTTGGTGATGTTGTTGATGATGGTGATGATTATTATGATGATGCGTATACCTTTGATTTGTTACTTCGGACTCTGTCACCACAACCTGCTCATAACTTTGTTATTATCTAACCAACCGGTATTGGTCTGCGGATTGGCGACGGCTGAAGCTGCGCAAGTACTGCATGCCATCAGTATTTGCGTTCTTTCCCGCCTCACGGCGCCGGCCATGCATCCCACTCGAGATACGTTATCAGCGTTATTTTTGCCTTATCTTTCGCGCGCGCAAACTTCGTGCCAATTCTGTACATAACTCCACACACCTGTAGAAAGATCGTTTGGTACACTTTGAACCCACGTTGACGCGTTCTCTCGCCGACGGGCACATTTGCTATAGAAAAAAGCACGTAGCTGAGTAAACGTCGTACCGCCACCGCACACCGCTGAGGAGCTAAAGCCTTTCTGGGTAGGAAACGGAACGTGTTTTTCCACAAGAGATATGATCTTTGGCAGGGCGTAAACGGCTGTCCAAGGGTCGGGAGCATGCCTGACGCCGTCTATAAACCAGTACATATCCGTATACTCGAGGCTTTAAGCGCATATCTGCCTGCAGACAGATACGCGGGCAAGTTCTGAAATAAACCTATACGTACCTCGCTCATACTATGTGGGAAAAATAATGTTTCGACCTGTTCGGTAATTTGAACGCTATGAAACAGTGATGCGCAGCTCTGATCCAGCCGTCAAAAAAGGTGGTGGTCACCATATCCACGTTGGCCACCGGCGCCCAGGTACTTGCCCCCTCCTAAGTGAGCTGTTAAAACTTGTTGTTGGGCTAGTTGGTAACTCGTCATATTGTAAGCGCTGTGTGTGGTGTGTGTTTCTTGAGTGTAAGCGTGTGTGAATGTGTGAGTGTTTCGAGGGATTACCAAGTTGCGCTAAATTACTTACAATATGAAGTGAGCTGTAATCCGTAATTTTTTTTTACTAATAAGCTTTAATGACAATCACCGGAAGTTCACGCTTCGTAAAGTGTCCTGTATGTAACGACGGTTTCCGATTCGTGACAGAAGCGCGCCTGCGTCACTTTTGTAAACTCCGAAGAAAAACAAAATACCGTCTTTGAGTATTGTCTTGTCCCGATAATAATGATAATGTTCGTGAACAATGCGCGAAAGTTCTCTGCCAGACACTCCTCGTTCGCTGCTTTCTCGTATGCCACGCATATCTTTCCTGACAGATATTTATCGGACGCGCCGAGTCAAATAATGACACGCGTATTTACGTGACGATTACTATCGGAGATGATCAGCGCCAGTGTATGCAATGTCCTTCATTAAAAATCAACCATGACGTAGCTTGCTGTAAATATATAGAAGGCTACAACGACACACCTTGTCTTGCTGACTTCCCCCAAATCACTAAGCGTTTCCGCTGCTAAAATCAGACGCACAAAAGGTCAAGGGACTATTCAAACGGTCGAGATAGTCTTATACGGCGAAAGAGTAGTGAAACATCTGTAAACTGTTTCGAATATTTTAGCTAAAATACGCACAATTTTTCGCGACAAACAAAAGCACATAGCAACGCGAGGTTATAAAAATAACGACAGTCAGGTGTAACGCGCACGTGCAACACAGCCGCTCTCTGGCGACCGGAAATATTACAGCGGTGACGTAATTGCAGTCTTTTCATCCGTGCATGTCCGTGTAAGGAGCCTCGCGGGAACATTATAATTTCCAGCGCGGCTTTTTCTTCCAAGCCAGAAAGGTGCGCTCGGTGACCCAGTACAGCCGAGCTGCCTCGGGAAGCGTTTCGCGCATCGCGGTTCCTCTCCCATTAGAGCGAGTAGATGTGCATATTCCCGTTCGTACCGTATATCGTCGCGTACAACAGTATTCCCCGAAGGAAGGGTTCGTCGCGTACAATCGGCCTACTTTAGGTGAACTCGCCATTTACGAAAGAGCGTGGAATTTGGAAGCGCGCGAACGAATAAAAAAGCTTCGGAACAATGACAGTTGCTATAAGCGCAGTACGGTATAGGAATTTTATTTAAAGGATCCTGAGAAGTGCCACCCCCTAGGGCGACACCGCGCAATCTTTAAAAAAAAAATATAGAGAGGCGTGGGGAGGGCAGGAAAGCAATTGACAAGTGACAAAAATGAATAAAACTAAGCCCCTTTGTACTAAAAGGCAGGGAGCTCGCCGGCGCGACGTGTCATCTGAAATAAGAAGAGCAGACGCTGGTGCGTGCAGGAGATGGGGAGACGTAAGTAGTCCAATCAGTACAGAAGAGAAAAAGAGGTAACCGTATAGCATAGGGGTGAAGCAGAAGATATGATGCAATGATGAGATGACGCAGTCACACTATCTTTCTTTTTAAGGAGGGAGGGGGGGTGAGAGGAGGAAGCAGATTAAAATGACTAACGTGCTACCCTTCCCCTCACCCCCCCCCCCTCTCCACGTCCGTTCGGCCAGTTGATGTGACCACGCATGGACACTTATTTTAACAGACTCAGATGAGTATTTGACGCCCCTGTGCGGAACCTTCCTTGAAATTCTCTCTTTCTCTCTCCTTGACGATGACGATGACATAGTGTTTTTGCATTTGTAATGGTCGGATCTAGAAGGTACGTCCTAGATCACACACGCGAAGGCGTCATGTGTGGGCATCAGTGGCGTAGCCATCCCCCCCCCCCCCCGAAATTTTTCAGTTTTGCTTGCGTATATATGCACGCACACATACAAACGCACGCACGAACATACATAAAGTATGGTTGAACCCCCCCCCCCCCCCGAAAAAAATTTCTGGCTACGCTACTGGTGGGCATGCATGTGTAGATACCCAATTACATCTTCGACTCGTCATATACGAGGCAACATGCGGTACACACGCCGACTCTTCCGGGCGGCGCCTCGCGGCATATATACTCGTCTGCCGGGGCGGTGGCTACAGCTGCTGCAGCGCCCGCATCGCCGCCGCGGTCAAGGTAGGACATTCTTCGCGCGTGTAAGGGTGTAATTACGTAAGCGAAGGCCGCTATAATACACCGCCTCCTCTCTCCCTCTATTTATTTATCTTTATATTTGGTTCTGAGGTCATTCGCGGAAGGCCGTCTCAAACAGCGTCGTCCTATAAACCCGCTTTGCTGTTCAATCAACTCCCCTAGCTCACTCCCCCTCTCTATAGGGGCTGTGGTGGTTTATTCCGGAACTATGACTCGCGACAGCGGCATAAGCGGCACACCGCATGTGCATATATATTGAAGGCTAGAAAAGAAAGAAAGAAAGAAAGAAAGAAAGAAAGAAAGAAAGAAAGAAAGAAAGAAAGAAAGAAAGAAAGAAAGAAAGAAAGAAGGAAAGAAAGAAAGAAAGAAAGAAAGAAAGAAAGAAAGAAAGAAAGAAAGAAAGAAAGAAAGAAAGAAAGGTAAAAGCAGGGAATAGCGAAGGCATCATCGCATTCTCCACTGTGCCTCACCGTCCTGAGCGGCCTAAAAAGCATCACACGACAAAGCGAAAGCTCATCCATCCGAGTACAGTGTGGTGCCTGCGCGGCCCAAATCGACTCCGTCGCGTATATGCGCCTGCTCAAAGGAGCCGTCATCGTCGGGGTTACGGGGGAAAAGGGTCGGTAGGTAGATCGCATTCGCCGCGATGCGCACCCTTTAAAAGCGACGTGCCCCGCCTCCCTCACCACCACCAGCACAGCTCGCCACGGCATCGGTCTTCTATATAGGCTCGACCGCTAGACGCGCACACACGAGGTGAATGATGCGCACAAACAGACGGGGTAGGCGGTCGGGCCCGAAGACGCGGGGTATTGTCCGCGCTAACGGTGCGCGAGAAGAAGCGAAGTAAATAAACGAATGACAGACGAAGTGCACCCGCAAGCATATAAGACTTCGTTGCGCAAGTGACGGAGATGCGGTCACCCCGTGGAGACGCGAGCAGCGCGGTGAACTTAGCGCGGCGGCGGCGCCGTATCGTATAGAGGCGACTGCACGACGTCCCATTGACTCTGTCGATAACTCAGTTGAAAAAACTCACAGGATCGCTTATGTAATCGCCTGAGACGACTCGAAAGCGAAAGCCATTTTTCTTCTTCTTCTTCTTCTTCTTCTCAGTCAATATATTGATTGTGCCTCTAGGATCAGAGACATTGCAAGCTTTCTGCAACTCACATGATTTCGCACAGCCTCCGAGATCGTCCTGCCTTCGACCAAGCGACGATGTCGTGCGATGACGTCACGTGACCTAATCATGACATCATCACGACGTCACAAATTCTGGCGATATGTGATGTCATGTTGACGTGACAGGGTGATGTCGCCAATGGCGTCATGTTACATTGAGTTGATGAGACTTTTGGTACGCTCAATGCACACACATATTCGCTTGAGTATCACGTGAGTTTTGACTGACTTGTATTATTTATTTATTTTTTCATCATTCCTGTTAAAGCCGACGCCGGTCTCGCGAAATCTCGAAGACGTCGCCGACGCTGAAAGTCAATTTTCGCGTTTCGTGAAGGCATCTAAAGGCTTTCGCCTTAAAAGCGTCGTATACGCACGGCGCGTATATACAGGCAATTATAACTGCGCGCTGCGTATTTATCCAAGGTCTCAAAGCATGGGAGTTGCGAGCGCAGCAACTGGAAGATAGAATTGTGTAACCCGATGAAAAGAAAGGAGGGGCGGTTTTCTTGTTCCATGTTTACGCGCGCACATAAGCGTCGTTTTGCTTCGTGGGCGAACGCCTGCCACGAAAGTTTGTGTGCCCACACCCACGCGACTTTGATGTCTGCATGCTGCGTATAATAGACAGGGCAATGACTCTATACGACTATGTCTTCTTTCTTTCTTTCTTTCTTTCTTTCTTTCTTTCTTTCTTTCTTTCTTTCTTTCTTTCTTTCTTTCTTTCTTTCTTTCTTTCTTTCTTTCTTTCTTTCTTTCTTTCTTTCTTTCTTTCTTTCTTTCTTTCTTTCTTTCTTTCTTATTCAGGCGGATGCAAGGTAGGAGTCGCACAAAGTACGTATTCTTGGATTTGACGTCGTTGAGAGCTGGCGTAAAGCCAAGCTGCGTTTCGCGCAGGGTTAGTGGCACACGTTAAGTCTGCAGAAAGCTTAACAGTTGGCACGTAGCAAGTTCCGCTGAATGGAATAGTAAGCCTTCAGCGCCTGTCTGCCTCCCGATCGTGTGCAATTTACTGCACTTATTTTGAATATTCACCTGTATATTCGCAAAATGTGAGCAACTAAACTGAGATGCTAGCTTAGCAGGTAGGAAAACGCGCTTCGAGATATAATATGCAAGCATTCATACTCGCATCTAAGAAATTATTCAGACACCGGGTCTACGACAAGTGCCTGAGTGACTGCGCACCACCAAAGGCGGGCATCTGCATTGGTGAGAGACAACATAGGTTTACTTTTGTGTACTTTGCGGTATACAGACATTGGAGATAATGTAATTTTGACCACCTGAAAGAATCATTTTGCGTCTCTTTAATCGCACCGTGGATGACTGCCAAATTCGCTGTGGCTAAATCTGCATAACCACGTGACCAAAACATACACAGGAAGTCTCGAAGCATGATATCCTGTAGTTTGGTCCATGAAGGGACGAATCTATATTGCAATGTCCCATGCGAACGTATAGTGCAGTGTATTTCACTATATTTCACTCCTGTTGTTACTGCAGACAGGTTGCGCTAAGGTCAAGTGTCTGAAAGCCGGCCCAGTTATGTGAATCATATAGTGTAGAAGCAGGCGAATGCGCAGTTAGCGCGCGATCAGTCCTGCGCGTCAGTAGAGTATTTCATTTTAGCGGGACCATTCTGTAGTTACTGCTACCGCTATCTAACCATTCACCCTCTTTCTGCAACTTACTATACTGCGTAACCTACGACTTTGCTTGGCTAACTCTTCGTGCGCATTCCCGTGGCCGACGCAGACGGCGGCATCCGGTATGTCGGTAACGGTACAGGATGACGCTGCTGAGTAAATATACATCACTCTCGTGCACGCTGTGAATACTCTGCGTAAAGGGCGATGTTGGAGAACGGGCCAGTTGGTATTCCATTTAGTGAAATCAACGGCTATTCCACGATGTTACTATACGGAGATACACCATCAAGTAAGAGAAAAAGAAAAGCGAGCTAACCATGTTCGCATCCAATCTCAATATTGGTAAGTCAACACTAAGGCGCTTCATTCAATACGAACGAAGGCTGTTCATTCAAAACAATGATCGAGCAATCCGGAGCATATCAATAATACAAGACGGCCCCCCACAACCCCTCCCATTCCTCCCTCACTCACTCAAAGCTATGATTCCGGTTGCTGCAATTCAAATGAGCTTTCAGTGCTAGAAGCACTCGCGATTATGTAGTATATGGCGCATGGAAGCGGCCGACACGCCCCGACCGGCAAAGCGTGGCCTTGAAGAAAGTCCCAACGCTGCGATACACCCATAGCTGCACTTTGTAGGAAGGTGACCCGTTAACGCGCAATCAGAGAGCCGGAATTACTACACTCGCCGGGCCACCAACATCAATGAGAGTGCTCACACACTTGGCTTCACTTCCGGGTGTGGCTCTCAATCGGCACGGCAAAACACATACACAAGCTGCAACTCGTAACAACCTCTTCTCCCAAAGGCCAATCCGGCACGCGAGCTCGCAACACAATGGTGCGGTGTGCGTGTGTGTATGTGTGTGGCGGGTGGCTTTTCTGTGTGTACACAGCGGCGGGGGGCGCCGCCGATTGCCGTTGTTATCGGCGGATTAAGAGACGCCGAAGGAGCGAGGAGGGGTTGGTACGCCTCCGATTCAATGAAGGCTTCGCCGCGCGGGACCTGGACTACTTGTGCGCGGCGTTATAGGTTCATGGACTCGATGGGAAAAAACCCCTGAGCGACTCGCTCGGCGGAACTCGAAAGCGACGAGATTTCGTTTCTCCGTATCAGCTGCCGCAGGCGCAGGGGGTGCCACGATGGGAGAAACGCGAGCAGCGGGGGTGCTTTAGCGAGAAGGAGCGTGACCCGACTGGGCGAGATGACTTGCGCTGCGGCCATGCGGATCGACGGAGCAGTGGACGCCCCGCTGCTGCTGCCGTGTGCAAGTGCGGCTCTTTCACTAGTTCAGTTCGACCGTCGAGGCCCTGGCCGACCGACCGACCGGCCGCTGGCTACGCGGTCATCGCCGGAACGCCCCAGAAAGGCACAGCCCGCGGCTCTTGCCTGCAGTAGCATGCATCTCCTCCCCTCTTTGGTCGCGCACCGGTACACCGCCTCTGCATGCAGCGCGTGCTTTCCGCACGGCACACGAGGTGCGAACGCGCGAGGTCAGGTGCACGAGCGGTGAAAGACTCGGTGCGGATTCGGGGTAAGAGTAATTTAGGCTCCGCCGCGGATGAGAGGGAGGCGAGGGTGGGATTAATAATCGGTAAGGCTGGTTTCGCAAGCCCGTGGTGATGTGCCCTGATCCGCGAAGGCGCGTTCTCTTCATTTCACCTTTCCGACCCAAAAACAAGACCACCGTGTTCTAGGCGCCCAGGAAATGAAACCTTTGTGGGAACACCGAACCATATCTGTATACCGACGAAAGCCTTCGCTAGTAGTAGTAGTAGTGGTTTGTTAAGGAAATCTTTGCGGCAGCGGAACGTCTCATAGCTAGAGCTAGGTCGAATTAACGGCAATTTTATAGCATTCAGAAATAAATTAACGCTGAACAAGCATGCATATGATCCATGCAGTTTGCTCTCTCTCTCTTTTTTTTTGTCATTTTATTGGACTTTACTCCAGTCGCACCATGTCGCAGACGAAATGAATTACATCTGATGTTCCCATTTGGTTTCGGCACGTTTCCCTGAATGCGCGATGCGCTGCTTTGACGCTGAGGCGTGACGGCTAAATGCGCGATGTTGCACATACATCCTCATAACGAACTAATGCATTCACAGCGCATTATCTTGTTAAAATACTTAGCAATTTCGCAAAACCTTTTCAAGCCGGAATAGCGAAGTTTAGGCAAATCCAATCATACACTGCCCATCATTTTTAAGCTTAGTCGAACCTCCATGCTTGCAGCTTACATAAGCACTAGCGCCGGGACTTCTTCCAGCATTTGTTAAGGAAACAATAGCATCTCATATACCGTCCCATATTTCCCACACGACCACGTCCAATCGCTTTGCTTCCGCGCTTGCGTCATCAACTTGACTGGCGAATCAGAGTGGAGCGACCGACAAGCATAAGCCTACAGGAAGCCGCAGATTGCTACTCCTCTTTTTTTTTTTTTTCTTCTGCAACGGAAATAAATGGATGAACCGCGTCCCTGAACCTTCCTGCCGGCCGGGCACTCAAGTAGGCTCAACAACAACGTACGGATGCAAATTGGACGCAGGTTAGCTTGCTTTTTTATGAACCACGCGCGGCACGCATAACGCTCGGGGCGCCCCTCGCGGCGTTTGCATGAGCCACCGGCGGCCATGTCCGCTCGCGCCCTTGGCGCGTGTGATTAACGCTTGCAGCATCCAGCAATCCAGGCCAACTGCTCCATCAATTCTATTTGAAAAGCACGACCATGCAACGGTGCACGCCTACTACGAGAAACAAGGAGGACTCGATGCGTCCCTGCGCTCAATGCAGCGAAATTCCGGCGCGTATAGCCTTCGTGTACGTATATACAGACCGGTCAAATATGACAGGGATCACGCGTGTAACATTTAAGCGGGACCCAGCTTATTTACCGCAGAAGTACAAACATGACATTGTTGTGCACGCTTCTCTTCCGATAGGTCTCACGATGTAGCAAAACATAATCCGTGTGCGTTAATGGCGTGAATGCGAACTTAGTAAAGCAGAGGCTGGAGAGAAGCTGCCACTTTCTTCACCAGTGACGCAGCCAGACATTTCTTGCAGAAGTGGGGGGTGAGGGGGGGGGGGGGGTGTTCAACCGCAACCGCACTTCATGGATGTTCGTGTGTGCGTTTGTATGTGTGTATGTATATAGATACAGACGCAAAATTGAAAATTTTCGGGGGAGGGGGGTCGAATCCCCCTCCCCCTTGCTATGCCACTGCTCTTCATCCTATATAGAGAGCTGAAACTCGATTTAAGGAAGTGATGACCGCGCTCGATTTCTTTCGCTAAATCGGGAAGTTCGTAAAATCGAGGAGGACAAGCAAGGAGAGCGCTAAGCTTCCTACTGTTTAATCCTTAAAGAACTAATATATAAGCAAGCGCCGCGCAGATTACTAGACACCTTCAAAAGCCCATTCCACCGATCCCGTCATGCACCTATGATAGTTTCGTTTTTGCGCTAAGTGACCACATTTTTATGGTCCGTTTGAACAGCTTATATGTATGAACACGCAAACCCATTCCAAACATGCTGATCTAATCTACATTCTCTGGGTGTGTAATAAAGACAAACGGTTCGCTCTAACAGCTGCAGCGTGTCGTTACACTCATGACTCATTTAGGAAGAACTTAGTGCACCCCTCTATACATACGTACACCACCTCCACAGGCGTTCGCACCAGCGCTCAGGAGGATGCATACGCTCTTGTGCGGTTGCTGGGGGGCCTAATGATAAAGTTAATATGAAGCGCGACGGAACAGCGAATATCGTTGCTATAGGTGCTGGCTTACAGTGCTGGCAGGAAGAAGGAAATTAATTGGGCCCGTCATTAGCAGTCCATTATCTGCAGCTGCTGTAGGAAACGGCGCGGACAATTAGGGGTGCGTATGGCGAGTTGTGCTGCAGAAGTGGCGGCGCGTATAGCTTGCCTGAAATAAGTTCGTCGCTTTTTGCTGATAGAAATGGCGTTCAGACATAGTGCACAGGGAGAAACACTGCGTACAGAGGAATGCTAGACCAGGATACCGCACGTACACTCACACACACACACGCACGCACGCGTGCACGCAGGCATATGCACACACACAGTGTCTGCCACCTCACTATTAGCGCATCGAGTTGCGCTTAGTGGTTGTTCATTGTTGAAGAAGCAAAGGCGTACGCGAGTACGAGAATACCACTGTCAACGTCGACTTAATCCATTAGTCAGGTCAGTGTTGACAGCACGACCAGCCTATGACTGTGCACATGGCGTGCATTCCACTCTCCAATAAACATGGAGAATAAAGAAGGACGTCGACCCGCGCGCTTCCTGAAGAATACACGTATACACACAGTTCACGGTAGTCGGGACCAAAGTTCCTGAAGCGGCTGCATTTTATATTTCATGTTCAAACTGCTCGCAAACACCTAGAATCTCATCCACGTGCATTTGCGGCGGAATTAAGCCGATCAATTAAGTCGCTGCATGTGAAACAAGCAAACAAGACAGACAGAGCAACGCGATTCTAGCACCCCGGAGTTTTCTATTTCGGTTGGAGGTGTGTGTGTGTGTGTGGGGGGGGGGGGGGGGGCGAATGGGTATTGCGGGAAGGTTGTAGGTTCGGTCTCTATCGGCAGCGTTGTTTTTTTCGTCCGCTTTAATGTCTTTCCATTGGTGTGATAATTAGAAGAATGCAATTAAAAACTACAAACAATATCACATGCGCCTTCCGCCGCTTCATGCTTCATTGTCTATCGGCTTCGTTACGGTTGTGTGTAACAAAAAAACGAACCCTTGATGCATTCTCCTTCCGTTCATTGGTGGAATAAGGTGTCGCAAGTGTATACCCACAGCACTGTTGTGTGCTGGCACGCTACGAGCATTCCGTCGCGTTGCATCTTTGCATCTTTCAATGCCTCTCGCTAGATTACAATGGCCACAGTATGCACCCAGCCAAGGCATTCTTCTTCCTTGTGAAATCGCCTGCAGATCTCCTGCAGGGGAGTGCGCACAAACAATGCGCCTGTCTTCGTTCTTTTTCTTGCCTATACCCGCTTAACCGTATTAACAGCACGGAGACCCTGCAGCGACACGGATCGACGGCGGCTGCCAGCTATATGAGCTCACGCGGCGGCGGCGGCGGCGCAGCGGCGGCCATCCTAAACGTCTCCATTGTTCGTTGGCCCGGTCGACGCCTGAATACGATCCGTGACGGAAGGCGGCGGGTATAGGACACACCGCCGAGCGCCACGTGCCAGTCAGCTGGCCGAGCTCTATACGTAAGCTATTGCTCAACCCAGAACAAGAGATTGCTTCCGTTTTTCCCGGCGGGGGCCGGGACTCGCTCAAATGGATAAGCGTTGCGCAAATCCATTGACAGCGAGCGCAGCTCTCTATACGTGTCTCTGCAGGCACCCTCCCGCACAAAGCGTGCCTTGAGCGCGCGCGCCCCCCGCAGTGTCGATTTCAAAGCACCGATGCAAGAGCCCCGCAATCTAAACCAACAAACCCGGCTCCCCGCGGTGTTTTCCAACAAACGTCGTTCCGACACGTAAGCGCCGCCGGAAGGGCGGTCTTTGTACCTCGTGTAATTGTCGATGTTCAGAATTGCCCTGTTATTTCATTCTGTCGCCATGTAGCGATATATTTAGTTGAGAATTATTAAACAATAATATCTGGGGTTTCGTGCTTCAGAATCAGGATATGATTATGAGGTACGCCGTAGTGGAGGGCTCCAGAAATTTCTACCATTCGGTGTTCTTTAACGTGCGCCGACATCGCAATATAGTTGAAAATTCCCACAGCGCAGGCATACACACCAAACATTGATTTTCAGATGCGTGTTGCTCGAAAGCCTGTTGCTGTCAATACGAGAGCACGTCACCTATTTACCTATAGATAATCGACGAGTTACATGAGAGAGTCCGATCGCTTGGGAGCAGTAGCGTAGCCAGAAATTTTTTTCGGGGGGGGGGGGGGGGTTCAACCATACTTTATGTATGTTCGTGCGTGCGTTTGTATGTGTGCGTGCATATATACGCAAGCAAAACTGAAAAATTTCGGGGGGGCGGGGGGGGGGGGGGGGTTGAACACCCCTCAACCCCCCCCCCCCCCCTTGGCTACGCCACTGCTTGGGAGCAATTAGACATGTCTACACTATGTGACGGTGTGTGAGTTCCATCAATGGGATCGTGTCATGAGAAAGCCATGCCATCGTAGTTCATAGAGTTGTTGCGTTATGCGAAGTGCTGTATGCCCTGCTCATGTACGATGGTTCCCAGTAAACAGTCGGATATCACCACGTATGAGTGTATGAGCGCTTTTTATCAGAAACCAGTCTGTTCTAGGACGGCACGATAACACTTGCACGCACTTGCACGACAGAGCAAGGCCACGCACGCAAATTACGCTCACCACGACAACGGAATGCACAAAGTCTGGCACAGCTATAGCACGCAAGCCTCGGAAGGTGGCCGAATGAAATACGCGAACAAAAAAAAAAAAAAAAGAAAACAAAAAACAGCCACCGAAGTCGCCGCCGTCAGTGGCAGCTAAGGCCCACGACTCCAAGATTATGCAAAGAAAGCGTCGGCCAAAAAAGCTTGCGCTGGCATTGCACGCAAGCATACATGTAACGCGCTTGCACGCGATAGTCCAAGACAACCAGAGACCCGCAGCCCTGCGTGAACAGCACGCGCGCTCAAATGAGCGTGGCTCTTGTAGTGCTGGTTTACGGACGAACGACGAAACTCTATAGCCGCAGCGCAGGAAACGGGCCGGCCACCGACAACTGGAGCTGTCACATTTCTACGCGCTGCGGTGGCCGGCGCACACAGCACAAGTTGCGGCGCCCACACTTCAGCGACCAAGTGGGCCACAACTAGAGAGACGTCTTGTCGGGGGGGAGGAGTGGACGCATGCAGGGAAGGACTGTATTCAAGGAGAAGATGCTGCGGCGCGAGCAGCGAGAGCTTGGGGGTGCCTGCGGCGCTGGCGGTGAAAGACATCGCCCGTCTTCTTCTTCTTAGCACGTTATGAATGCGCGCTGTTCTTCGCTTCGCGCTTCCTTTATTTGTTTTACGTGCGCGCCTCGTGCACAAATGTCTGCTTCGCGACTGCAGGCATTGCTCGCGGTCTACGACCCTTCTTAGAAGTAACTGCATGGTGACCGCAGCAGATGTGGACACAACGCTATACACTAACGTCGTCGCGTATATGAAAGAAAGATAATAATAATAAAAATTATTTGGGTTTAACGTCCCAAAACCACGATATGATTATCGCCGTAGTGGAAGGCTCCGGAAAATCTGAGTACAAGCATTTCCGCCTATACTGAAAATGCAGCCGCCGCGGCCGGGATTTGATCCCGCGACCTGCGGGTCAGGAAGTCGAGCCCCATAACAACCAGACCACCGTGGCAGGTGAAAGACAGATCATAGTCATAATCATAATAATTATCATTATCATCACTGCCATCATTTGTCCATTGCACGTAAGACGAATGCATCTGTACCATACATTTCAAATCACACATACATCGAATCGCACGTCACTCAATGTACATCGAACTAGAGCTGTGCACGGACCGAATTTTAGAGCCCGAGCCCGGCTCGGGCCCGCTGGCTGCGTCGAAGGCCCGCCCGAGCCCGACGCTAGAGGGCTGCGAGCCCGCCCGGCCCGGCCCGACGTACAAAAATAAAAGCCCGGGCCCGGCCCGGTCCGGCCTGACATTAGGAAAGTTTGCTGCGGAGAGAAGATGTCGTTTTCGGATAATGTGACATTTTATTAAACATATCACAGTGAAACATAAGCAAACGACACATGACAGGACACTATATGCAACGATTACAATTTTTCGTGTAAAAATAAGCTGTCCAATGATTCGGGCTTCAGTGGAGTGCGGAGCTCCTGCGTCACATATCTCGCCCAACTAAGGGCCCTTCGCTGCTCGCACTGGTAGCCGGAATTGCCGATATATTTTTCGGAAGCATAGCAAGCTTGGAATATTTAGACCGTTTGTTCTTCCAGAAGTTTAGTACCTCAGATGTAGGAGAAGGGATTATTCCGTGTATAGATAATCACAGAGCTCATCTTGTGTGACTTCACCCTTTCACCTTGCTTTAAAGCGGTTAAGGGAAAGGAGAACCGAGAAATGGGATGAGGGACAGTTGCGGAGAAAGCGCTACGCGGTGAAAAATAGTTTAATTCGGGCTTTGGATCTGGCACGGCCCGCCCGACAAAAAAGAATCCTGCCCGAGCCCGGCCCGGGCCCGAGATAAGAAGACGTCGGCCCGCCCGAACCCGGCCCGCGGGCCGGGTCCGGGCTCGGGCTTTCGGGCTACCCGGAGCCCGTGCACACCTCTACATCGAACGCCGCCATAAGCCGATCTCAAGCACTGCCTCAAGTGATCCATATAACAAAGAAGTTTCAGAGCAGACTGAATTCAAAGACGATCGAAAGTATCCGCGTTTATTTTTTTCTAAGACCAATTGAGTTCCGCACCTGTTTCGTTTACCATAAGAAAAAGTGTGACTCACTTAGGCTCTATTAAGGAAAGAAAAATTATGTTCGGACTATCTATTAAATTATGGTGATGGTCGAGATCTCTGCATACTGCAGTGGTGAGTCACAAGGCGTTCGCAAAGCTTACGTATACACAGAGTGGCATACAAATAGTAGACCCAGAAAAGCACAGCTTATACTTTAGTCCAATTGCCCATTAATAATAATAATATCTGAGGTTTTACGTCCCAAAACCACGATATGATTATGAGGGACGCCGTAAAGGAGGGCTCCGGAAACTTCGACCATGTGGTGTTCTTCAACGTGCACTGACATCGCATAGTACACGGGCCTCTACCATTTCGCCTCCATTGATATGTGACCGGGGTCGAACCCGCGACCTTCGGGTCAGAAGCCGAGCACCATAACCACTGCTTTACCGCGGCGGACTATATGCTTAAAATTATCGTTTAACCTAAAGCTATGGTTTGCGGACCCCTCGAAACTAGAAATATGTCGTTTTGATTAGCGGTTTACGACATCATGGAGTAAGCGCAGGAGGATGATAAGGTTAAGATAAAACGGCTTCAGAAACCTCCCAGCGTTAGTGTTCCGAGTGAAAACGTCCCGCTGACGCTTAGAGGTTGTACATTTACAGCCTGCAACGCGTACACGGTCCCTAAAAAGTGGCCTTAATTCGCGGAATGAGCCTAAAGTAGGAGAATACCGTGTAGAGGCCGCGCATTAGCTTTGCAGACACACATACCATTCATTTGCAACGCCGCAGCGCGCGCGCCTCTTCTTGGGGCGTTGTACCACGCGCCGTGAAAATGGCCTTGTTATACGCCTGCGCACCGCTGAGCGCAAAATTCCCATCGCTTTCTGCGCACTCGCCGCGGAATGAAAGCGAAGGCGTCACTTCGCCGGGTCGTTCACCGTAGACTCCACCACGCTTCTTGTTTTCTGTTTATTTCTTTATGTTTTCGCTCATTTCAACGGCCTTTCGCCTCTCCTGGACGTCGCGAAGGTTAACTGCTTTGTGGGGGCTCTTAAAAACTTTCGTTCATAGACTCTCCCAAAGACGAAAACATTCGACTAAATTGTCTGTTAAGTTTATAGCGCACAGCACGCGTAATGCGAAGTTTTGTGGGTTCGGTTCCCACCGGAAGCAAGCTGTTTGTTCGTACACTTTAATTTCTCTTTATATTACGATTACTATACACACCAGTGACAATTACAAACTACAAATAACGCCTCATAGGCGTTCCAAGGGTTCAATATCTATTGCCTCCACGGTCGTGTGAACAGGGACGGGCCACTCGGTCGACTACCCTTCTTTTAGAGAATGCGCATGGAGAAGATTGCTCAGTAGGAAATCCCACAGATGAATGCGTTTGTCTACCCACAGACCGTTTAACTTAAGGCTATGTCGCTGCTGAGCTCGAGGACCTGGGTTCGATTACTGGTCGCGGCGGTGGCATTTCGATGGGAGCGAAAATGCAAGAACATCTGTGCTCTCAGATTTCTGTGCATGTTAAAAGGACTCCAGGTGGTCAAGATTAGTGTGGTGGCGCTCACTATGGCGTGCCTCATAGTACAGACATAGTTTCAATACGTAAAACACCGGTATTAACTACATTTTACGATTTTGCTAGTTAAAGGGATACTGACACGAAAATTCTCAGTTGTCTATTTTTTTTTTTTGCATCAAATGAAAGGCCAAGCCGTCAAGAGCTTAGAAAATGTACTGCTAAGCGTGAGTGCACTCTGAAAAAGTAATTGCAGCGCGTTTTTGAAAACTATAGTTTCGGTTCCTACTGTACCCTGACGTCACAACACGGTATGAGCTTCTCTTCACGTGCTCGTGCAAGATATCGTGACGTTTCCACGGCCGCTCGGCACCGTGGCTCCGTTGGTGACGCACAAGCGGCCATTTTGGAAGTTTTGGTGCCTGACGTCATCACAACTAGCCAGACTGCCGCGTGAAGTCACCAGAATTCGTACTGTAGCCTGACGTCAAGCTGGTGTCGATGTCGGTAGGTGCGCCACGGGAAAATTGACTTTGGTATCAAAATAAAATATCTTACCAGCATTTGCAGAGCCTCACACTTTCTCAGAGACACCTCTGTATGCAGGAGATTTGTATGGCCGTGTAAATACACCTCCGAAAAATGGTGTCGGTACCCCTTTAATTGTATAGCGTTCACGTATGTCATTATATCTGAAAAGTGAAGACAGATCATATAGAGCTCACAGGGCAGTGTAATTTGCGTGCCTTGCAATTTACATAAAGGGCTACCGCATAAAGAGTGGCTTGTTTGCAGTATACATCATTTTCATGATGAATATGTAAATGTTCGATGGTCGTCAGACAAGCGGAGGTAGGATTAATGTGACGCGTTTTATTCTATGGTATGCAGAGGCAGGTTACTGGGATGCCTCGCTATACAATGATAGAAGGCGCTGTGAAGTGCGTGTCACCTTATTCCAGCAATACGCGGAGATGCGAGCTATGGCTTCTAGCAAATATAGGGGTTAAACACACATGCGTTTTAATTCTTTCAATAGCCGAGTAACATGGATCACTCAGAACCCTGTCATTCCTATAGAAAAAAGAAAGAAAAAAAAGAAGAGCGTCTTTCGTGCGCTAATGAAGTTAGGTACAGCAGTGTTTCAGTTCACTCAAGCAAGAAAATGGCGGCGTTTCTTTTCAATTCAATTCACTTCTATTGTACTCTTTCTTTCTTTCTTTCTTTCTTTCTTTCTTTCTTTCTTTCTTTCTTTCTTTCTTTCTTTCTTTCTTTCTTTCTTTCTTTCTTTCTTTCTTTCTTTCTTTATTTATTTATTTCTTCTGTTCTCAGCTAACTATTTCAACATTTATAACATAACAACAACAACAAAAAAAATAATGTAGAAAAGGAACGAGCTGGGAGCCTGCAGAAACGGCTCTGAACACAATGCTGCCCCTCTCGAGGCAGGCGGGATTATCGCAATCGGGCCCATTAGGTGCGGAGAAGATAGCGAAGAGCAAAGGTCCGAAAAAAATGAAAGCGCTGCGACGGAGAGTAAAAGGCAAAACAGTCGAAGTGAGTAGCGAAAGCCACGCACGCAATCTCTGCGTCACTTCGTCGCGGTATGGGAGCACTTAACCGTATGGGCAGTCCACTCTCACTGCGCGCTGCTGGGCATGTAATTCTGCTACTGCACTTTCGCTCAGAGTACGTTTGTTTACTTGTATGCCCTGCACAATCCATGGAGAGAGAACCGTTAAGGAAGAAAATCGGAGAGTCGATCACGGAAGAGAAAGTTTGGCAGCCGCGGCGCAATCTCTGATGCTCCTTCCTCCATTTTGGCGGAGGCGACTATACGACGTAATTGTTTCCGTCCACGTGCTTTCTTTATAGCTTTGTATTTTTCAGTGCTTATATATAGAGTGACGTCGAAGGCTTTACCGAGTTCCTCTTATAGTGCGAACCGTAAAAACGACCGCGTGGTATTCGTCGAGGCTTGCGACCATATACGTCACGAACGAGTGACGTTCAAAGGCTCGTTAGCACCTGCGACTTGCAATGGTCGCGCGACCATTTGCGACTGGAGATCACAAATCGATTCGAGGCGACCGATGTTCCCACCTGCGTGCGACTTATGACCGTCGCCTGTACAGAATTCACGTCTGCTCGAATACGGCTTGCATTGCCATTGCCCCGTAATACAACCTGACGTCCTGTTCCTGCGCATGTGAATGGTGCAGAGGTTTGCGACTGCAGTAGGGCGATTGACAGAGTGAAAGCAGTCGCTTTGCGACCAAAGCGGCCATTTGCGACTAACTTGGTCGCGCCACCGAGGCTATAGTCGCAGGTGTGAACGAGCCTTAAAGGGGTACTGACACAAAATTTCGCGGCCGAGATAGCCTGCTCGATCGATTCCCGTGTACATGCGTGTGCCATCTGCAAAATATCGACAGCGAATAAAGCTTGGAAGGTATTTTATATAAATTTTGAAGTTCGCGTGCGCGATCCAGCATTCTAGGCCGCACCTGGCGGCATTGACACCCTCGGAGGTGACCCGCGGTGACCCCCCTACTTCCCGGTACAACAGGTTATGATGACGTCGTAGCCGCCATTTATGTTTTGGCGCGCTCGCCACTGCGCTGTTGGTGACTGCTCGGCGGCTGCTCGCGAGTGTGTGGCCGCGGCCAAGAGGAGGCGCTGCCGCGGCGCACGCGTTGAAAGTTTTGTGTTTGGCGACACTACAGCTTTCCCGTTTCCTGCTCCCAAGGACTTCTTGATTTCCCTGGGCTGCAGTGACAGGCCACAATGCCGAAATCCTTCTGCGCCGTTTCCTTCTGCACGTCGAAGTCGGGATCAGGCGTATCGCTGCACACGTTTCCCCGCGACGAACCTCGGCGGCAGAAGTGGATCGAGTTCGTGTGCGCTTGTGGACGTCAGGAGTATCAGGACTGGTCCCCCGTGCAGAACAGTCGCGTTTGCGGGCTCCATTTCGAGGCGCATTGCTTTACCACACAGGCGCCGGACTTGGCGTACATGGGTCTTCCGACTCCACCCTGTGCATCGCTCACGTCTGGTGCTCTGGTGTTACCTAGCTTTCTTCGGCACCAACAACTTGAAGGGCATCACAATGTTATCAAGTGATTCAATCGGATATTGAACGTAGAAAAAGCGAACGTACTTTGGCTAAATGAATTGCCCTGCAGAACATTTGTGCACGAATGTGTCGGGTCTTACCATAGTACATTGCCGACGCGAGGTTCATCGTGGTCGTCGTCGCTGGTATCGTTGCCGCTTCCCGACGAAGCACTCCTCGCCAGCGGGTCAAACCTGAAGTGATTCGCCCCGTCGTAAATTCCTTCCATCCCCGTCGCAAGAAAATTGTCGCGATCAGACGACGATCAGCCCGACGACGACAGCGAGGACGATAACGGCGACGACATCACGCAGCATGGGTGACAAGCGAACGCAAGCAGACGATGCTGACCGCGCGGAAGTGCGTCACTGTTCTGTGTGCTCCGTGACCGAGCGTTTCACTCGCTAGGTGGTGATAGTTGCACCCGGCGGCTTGTCGTTTTTGGAGCTCTGTCAAACTGAAACTGAGGGTGTGTCGGTAATGAGGAGCTTGTAATTAATTATCTGTCGCGCGCTGCAGCAAACGATGTGCCGTGTTAGGACTAACAGGCCCCCAGCAACACATTGCAGCAAAAAAACGCGGGGCGAAAATTTTTGTGTCAGGACTCCTTTAAACGCAGGTCTTGAACAATCGCGTGCGACAAAAATCCACGCATCTCCACGAAGTGAATGATGACGAGTGGGCGAAGCTAGGTCATAATGTCTATGTTGAAGTCGCCGACTAGTATAAAGGACGGACATACGGACGGACAGACGGACGGATGGGCGGACGGACGCACGGACGGATGGACGGACAGGTGGACGGAAGGACGGACGCACACACGGACGGACAGACAGACAGACTGACGGCGCAGGTGATCACGTATAGTGCTGGCATATACTTGATTGATGTACACATAAAGTCGGTTTCTTACACAGATGTTTTCGTTTTTCTAGTTGTGCAGGTGTTCAGTTTCGGTTTCGGTTTTGTGGAGCGTGACGGACAAGGCTCGGCCCTAAGGAGCTTCGCCCCTAAAAGTATTTCATCTAGTCCGTTTTTAGCGTCTGTAGAGGCTCTTGGCCCTGAAAGCATGTCACAATGGCAGGAAACAATATTGAGCAATGCACCACGGCGTTTGCCTTTCATTCAAGTTTGCAACGATTCAAGTTGCAACGACTCTTATAGATCAAGCCAGTTAGTATATACGTGCTCGGTGGTGCAAACCTACAAATGCGGTGACACAGGCAACTGCGGCCAAATGCTAGCCATTAAGGTTGGATACTGCTATACTTTTATGAAGACCAGAAGCGTTCTTACAGTTGGGTAAACTGTCAAAGTGCGGAGGCGAAATGATCTATCACGAACGCGCAACATGGAGACATTGTAGATGTCTTGCTGGCAAGAATCCCCAGAAAAAATGTTTTTTCTTCGAAGATTATTGTTTCTTTACGCACAAAAATCAGACGCTATGCGACTGAATTTACTCGGAGACACTGCATGCTTGCCTGCGTGCGACGCTGGGATGGATGGATGGATGAAAGAACTTTATTAGGGTCCAATAGGTCGCGCTAGTATCCTAGCCCGAAGCGGGCCGCGACGCTGGGGGTTATAGTTTACGCGAATATCACGTCCAAGTATAATTCTTTGTATTTTCTTTTTGTTCTTTTTTTTAGCCTTCACTTACAAGACTCGACTATCTGCAACCAAATTTAATAATAATTGTTGGGGTTTAACGTGCCAAAACCACGATATGATTATGAGGGACGCCGTAGTGAAGGGCTCCGGGAATTTCGACCACCTGAGGTTCTTTAACGTGCACCTAAATTTAACGTGCACACGGGCCTCAAGCATTTTCGCCTCCATCGAAAATGCGACCGCCGCGGCCGGGAATTCGATCCCACGACCTTTGGGTCAGCAGGTCAAGCACCATAACCTCTAGACCACCGTGGCAGGTCGCAGGCGAATCTAAGGGGCGTGTGTAGTGTTCTCATGGCATACTAATGACGACTTTTTTTTATATGCAGAAACGCACATGAGATGCTGACGCGATAAGATGTTGTACACTGGTGGGGAAGGAAACAGGCGTCATGTGACGTCATAGCATCATGGCGTCATGACCATAATTTGGCAATGATTTTGTTATATTCCTTTCATCAGCGTAACCGGGGGAGGAGGGGGGTTTGGAGGATTCAACCCCCCCCTCCCCCCCTCCCCCCCCCCCCCCGGAAATCTTCAATTTTGCATGTACAGGTGTACATATACACGCAGATATACAAACACGCACGAACATGCATAAAGGGTGGTTGAAACCCTGCCCCCCCCCCCCCCCCCCACCGAAAAAAGTTTTGGCTACGCCCCTGATTTCTCTAGAGAGCCCATATAAAAAATGGCTTTACTATATACAACGTGCGAAGTGGCAGTTTGCGTAGACCCCCTTGATATCTACTTATTTCGTTTTCGAGCGCTGATTTTTTTTAGTAAGGACACTAACAGAGGTAACGTTATCCTACGACGATATTTTACAGTAACATGAACAAAGCCGCGGGCAAGAGCTGAAGCTTTTCATGATTAAAATACTGCGCTACAGCTACTGGGACATAAAAAAGTTAGAAAAGGACACACGTTACGAAGTCGACACGAAAAGCGCAAACTATCAACTCTAACTTTTTATGTCCCATTAGCTAGTGTAGCGCAGTATTTTAATCATGAAAAACCAACTAGCCCAATACCTAACTTAGCTGAAGCTTTGCAGCTCATCTTGCAGCATGTGCGGCAGCCGCCTTCAATGTCGCTGCCACGTGCGCGTTCCCTTTCTCGGGGGGCCGTGCGAATTTTTTTTTTTTTCGCGATCCGCAGCGCGTCGCCCGAGAACAAATGCGCGGTGTTTGCGTGTGTACGGCACACACAGCGAGCGGTGAGCCGTGAAAGATGTCGGCGCGCAATTACACGTTTGTCTCGTCGCTGCTGGACTAGAACAATGCGCTTCCGCGAAAAGCCGTATTTTTCTTTTTTATTTCACTCTTTCTTTCCTCTACACAGAAGAAGAAAGCTCATGCGAGGTCGTGTGTGTAGTGTTTCACACGGCGAAGCGCTTTGTTTTCGCTCGCCCCCTTCCTACCATCTTGCTGAGTCATTCACATACTTTTACACGTTCTTCCCTCGTTCTCTTCATTTTCTTAATTGAACACGCTCTGTAGTTTTCATTGACCTGTGACCACTTCGGTCACGGTGGAATGAGCTCGCGACACTGTTCAGCGTTCGCCTAATACTTTCATTTAAAAGCATCGTAAGCTGAGTGCGTAGCACTCCACGCTGCCGGGATTTTTCTGTTCCCACGCGGGTTCCCAAGTCTCCGTAGTTTGTATGTACCGTTAATTAAGCGGCGAGCGTAAGGGCCTCTGTCAAAAGTTTTCCGAGCCAATTAGTGTCCGGAGCCTTACGCCGCTGGGCAGCGGGTGTATGCGGATGGGGCTTCATGTAGTGGCCGTCCGAAGCCCGAGAGACACTGAGGCAGAGTGCAATAACCGAATTGTATATAAGTATTCATAGAATTCAGAAGCCCTCCCCCCCTCCCCACAAAATGGGGGAGAGCAAAGCTTGGCTTGTGCGTGCCTTACGTTCTACATTTCTTTCTTTCTTTCTTTCTTTCTTTCTTTCTTTCTTTCTTTCTTTCTTTCTTTCTTTCTTTCTTTCTTTCTTTCTTTCTTTCTTTCTTTCTTTCCATCGTATTGCGCAATGCTCCCTCCTAACTTTTTGCTTCCTCCATGCCGGGAGTTGGACCTTAATCCACGTGCTTAGCAGCGCAACACTTCAGGTAGGACAGGCAACAAAGACGGTCATGCGTTGATATCCCGGCAACAATGCAATGTGGCAACGTGTAATGACAAGTGACCTCGATATAAGATCAGGTTGCCGTATCAGTAGTAGTAGTAATAGACTTTTATTTCAGCCATAAACTAAAGGCCGAGCATTTCGACCCTCCTGCGCGACCAGTCGACGCTGTTCTTCTTCTCCTTCGGCGCCGATCCAATCGAGCCAGGTGGTGATGAAAAGGGAGGGGCGAGGGTAAAAGCTGGATTGCTGAGCAGTTGGGCAGTAGAAAAGGCAGTGTGACAGGTCGGCATATGTGGAGGGGCAATTGGGACAGCAGGGGTCAGATCTGTATTTATAGAGAAAAGGGCGAGAGGGCGTGATGCCGTATCATAAACGGCTGATCGTCGACAAGTGCACGATCGAGAGAGCATCGATTATTGAAAAATGGCGCATATACAAATATACGCGTGTGACTAGCTCGCCGGATTTTCACGCCGGATTTTTCGAGTACAACGGCCACCGCCGTTGCCGCCACCGAAATCATCTAACTGATCCTAACTAGCTTCGCTTGAAAAACTCACGGGGTCTAGTATGCAAATACCTAAGGCGACAGGCAGGCGAAAGCCGTCTCATATCTCTTCTCCGTCGATGTGTTGTTCCGGCGTCGCCACCCTCCGAAAGCTTTCTGCACCTATAGTGTGGCTTTGCACTGCCTCCGTGATCGGCCCGCCATCGACCAAGCTATGATGCATGTGGTGACGTCATTAGTGCCAGTGTGGCTTTGCACTGCCTCTGTGATCGGCCCGCCGTCGACCAAGCTAAGATGCATGTGGTGACGTCATTAGTGCCAGTGTGGCTTTGCACTGCCTCCGTGATCGGCCCGCCATCGACCAAGCTAAGATGCATGTGGTGACGTCATTAGTGCCAGTGTGGCTTTGCACTGCCTCCGTGATCGGCCCACCGTCGACCAAGCTAAGATGCATGTGGTGACGTCATAATGTGACGTCAGAAACGTCACATGCGTCTCACGATGACGTCACCACATGCATCTTAGCTTGGTCGACGGTGGGCCGATCACGGAGGCAGTGCAAAGCCACACTGGCACTAATGACGTCACCACATGCATCTTAGCTTGGTCAACGGTGGGCCGATCACGGAGGCAGTGCAAAGCCACACTGGCACTAATGACGTCACCACATGCATCTTAGCTTGGTCGACGGTGGGCCGATCACGGAGGCAGTGCAAAGCCACACTGGCACTAATGACGTCACAAATTTTGACGATCTGTGACATCGTAATGACGTCCTATGGTAACGTCGTCACGTGATGACAATTTTTTGCATCACTTGCGTCGACTCCGACGTGAGACGCCGGTCAATTTTCGCGTTTCATGAGGCGTCTTGATGAGGCCTTTAAACCTTTTTGATGAGGCCTAATAACTTCCTCACAGGAAGCAAGACCGCTCGATAAATGATGCAGGACAACACACTGATCATTCGGGCTGCTTTCGTCAAAGCATGGTGGCATGTGCACAACCGTAGTAAAGATGTCAGTTGGGTGCATAGCGTCCTGTCTCTTTTCCGCGTGAAGTCGCGCGTGTACTAAAAGTCATTTTGAAGGCTGAAAGTGACAGAGATTTTCGTTTCCTCTCCTTGCTTTCGGAGCGTTATATCTGCTTAGCATTCAACGACATTCGCTAACGAGGTTGGGCAACAGATACGGCTATACATGACTTCGAGATTTCCTGCATTGACCGAAAAGCTGGAATGTATATATCTCAGCTACTGTGATCTCTATGAGTGTTTGAAGCGCTGTCAACTCCTCTTACAGTCAAGTCGACGAATGAGTTCCATATTTCTCGATAACTTCCATCGTTCAGCAAGCCAATCATTGCGAGAAAGTGAGGAGGAATTAGAGTGATTGGTGGAATAAATTCGGTTTCACATGATGCCGCAGTTCAGTGCAATACTGTCCCGTCTGTGAGGAAACGACGTGAACAGAAGGTCATCTATAGCGGAGCGGGTGTTGAAGACGGGCAGTCGGGTTGCGGGTCCCGAGCCCATCAGGACTTCAATCCGGCCCGAGCCTTCTATACCGTCGCGTTTCCGCGCGAGGAGACCCGAGTGACGAATCGCGAACTCTAGTACAAGACCCTGCGGACTCAGGTGCTATCGGCGTCAAATGCAAACCCGAACAGCGGCAAGCCTTCGTCCAGTTATCACAGGTGCGCTATGCGCAGTGCTTTCGAAACCGGATGCGCGCGCCTGTCAATAGGTGATGACGGTATACGGCGCGCACTATACCATTGCGAAGGCTTGCCGCTGTTCGGGTTTCTTTTGACGCCGATTGTACCCGTACAGGCAGAGCGGCAGCACTCTGGCTACAGGCCCGAGCTTTGCGCCCAATACCTGGCCAGCAAGCCGTTACACCTGAGCGTGCAGCCCAAGCAGCCAAAGTCTCATGTGTTAGCCGAGCAACCAGCGTTTCCTCGTAGTAGCCCGCATTTTATTCGTGTGCCGGAACTAGCGCGCTCCGATTGAGAATTCCTCGACCAGCCCTTCAACGGCAGGGTAAGACTGGCCACGTATTCTTCAACCGGTATGTCGTTCATCAGCGCCCAACTGTATACTGTTCAGTTTAGTTCCTTGAACTCGCTTCTCTTTTTGTTACTGCAAGCGTTTTGTCGCATGCAGTGAACGTGTTTAATTTTACGTACTGGTTTTCTTTTCAGTGTCTAGTTAAAGTTGTTTGAGCTTTTCTAACGAGTGGCTTTGTCCTCGATTATGCTCTCGAAGGCTCCGCTACAGAGAGCTGACAGAAATCTTAAGAGAGCCTGCATCACGGTGTGCGTACGCGCGCGCGTGTGTGCGTGTGCTTGCGTATATGTGCGTGTGGGTATGTGTGTGTACGTATGTGAGTGCGTGCGCGTTTTGCGCAGCAAATATGGAACTACGATGACGTGAGAAACGTCGCATTCACTCTCCAACAGGAAGAAATACAGAAAAAGAAAAACACGACACCAATTTACCCGACTTGCACTCTCCGCAAAACTGCAGCTCGCTTCGTGTCACTCCAAAAGTTAAGCGCACGACGTCTGCCTCACTGGTTTACAGAGATGCGGGCTTCCTAATTATCCTCGTTCACAGGCGAGACACATTAAATTTCATCTTTTTTTTTTTTTCTGGCGGTCACATTCGTTTACGCCATTTCGCTGCGCGCGCGAAGGTTACGCTGTGCTTACCGCGCCCGGCACATCGCAACTCAGGAGTGACCTCGGACACTCTCAAGACAGAGCAACCGTATGCGGGAGCCATCGTGGATGGCCTCCGGCCCTGACTCGCTCCCTCCACCTTAATCCGAGCAAGGTAAAACTCTCGCACTAAGATCACAATATAAGGATGCTGTACGTGCACACATGTTCCAAGTGGCGCTCGTTTTGCCTCGTCGCCCCCCGGAAGCTCTCGCGTTCGCGTAGAGAACGCGGCGGTGAAAAAAAAAAAGAAAAAGAAAGCGGTTGCCGGCCGCAAAAGCCTCCCTGGTCTCTGCGTACGAGCACGGCGTTCCCAACGCACCTGAATCGGCTTGTCGCCGCAAGACGCGCTAATCGCGCCTAATTGGCCACCTCCCGAAAACAAACGCGAAGCGCGCTATGGCAGGGACAAGGATAAGTGGAAAGGGCAAGCGGCTTTTAACAACCTTTTCTTCATCTCTCTGTCTCTCTCCCTCTCTCTCCAGCAACAGCTTATCTCCAGCTACAGTAAAACCCTCACCCTATGTTCCAAGGTATACAACGAGCGCCATAAGGTGCACTTTTGCGAGAGCGAAGTAAGACCTGGGAGTGGCGAAGAAGAGGGGGGCTCACTGGTGGCTTCTCTCACGGCCAAGTCCCAAAGCATCCAGCCCTTCCTTCGCACTATGCGTACGCAAGCCTCACACACTGCCTCATTTTCTACAACGCGGCGAGACCGTGTGCGCTTATTATGCACTTGCGCGTATATATCTCCACTTTAGCAGGTGCATGCCCTAAACGGCCGTGGGCTAGTTAGCCGTTGGGAACTTCCGCGAAGTGCCCCGACTCTCCTGCAGGGGCGCGCGAGCGCGCTATAAAAAGCGCCAGGTCCGAGAAAACAATGGAATCGGTCGGCTGGCGGGAGGCGCGCATTCCTCGTGCATGTGCGAGCCTGGGGGCAATCACGGCGGCCTTCGAGATAAAACGGAGGCTCCGCTAAACCCTCGTCATTTTGCACTTCCTTAATTCCTTTCTTCGAGACCTTCTCTAGAAAAGAAAAAAATTGCTGACGCGTGTATTTAAAGTCAGTTGAAAGTAGACCTGTGCGCCGGACCCAAAATCGCCGGCGGCGGCGCGCCGGTGTTTCCACCTCCGGCGGCGGCGCGTCAACGGCGCGGGGTTCATCGGATCGGCGGCGGCGCGGCGCGGGAAGGGGGGGGGGGTAGATTCAAGAGTTTGTGGGGATATCAGTCTGTCTCTTGAATTTTGAAAAAAAAATGTTTCCACGAAAAGGCGAAGTAGTAAATGCGATAAAAACATATGTCGTAATGTTATAACGAACTAAGGCTAGCAGCTACCTTTTTTTCATCCGATCTCGCGAAGCTGCAAAACACTGGTGTATGGTAATACGGCCGCTCCCGGGAAAGAAGCAGTTCTCACGCAGTTTGTCGTATCAGTGGTCACAGCACGAAGCGGTGAGATGATAGCGCGTATAGAAGGGTATACGAGACGCGTTAGCTGATGCCTGCCGAGAGAACGCGCGCGCCAGCGCTTGCGACTGCGCCCTTATAGTCCAAGTTCACAGCTGCAGATATCAAACCACGCAGCCCCCCCCCCCCCCCCCCCCACTCCGACGTCTCTCCATGCTCCTTCGCCCAGCGAAAGACGGACAGGGTTTCCTTTCTTGTTGAGGAGCAACCGATGGCAGGCCTCGCACGCGGTGTGATGTAATCGCATGCGCCCTACGTGCGATGGAGATGGGCAGCTTGTTTCAATGCTTCAGATGGTTCCTCGCTAGCGCTCGCGCGCTTTTACTAGCGGGTACAGCATGCGATGCGCGTACAAAAGTTACCGATTTGGGCTTTATACGGAACATGACGGCGACAATGAAAACCAGCACAGAGTCTCCATATAACTCTTATCGCAATAAAAAATATACAGTAACCGTGGAAGCGGGTTGGCCTATTTTTTTCGGAGAGCTGCATCGTCTTCACTGTAAAGAGTCCGTCCGTTGGAACAATCAAATAATCCGGTTCCTCTTCCATTCGTTCCATTCCATATCTCCTCGACACTTATTTCTTCATAAAGCACGTGTACAATGGGATCACTAAGCGTTTAGCCCATCAGAATTTCGAGCTTGTCGGCTGCCCTCTGTTATTTCGCCTTGCGTAATGGGAAACTCACAAAACAGTGCGAAATAAGTTAATCGCGCACGGTAATCACGGGAGGTGAGGAAGAACGGGTAAGCGAATGCATGGCAAAGCAGGGTAGGAGACAATACACAACTGATATTTCTCGTATATGGACCAATCGAAAGTATTTGCTCTATACATGTCACGTGAATCACCGTCCTGGCGTCACGAAGAGCGCCAAAAAAAGAAAAGGGAAATGCCAAGGGAGAATACCGCGCTCGATATTGTATTTTCAGAGGCTGTACTGGGGCCGTTATACAGACAGGATGTGCAAACACGGACACAAGAAAGTAGTCCAGACACCGCAAACACCGCCACCTGAAAAATGGTACAGCGGCGGAAAAGAAGGTAGACAAAAAAAGATTAACACACCTTCGCACTGGTGGTGCCAATCCTGAAGGAAGTGCGGAGTTGGGCAGCCTTTGTTTCTCTTCCGTTTTCTCTTTCTTTCCTCTTCTCTTTCTTTTTCTCTGTTTCCTTTTTTTTTCTCAATGTTTACTGATTTCTTCCTGTCTCTTTATTTATTTATTTCTCTTTCTTGCTCTTTCTATTCCTATTTTTTTCCTTTCTTTCTTTCTCTTTCAATTTTTTGCTTGATTCCTTTCCTTCTATTTTTATACCTGGCTTTACCTGCGTTATGCCAAGCGACGACAGCATACGGCAGCATACGAGAACCCAGGCCCATAAACTGCTCCGCACTTAATATCATCATCAATGTGCTCGAAGAACAAGAGGGAGAGCGTGCGCTCAATATGCGACAGATGGCTATACTATTCGTGGTTTTTTCCTGCGTTACACCAAGCTACGACAGCATACGATGACAGCATGCGATGACTACATGCGACAGCCCGGGCCCTTAAATTGCTCCGCACATAAAACACTTATGTGCGCATCAGACCCGTAGCCAGGAATTTTTTTCGGGGGGGGGGGGCTTCTTGAAGGCCTTGACAAACCCCTATTTTCATTATTTATTCTCATTATTTATTCTCGGTATTATTTATTCTCGGCATTATTTATTCTTCATCCGAATTTCGGGAGAAGGGGGGGGGCTAGCCTCCCCCCCCCTCCTGGCTACGGGCCTGGTGCGCATTCCCGGGCAAGAGGCGATACCTACCAGTCAGTTGCGCGTGATGGTCAACATGGGAGATAACTGGTCACTCTCTTGACTTGAGCCTTGTGTTTTTAAGGCGAAAGCCTTTAATGTCTCATGCTCACGTCCATCCGGTGTCCGTCCGGTGTCCGTCCGGCGTCCGTTTGTCCGTCCATCCGTCCGAGCTCTGGCACGGAGCCAGGTGGCCGCCGGGATGCGCAAACGGACGCCGGTCGCGTCGGACTCTACAGCCCTCACGCTTTGCTTGCGTAGCGTCGCTGTGCCCAGCGTTTGCAATCATTCTGACCGACGCCGTCTCAATAGACACAGGCGTTCACGGAATACACTTACGAATTTACAAAGGGTCCGTCAATTTAAGCACTGGAACGCGGATGGCGTTTGCACGATGCGCAAAGCGCCAGAAAATACTAACGCATGCGAACGCAGGAAGATTAGTCTCGCTTCTCGCTGCGATTCGCGGTAAAAAATTAAAAAAGAAAACACGCACACATTCGCTTTGTGTGTTATCCCACTGAGAGTGTAAAAGAAAAAAGACATGGCATAGTCAGTGGAATGGCCACACTATAGTGCCTAGAATATACTGGCTAGTGTGCTGACCGCGCGCTTTGGCGTGGCCACCGCGCTGATGCCTTCCTATAGTCACCGCATGGCGGCGCTGCGACTCGCTAAGGTCCCTCGTGCGTCGGCGGCTCCTGCGCTTTCAGCTGCGTAGCACCGAGCTTTCTGCTGCGAATACACTGTTCTCCGTTGCGTTTAACACACTCGTCAAAGCACTTGACCGGAAGGGGAAAATCTTAGCGCCAAATTACTGCCCGCAGAAAATCCTCAACTGGTTCGGCACTACAAAACGACGAAGCGTTTCACGCGTACCGCACGTCGTCTGCTAGTTTTCGTGACTCTGCTTCACCACCAAAGCGAAGTAGAAAAGTCGCAATGAATATACTCCGGCACACTCAACTTGCCTGTTGAAAACAATCAGCGAAAGTTGACACGTTAGACTCAAGAAACAGTGTAAGGATATGGCTCAGGGCAATTTCGATCGCGATCAAGTCCGACTCGGATTATTCGCTGCTTCACGGAAACATTCGCTGGCGATTTTACTCGCAGAAAGGGTGTCTTGAAGCGCAAGTTGGTACCTCTTATTCCGTTGACAATAGCGCCAAAACGGGTCGAAGGCTAAGCAACAGCACTTCTGTTGTTTGTCGCTTAGCCTTCCCGTTTCGCTCTGTTTTCAACCCAGGGATTTTACTCGGAGTCGATCCAGTTAACTGCAATTCGCACCTGTCAGTCGTGGTCATATTTTATTATATTAGCGGTGCATCACACTCGGTATGCTGCACCATCATAAACTTGCAGAGTGTATAACCTACATGTGCCGAGGTAGTCGGGTCGTGGCACGATAATTCTTAATCGCGAGCAGATACTTGAGCCGGAGCGGGTCGACAGTAATCTCAAATGTCCATGTATCGCTGGTATTACACAAATGCAGTAATCTTTCTTGTAGACATTATGACACTAGCTTTTGCTCCTTGTTCGCTTCACCAACAAAATGAATGGTGTTCGTCCAGTGCTGCAGATATCATCATAGGCCCCATACTTTTGGATCGGTCGTTTCGATGTTTCTGCAGTTCAGATGTACCTACTGTATTGTTGTACTACATGAACAAGTCTGTAGTTAACAGAGAATGTTTAATATGCAAATTTATGATGGGGTGGGGTCACTTTCACTGTTGCATTTTCCAGCATGACATGCGTATTTTCTAGACCACATGCGATGAACACAAGCTAGTCTGAATAGGATTCGCAAGGAAAGGTAAATGCAAAAAAAAAACAAAAAAAACGAACAGGGGTCATTAGTCAAGAATAACATCTCCATTAGATCATTTCATTATAGTCTAACAGTGTGATTGGCTGAAAAAAATTTCGTGCAAAGCATCTTTGTCAGTATTATGCGCTCTTGCTTAACCGCAATGACTGAACAGTTTAAGGTGGGGTGAGACTTCCTGTGGTGAAAAAATTCAATTTTGAAATTTCAAATTATCTGATAGAGCATTTTGAGAAAATATATCACACTTGGGCACTCGCGGTTTCAAAAAAGAATTTTAGGTCCGTTTTTTTGACACATTGACAGGTAATGCGTGCGTACACCTACATTATTTCTGCGTTTTTCTCAAAAGAACATTTTTGGAATTTCTGTACAAATCTAGTTTTTGTGGTACGCTCCGAATTTCAGTTCACTTCTGTAAAGCGTTAGTCACTACCTTTTTGCAAAATTACAATGCTCCACAGGTGGCAGATCTTATTTAAGAAGTACATTAGTAGAAAAACAAACAAAAATAAAAAATACAAACCATTTCCTACCACCTCTGAGCTCTAATGCAACCTGCGTCTACCTTTAAAATACCTCGCAAATTTTAGTCATAGCTGCCATTACCACTGCTATATAGCCAAGATTTGAAACTCACTTTCAAAGTTTCACCCTACCTCAATAACTGAAAATGTAATCTGAACTTCACTTTGAAGAATCCCGCTGTTCCATAACAAAATTAACCATTAACTCATCAAACACAAGTAATGTGCAAAACACACAACACCCGCATAATTACTCTTTGCAGTTCTCATTTACGCGTTCGTACACGATGATTAGCGCGAACACGGTAAAAACAGCGCAAACGTCACCAAGACAACTTTGGACACGGGGCACGAAGCACTGATAAGCTGCGGAGGCACTAACATACACCGTAACACCGGCGCGTGTGCTACACCTTTGCGACAAGCGTCGCCGCCTACCGGCCAAAGTTGGAAGGCATCACCGGCCCTGCCACCTCCTCCCATTGGAAACCCCCCTCCGCTCAGCACACTAGCCAGTATATTCTAGGCACTATAGCCACACGCTTTCGCCGAACACACTTTGGAATGTACAAAGTGTCCTTCAATTTTTTCACGCCGTGTCTTTTTAACATGAATACCTACCAACAAGCTCAGCTATCGGTTATTATAAGTGTTTCATTGCCTTTGCTTCTCTATTTATTTATCGACTTACTCGAGTAAAAAAGTAAGGAAAAAGTGCATTAAACCATCGATTATCTATTTGATTTATCTATGCACAATGTAGTATAGCCCCGAGACTCCACTAATACGCTATCCAGCGAGTTGGATCTTCTCCCTTTATGGCTGTAGGACGCCGCATCGTTGAGGTCAGGCAATACTCTTGAGACTTCTGGAGGAAAGAAATATATATACAACTTCCGGGGAGCTGTTCTAGATGTGTCCATCTGAAGATATTCGCAGTCCATTTCGGCAGAGCGCATTCAGCTACTCGAAAAAGTGGTTGGCCGTGATGTTTGCTCTTGACCACGTCGATGCGTCCACCGCGGGGGTGTAGCGGTTAGGGTGCTCGACGACTGCTGACCCGAAGGTCGCGGCTTCGATCCCGGCCGCGGCGGTCGCAATTCGATAGAGGCGAAATGGCAGAGGGCCTGTGTACTGCGCGATGTCAGTGCACGTTGAACAACACCAGATGGTCAAAATTTCCGGAACCCTCCACTACGGTGCCCCTCAATCATACAATATATATATATATATATATATATATATATATATATATATATATATATATATATATATATACACACCACGTCAATGCACCGAACCCGTCAGCACATTCCCAGCGTAAGAAGAAAGTGCACGAAATTTACAGAAATAGGAACTTGTCAAGTCTGAACTTGCATATGAATGTGTTCCAGATGTTTGGGAATCATGCAGGGAATGCGTACCGACCTTCGCAGATGCGTTAGACGGGCGGTCGCATTAAACCTAATTCGATGGTTTACGCAACCAGAATTTATGCACAGCCTCCGAGATGTACGCCCAAAAACGGATGTGTGGGCGCTGCGTTCGTTGCGTTGAAGCGCATTTCGTCCCTCTCATTAGTGTCGAGAGTTGTAAAAGCTTTGTGACATCAAAATGACGTTCCGGAAGAAGATCCGGAAACAGGGAGCGCACTGGTCACCGAACTCCAGCCAATCAGCTGCGGCCGAAATGGACAGTTCACTAGGGGGACACATCGAGAATAACCGTAGTCGTCATGTAGCATGTAGTCGTCAAGGAACTTAGTGTGTTCCTTGACGACTACATGCTAAAATTTGAAGAACGGTCTGTTGAAACCAACTGGAATATTTTTAAAGATAAAGTTGCAAGTTTGGTTGACAGGTACATCCCACTGCGTGCTATTTCAGGTAAACATCGGTCCCCTTGGTTTACTTCTTCGTTAAATCGCCTGTTAAATAGGAAGAAGCGCGCGTTTAAAAAAGCCAAACAGGGTAATGAATCAAGTCGATGGTGCGCTTATCGTGACTAAGGAGTATAAGGAGGCAGTCGAGAAAGCCAAGGAAACGTTTGATAAAAACACACTTCCCTCGTTACTTGTAACGAACGCGAAAAAAGTTTTGGAATGTCGTAGGTGGTCATAAACAGAATATAATATCTTTAAGTGACAGCAACGGCGTACCAATTCCGAGTTCTGAGTGTTGTTCTGTGCTCAATGATGTATTTTCTAAATCCTTTTTATCATCAGCTGTGTCTTTTCCCTGCATTACTGAACATAACTTCCTCGTTATGGATCCTGTTGTTATTGATTTTGATGGTGTACAGAAGCTAATTCGTGGCCTGAACTTGTCTTCGTCTTGCGGAGTGGACGGCATCACTCCAAAGTTTTTGAAAAGTACGGATGTTTATTCTTCAATGTTTTTGTCAAAACTGTTTTCCCAGTCCTTAGAATCTTGTTCTTTACCACGTGGCTGGAAGGTGGGCAAGGTGGTACCATTATTTAAATCTGGTGATGCACAGTCCCCTTTGAATTACCGACCGATATCCCTCACCAGTGCACCTTGTAAGCTTTTAGAACACAATTTGTTCTCATCTCGTAGCCTTTCTAGATACAAATTCATTCTTCTCTCCCAATCAACATGGCTTCCGTAAACATTTTTCACGTGAAACGCAACTGGTTCCGTTTACACATGACCTTTTCGCGGCATTAGACAGTGGACTAATCATTGATTGTATATTCTTGGACTTCTCTAAAGCTTTTGATCTCGTTTCTCACCAGTTACTCTGTTTTAAGCTAAGTAAATTAAACATTGACCGCAATATATTAAGATGGATCGAATACTTTCTCGCTAACCGAACTCAGTTTGTCACCACCAATAATAACAATTCACAAGAGTCTCCTGTCACTTCTGGTGTGCCACAGGGGTCAGTTTTGGGCCCTCTTCTCTTTCTTGTTTACATCAATGACCTGCCTAATAATATTCTATCATCAATTAAATTATTTGCTGATGACTGTGTTATTTATAGAAATGCTTGCACTAATACTGACGTTAATTTCCTGCAACAAGATCTTAATGAAGTTTCTTCCTGGTGCACTAGATGGAACATGCGACTAAACGCTAATAAATGCAAGGTAATGCGAGTTTCCCGTAACTCTAGTACTATTCCTGTTCCCGAATACCTAATTAACGATAGTGTTTTAGAAAGTGTTTCATGCTACAAGTATCTTGGAGTAAAATTTACCTCTAATCTCTCATGGCACACTCATGTCACCTACGTAACTAACAATGCCAATCGCACTCTTGGCTACCTACGAAGACACTTTTCAAGGGTACCTTCAGCTCTTAAGCTCATTTTATATAAAACCCTTGTTCGTCCTAAGCTCGAGTATGCAAGCCCTGTATGGGATCCCTGCATGGGATCCCTGCACTAACACACTAGTTGAAACCTTAGAATCCGTCCAAAATCGGAGTGCACGTTTCATCCTCTCAGACTATGTACGCACATCTAGTGTATCATCTATGAAAACAGTTTTGGGCCTTCCACTTCTTTGTTCGCGCAGGAAAGTGTCTCGTCTCGTTCTTTTTCATAAAATTTACCACAATCCACAACTAAAACAAGACCTTCTTTCCAAACCACACTACATGTGACCATCCCCACAAAGTACACATTCCTTTTTCGCATACCAAGTTCTTTCACGATTCCTTTATTCCCACTACCTCGAACGAATGGAACCACCTACCCTCCTCTGTTGCCGAATTGACCGATGTCACTGCTTTTAAGGCTGCTGTTGAATGCGATGTTTACTCTTAGCAGCATTTTTCTTTGTTCACTCTTATTTTTCTTATTACTATGTATACTCTTACCCACTCCCTTTTGTAACGCCTTCGGGCCCTGAAGGTACTGAAATAAATAAAATAAATAAAATAAACTGCAGCCATCAAAAATGAAACAGGAGCATGCTGGCAACTTTCACCAGAGCTTGGAGCACGAGGGGGGAGTGTCGTCGGAGGAGGTTCGTCTGTGAACGTGAGGCACTCGCTCGTGAATTTTCTTTTATTTACACATGAGCTCACCGTGAAAAAGGAAAAAAAAACAAGAGCATGATGGGAATTGTGACACGAGCCCGAAGTGGTAGTGTCTTCGGAGGAGGTTAACTTATGGATGCAGGCGTGCTCTCGGCTATTTTTTTTCCCTTATGGTTGAAGCACATTCCGTTCCTCTAATTTGAGTCAAGGGTTGTGAAAACTTCGTTACGTCATTGGCGTTGAAGAGGAAGAATCGGAAAGGGAGGGCACGCTGCTGGCCGAGCTTCCTCCAATCAGCGGCGGCTGAATGGAGAGTCCATTACACCAACACATCGAGAAAACGTTGCCAAGTGAAGTGATTATTTTATGTCCCGGTTCCCCGTTAGGGTTAAAATGAGAGGCCACCGGCGGCGCGCCGAAATTATTGCGCGGCGGCGGCGGCGGCGTGGTCACTCTGGAAATTTCGGCGGCGGCGCGATCGGCGTGAGCAAAAACGGGCAGCGGCGGCGGCGGCGCGGCGGCGCACAGCTCTAGTTGAAAGTCGGAGCGAAATTCGCTCGCGCAACTAAAAGCGATGAGTATGGCTGCGAAATTCGCGTAGCCGTGCTTACGTTGCAGCATGGAATGCGGGCTTTAACACATAGCTGCGTCCATGCGAGCGGTGAGCACACAGGCTCCAATTCAATGTTTCGATGTACAATAGCTTTAGCGGTCTACAGTGTACTTCAATAAACTAGCAATATCATCCCTTAGCAGAACATTCTAAATTTATGGAGGAACGCGCATGTCCCCGTAAACTTTAGTGGCCGACTGTAAAGATTACACGTATAAGTGCCCAGTCATCTTGACGACCTTAGGTGTATCCTTTACTGTCGTCCATTTATAGCTAAAAGCTGGAAGGCTTACGGAGCGCTTGTTTATGTGAACTATCATAGTGAGGAAATTGCGCATCCTTAATTATAACCAACTTTAATTACTCAAAAGTTAACTGTTTGGCTGCCCGTATAATGGGTCATGCCAGTGCGGTGGTGTTACTGTGCTACGCGTTGTTAAACTTCTGGGACACCGAATGTTTCGCATAATAAGTTGACCAGTGGAGAGAAAGGCGTGAAATAAAACTTGAAGACAATGGGACAACGGCTTGGCTTCGCTCAAGGCGCCGCTAACTATACAGCGAGGCAGTTGGAGGACGGCGGCATACTGTGTAATTAAGCGTTGGGAGATGAAGGCGTTAAGTATAATACCATGATCTGTGTACGAGATCTGCAGGCAACGCCGAGCTTCCCTTAAAGGAGCGCCTGGCTGGATTTTTATTACGTCATACGAAAATGATCCGCGCCGCCTCAGCAAGTTCGTCGTTGCTTTAAGCGTTAATCCCTCGCCTCTTTACGCCAAGGTCTGATGTATAAGAGCCCTTTATTTGTATGCTCCGAGTGGCAGCTCCTTCTTCGCTTGTGTCAGAGTCTCAGTCGGGCGGCGGTAAACGGGTCTTTCAATTCACCGCCACATTCGCTGTAGAAGTTAACTCCGTTTTCCTTTCGCCCTTCGTGCATGCGCTGCATCAAGTCCGAGACGCGCGCTCCAAAGGCGCGTCCCGACTGAATACAAAACGTTGGCCTTGCTCCTCAACACATCTCGACGCGAGCTCTGCCACGTCCAATTGAGGACCGATTTAAAAGTCTGGGAGCGCTCTGTGTCGCAATCGGACATAGGCAGACAAAGAACTCGGCCGTGGTGGAGTCGGTCAAGGCGTCTGTCCATCTGACGCCCTTACGTTTATCAGACGTCTCGGTGAAGATATCTTCAAGACGTAAACGTGAAGAAGGCCGGAGAGAGAATGAGAGACCTAGTTCTACCATTATGAATGACAGCTATAAGTAAAGTTGAGACTGTTAAATGTCGTTACTGTTATAATCATTCTTTTATGAAGACCGTGCCTTTGTGGACTTTTTCCAACCCCATTCTTTCACGCATGTAAACAGAGAGGACGAGAATAGATTACATGCTGAAGGAACCATGTACACAGCATTGCATGTTTTGAGAAGATTTCACGATTTCCAAAGCTGGTCTATGCACCTGCATGCGCAAGAAAACGCATTGAAGTCTGGACCGTGACGTTTCACTGACGGATGTACCCGTTCTTGCATTGGTGCGAACTTCAACAATGTCTGAACATTTGTTTCTTATATTCGATAAAAGCTCACCTTAAAGAAGCCCAGGTGGTCGAAATTATACGGGGCCCAACCCTGCGGCGTCTCCCATAGCCCGAGTCACTTTGGAACGTCAAACCCATCAACTAACCCCTAAGTTCATCGTCTCCCGACAGTTAGCTATCTTCTACGTCACCGCTGTAGACTCCAAGGCATTCCCACAAACTCGATCTACAACCATTGCTGCATCCACACTAAAGCGGCTGCAATTCTAATAGTCTCCTTTCGGAGCCAAGGTATTCCAAAGGCAGGCTCGGCGCGCACGCATTTTCCCAGCACTCGCGTATAGCGCGGAGATACACGAAAGCAAGCAAAGAAACAGGTAAACGGAATGAAAGGACGCGCGAACCTATCTTCCAACCCCGTTCTGCATGCAAGCGCGCCAGGCCGGGGGAGGGGCAAGCCACATTACGTCGCCTCCAAGCACTGTGTTTTTCTCGCTTTCTCTATCTATGTTTCTAATTCTTGCTTGCTTGTTTATTATCATTTTTTCCCGTAAGGTGTGCTTTCCAAGCCAACGCCTTCTCCTCCTACACACACACACATCTGACATCGCGAGGTCAGAATTGTGTAAGCAAGCTCCGGGATGATGAAAGACCAAGAGACGCAGCAATGCATGCGTGCGATCACCATCCCGACAAAAAAGAAAGAAACAACAAACGACAATGGCCTAGCTCACAGCTGGACGCTCATCAGAGGAACCGCGGGAACCTCGCCCGCGTGAGCAGTGTGTGTGGACGCGGACCGCCCGCGCGGCTTATAAGACTCGCTGTCCGGTTGTCCAGGCGTGACAGCTGATCTACTTCGCATGCCGCATGCGCTGTGTGCATACATATGCCCGACACCGCGTGGCTGTCCCGAGTCGCGCCCCGAAAGAATGGGTAATATAACCTGCTGACTCTCGCGCTGAGATCTCACATAAATGCAGCTCTATGGCCCTGGCACTTACAAGCCATTCCAAAGGTTTACCGCTGTGTTTCAATAAACTTAGATGAGCTTTCATTGGAAAATCTGCAGAGATTCAGCATATCCATTTGAAAGAACCCTACGTACAGAAATCATGCATAGTATTCCATCGCATCTCAAGATAACACGCAGTGAAAGCAAGAAAAGTCATCAAAAAGACGGAAAGTTTTCAATGGCTCGAGTTTAGCGATGTGATGTGCTTGCTACACCATTGTCCAGATTGTTTCGCGAAATTGGATCGTTTATGTCCTATATCTGATAGCGAATGCGGAGTACGTACGAGAACGCGTAATTGTTGGAACTGTTAATCAAAAATATAATAAATAAGTCTAAGCAAATAAACGTAAATAAGGGAGGGGGGGGGCTTCGACGTCGCAGGAATCGGCAGGACTGGTTTGCCTAAAGTAAGTATGAAATGAACAGCCTTAGACTGATGGGTTATCGACTCTTGCCTCCGAATACTAGTCAAACGGACAAGTCGAAAAAAATATGTCGAAGAAATTGGTTTTATTACTGCGACAACAGTTAAGAGCTAAAACTGACTTTATTGTCACAGCCCGACCATTCATCTTTGCTTTGAATTACGGTTCCACCATTGCATCATCAGGCTTCATCCTCAGCTTCGCTCTCGCCTAATTACCGAGCACCATACGACGAAGCAATTAAAACCAAAATATTAACCTTCGCCTCCGTGCACCACTAGGAACCATACACTTGATCCTGCGGATATACCGTATTTGCTGTAATGTAATGCGTTTTTTTTTCCCCCACATTTTCCCTAACTAAAGTCGACCCTCGCGTTACAATCGAATACTGCAATTCATTTCTTCCTGGACGCAATGAAAAATCACCCCTCGCGTTTCAATCGTGGTTGCGTTACAGTGAAGTAAATGCAGTATTTAGATGAAGGTGTATTGCGAAAACGCTTCGTCTACTTATGATTAGGTGAACGTTGAAGAGTGTCAATTAGTAAAAAAAATAGTAAAAAAAGAAAATTCAATACACAACTTAGTCATTGAGGTGAACCTTAAACAGACAACGCAGCCTTTTATAATTGATATAGCCGAGGTTCAGCGACAATCAGCCAATATTAACCGACATCTAGCCAACAATAGCCGACAGTTAGCCAATATTAGGCAGTACTGGTCTCATACGGAATAATTACAGTAATTCAAACTGCAATCCTATTTACAGAACAGGCCAAGAAAGGAGATCGTCTCTCAAGTTAATGCGGAGTCCGCCGTAACGGCGCGCCTCTGGAACGTAACACCAGAATTTTTCTCTATTTTTGCACCCGGGAATTTGCGAAGGATTTGAGAGCCATACATTAGAGAGAGATCTCCATTGCCATCGATAGGATGAGTCACTGGGACTTGTACACATCGGCAAATATTTTTCACTGTGATATATATATATATATATATATATCTTTTTTTGTTACAGAGGACGCACGGAAGTTGCTTCAAACGTGCCTAAATAAATTTCTATCCGGACCTCGTTGGTTTTTGCGCAACGAAGGCGAAAACAAGCGAACAAGTAAAGCGAACGTCCATGACACGCCAACGTCGCGAAGCCGCAGTCCGTGGCTTGCCTTCCGCGGTCGCCGCAGCGTCCATCATCTGCGTCCCCGGCCGTCTCGGACGGCGCACAAAAGCAGCAGCAGCAGCAGCAGCAGCAGTGAGCGCGACGAAAAACCCATCGGGGCGTTGCACGGGCGGACAGGCCTTCTTGGCCTTTGGCGAGAAAAAAAAAAAAAGTCAAGAAAGAGACGAGAAAGCGTGTATTCGCGGCCTCGTTCCCTTTGCGTCCGCACACACGCACGCGGAGGCGTGCAGTCACGAAAATTGATCACATGCTCGGGCATGCGCAGCTTTCTTTACGGGCGTTGCGTTATATGCTAATGACGCCGGAAGCGGCGCTGCTGCACGATGCTTCCCCCTACTGCGTATGCACTAGCTTGAAACCGTATACATGCGAGAGGCGTGAATCAGCAGCAACAGCCTCCTCCCTACCGTGACAGAAAAACGAAGGACGGCCGTCAGTGGTCAGTGTACACAGACAGTGTAACGCTGAGATACACTCAAACCTCATAATAACAAAGTTGCATCTTACACGAAAATAAGTTCGTTATATCCGAAAATTCGTTATAAACATATATTCATAAACCTGTATCCGTTACGAGAGTGTTCTTCATTAACTTCGTTATAACCGATATTTCGTTAGATCCGGGTTCGTTATATCGAGGTTCGAGTTAGTATTGTAATGTTGCAGCCTTCGTCTTTGCAGTCAAACCTGTATAGTTTCGTCACAAGTCGCGCCTCTGACACGTTACTGATGGAGCCGTTTACCGGAGGCCACCTGCATGGCTTGAAAAACAAAGCCCTTCGTCTTTTGAAAGTGCATAACTCTTAGGTATAATTTACTGTGGGGAAAAAGTTGAACTGCGTCTGGTAATGCGTATACTGTCGTATGACAGAGAGAGAGAGAGAAGGAGAGAAAGAGCTGGAGAAAGCTAGACAGCGTACAAAGAAGCCGGCGCCGAGTCCCAACTCGGATGTTTACTACAGTTTCCTATTGGATAACCCGGACTTGAGTTAATTTTCCCACCGAAAAGCTTACAAAAGGGGAATAATACACGCTGACAGCGGTAAAATTGCAGAGACGGGGCCTGCTTCCCAAACTAAAGTTTAATTTAGCATTCAGTTGAAAGTCGCCATTGCGTCTGCGTATCTACACTCCCCTCTCTTTTCTTCTGTGTTCGTACGCTCCGGCAGCCTTCTCTGCTGATGTAAAGCGTGCATTGTGTTCGGCGCTTTTCTTTCCGAAACTTATCAACTTTTCTACAGCGTTGTCATAAATATAGGACATCAGGTCTGTACCAAGCGGCAGCATAGAAAAAAAGAAAAACGTTGCAGGCACATGCACTAGTATAGAGCTGCCAGCAATGTTGAAAAATTAGACCTTCCACTTTTTCCAATATTCTTCCTGCCGAATCACTCGAGCGTGAAAAGAACCTTCGACGCCGCACGAAACCTGACACGTGCTGCGTGCGCCAAATTCGAGCTCGGTATTTCGGCGCGTATTACCGGAGTGACGTAACACGGGAGGCCAATCGTGACTCGGTGGCGCTGGTCTCGCGTTCGCTTGCTTATTTCACTCTCACAGTATTAAAAAGGAACCAGAAATGAAGGACAGGGCAAGCGGTGCTACCTGCATCGTGATAGTAATTTCTCGTTGCCCGAGGCTCACTAATTTCAACGCGCATGCGCTTGTACTACGAGGAGACTTGAGCTATATACATGTAGTGCTCAGCATTTTTTTTTTTTCAAACGCGTGCAAACGCAGCCTTCCTCCAGCACGAAGACGTAATGGGTATGCAGGCACAAATATCAGCTGCCTGCCGCGCAACGGTAAACTGGATCGAAACAAGAGATACGGGCCGTTCCGAAACCTCGCCCGGAGCAGCTTTCCTCTGTAATGTATACATACAACACCCTATAGAGATATGGTGAAGTAGCACAAAGTTTCCAAGAACTCCTAAATACACGGTGGAGAGATAGAAATTTCGGCCGCACCTATATCCTTGTGTTCCGTTCGCCTTGAACGCTCGTATCTGTCCTGTATTTGAATGCACTGTTGAAGTAAATGTAAAGAAATAATAATCCGGTCACTCGAGAAACCTCTATGAAAAACGAGAAAAGCATTCCTTCTAACGTTCCCTTGGCGAAACGTGAATCAATGGAAACAATAGCTGAAAGCTTTCCCAATGTTGATCTGTTAACGTTATTTAACACCGTGTGTCATTTTATTTAGCTTTAGTATAGATGACTCCGACAAAAACTGTTTGAAGCTTACCGCATTTACTACTTGTGTAATATCAGCTCTGTTGGGTATACTGTTGGCTATAAGAATAATTAGAAGTAATTATAAGAAATCAAAGGTAATGCTAACGTATTTCTCCCGCAACTACCGATAAATCCGACTTACTTGGCTTTTTTTCTTTCTTTATAAAGTAGTTTTAGTAGCTTATTTTCTTATGTTGTTTGTTGCGCTTTCAGTGCAACTGCCTTTTGTTCTGGTCTCTTCAACAGTTGCTCTATATACTGGCACCTCTATATAGAACGTGTTCTCACGCCTTGCGAATGGAAACAGCTGAGCGACGTACGTCGTAAATATACAACGTTTCCAATCATGAGAGACCGAAACATTGCGTGAGCACGCGTACGTACACAAGTCGTAAATTGTATCCGGGTCAGAGCATACTTCTTCCGCATATGTATATATTATATCGAAGGCGGCAGCACATGCATGTCAACTAAGAACAGGCGCATTTATATACCGTTGTGCGAATGGGCAACTTTCGTTCCGTTCTTGTTGCGAATTCGGAATTGCGACCGTGGGCACGTTCGTCGTGTATGCCTCTGTGTCCAGATCACACGTATACTGAAGCGGAAGAAACAATTTAAATCGTTTGCACGCGAGAGACTTCAAATCAAAGGCACCAGACACACGCAGGTCGCATACCCGGCAATTCCGGCCACTGTATGCCTTTATACGATAGTATATAATTGTACTCTAGACGCACGCGAGGCACATTTTTGGGGGCATAATACAAGACTGCATGCATGAACATTTATACATATATACACCGGACTATAGAGTAGACACGCAACACATGTTTACACACGACGCGACACGCGCCTGGTCGTGACGTCGGCGTGGTCACGGAAGTCACGCGAGAGTTCGGCGAGATCCACCGTGGATCCGCAATTACTGTATAACCTTACCGCGTATGCTCCTTCCTGTGCAGTAACTCCAGCCATTAAGTAATCGCTGTGACCCATTGCACGCGGTCGCTTCCACGCAGCTGCCACACACATGGGAAATCCACTATCCTCCGAGATCCGCGCGTGCGTGCAAAACACACGCGTCAGCGCCATTTGCAGCGCTGGTCTCGGAGTCGAAGCGGAAACGCGCTCCGCCGACGTATACATCCACGCGGCCAGAGTCGTGCGAGTATAAGTGTTCAGAAAAGGGTTTACCTTTAGATAAAGCGTGAAAACGCCTGGCGCGCATGCAGTGTGGCTGCATAGCTCGATTTTCGCGTATGACGCTCACGACCACTCGTGCACTGGAGGTGTGTTAAAATACACGCACGATGTCTGTAGAACTATATAGATGTGCACGCATATGAGGAGCTTCAGCGAAAAGCAACGGAGGTCGGGTTCGATGGCACAAAAAGGGACGAGGAGACTTTCATGCGCATCGCACGTATTGTTTTTAATGTACTATATACGTCGTTGATCTTGCCTTCATACCGTACTGTAATCAGTGGCACACTCTACAGCATGCATATACATATAACAACGGTTTTTAAAGACGATAGTCTTTCTTGGGATACCTAAAGGGAGAAATTTTGGTCTGTTTCTCTGTTTGTCAGCACGTCGCACGATTCAGTTAGCTGGCCAAAGTTTAAGCCCCTGCCTTACGACCTCCAATCTTTACCGAGGAGCATGTGTTCATACGGGTGAGCGGGGGGCAATTAAAAATCAAATATTACGCATATCTGAGGCACATCATCAATACCTTAGTACTATTCACAGTGTTCCTTTAAAACAAAATCTATAGATACGTAATTATAAAGATACTAGTGTTTATTACGCGGCGCTGAAAATGCGCCGCTGTGTATAAAACAAGTCTCCGCCCAGTGATTTAACTTCGACGCTGTAGTGCTGCCACCTGGCAGCAGCATAGTTCAACACAAGCCGATGTTCCCCGATAGCGCTGCAGATGGCGTCCTCTTCTGTTTTATCAATGTCAGCCAGATGCGGCTGATTCAACGTAGAAAAGCGCTGTCTCAGGCAAGGCAAAACATATATGGCCGCTTGATGAAATACGATCCACTCAACAAGACATGATCAGAGAACGCAGAGAAAAGACCGACGACCAAATTTCAGCGGAGAAGCACCGGCGTCCGTCTCAAGCGTGCCCGGGAACCGTCCGAAAAACGAGCCCGGCGGCTAGCCCAGGTATTAAATTGTGGTACTCATGCAGTACGGTCGGCACAAGACTATCGTCTTTCGACGACATTTGCAGCGAAGCACGCAGATACGCGGCCAATTTTTTTTTTAAACGTCTAACTCGCGACTCATGCGATCCTTCGGTAACAGGATTTCACTGTAGCCGTCATGCTGCATATCATTTGCTCTTTTCTGTCTACATTTACTATTAATTAATTAATGTGCGCATGTCGTTGGCCTTCATCTATCCACAATAACACAAACACTAGTCGATAAGTAGTTAATCACTGCACCTGTCGGGGCGTCCATTGTACGGCGTTGTTAGTTTGCAGCGTACGGGATACAATTGCTCTCCTGTGAGGCAACACGAAACAATTGTGAGAACAAAAAAATCCCTTCCGACGTAGACACGGCACCGGTCATGCACACAGCAGCAAAGGCTCACGCGACGCACTTAGCAACGACCGCCGTATGATTGTATTTTCTTTTTGTCCCGATCTTGACTCGACCGCGACAAGTTCAATGGCGGTATATACCGTCTGGAATCGACGAGACAGCCACGGGAGCGCCATACATTGCGACTGCCGTCGATTGTGTCGTCTTCTGCACTCACGTATACAACTCTGTAATTACGTAACGTCCATGCCGGTGTTGCCAGCAAACAAAGATAACGGCAACGAAAAACATCGACCCGCCGCGACTATCGACCACGTTCCCACCGCGACGACGCAAAACAGCACGGCCGCAGAGAGTGGACGCTGTAAGGCGGCGAGATGCATTTCTAAATCGCTCGCGAAAGAAACGCACAGGCCGGTTACCAGGCAAAGCTCGATCGAGTGCGTATACTGCCATACAAATGTACAAAGATATAAAAAGCCATCGTTCGATGAGCCACCTCGTCTCAAGGTCACGGTGGCTGCGCCGCAGGATCCGGTCGTGCTATGCCGCAATGGTGTAAAGAGAGAATGGACGGCGCGAGCGCGGCCGCAGGCGATGTCCCGTACGAGGAAGCCCTGCAGCCAATACAGGCGCACATTTAGACGCCGTTCCCTGCCGCTGGCGGTTTGCTGCTGCTGCTGCTGCTGCTGCTGCTGCTGCTGTTCTTATAAGTGGACGTGATCAATTGCTCTGTCGACGCAACTGCGAATGGCTCGGCAGCCGAATCAGCCGATTGCCATTGCTGCGACGGTGGAGAAGGTCGGCTTTCTCTGGTCATGCATGACTGCCCAGCCGGAATGGCGGTCTCTGAAGCACCTCACAGCGCGAGGAGCTTACATACGTATATGTAATGCTGTTGGATGACGTATCGCCTATTTCGATGAAGAGTGATCGAATAATGTATTCGTGAACCAGAAGCTCGGGCTTGTTCGATCGGCACTTACACAAACGGCAGAGTGGTGCGAGATACATGGATGAAAGGAAGATGTACAAGACGCGTACAAGCGCTGAGTGACTGCGTCTGCTCGACGTCCCATAGATGGATATGGATGCGAAGCTTTATTCAAAAATCCTGAGGGGCGCCATCACTCAGTGCGCAACGGGCTGCTGCTCCCATGGTGGGACAGTCAGGCCTCTGTCCTGTTCAATTTCCTTGATACACATGTATACACATATATGAAATGACGTAGGGTTCACTCCTAGAACATTTGTCTAAGGTCGTACTATTTCAAGCTTTGTATATATATAAAAAAGAACGCTCGTATCTCCTTATATATACCCGTGCACGGGACCGCATTCCCGACGTACCGTGATGGAAACTAAATCAAGAAAAAAAAAAAAGAGCAGTGTGTGGAAGTGCGTGATTGTTTAGAAAGGAAGAGGCGCAATCAGTATCGCAAGCGCGAAAGAAAGCGGTGCACTTCAGATACCTCACTCGCCCTTCCACGTTCCTTTTGATCATTTTCTCCTGCTAACTGTTCTACGAACAAAGACAGCGTTCTTGCCGAAAACGTCAGAAGATATATATAAAGATTTTTGACGGTCGAACGAATGGTTTCTATTTTCGCCCACAACGAAAAAAACCCTGAGCCGATAAAGCTCGATAGCGAGGCGCGTGGTCGTGATTACAGGAGGATGTTGTATGTTCAGCCGGGCAAACAGAGCGAAAGAAAATACGGTATCTTTTCCCACTTGTTTTTAAATATAGTCGCAACGTTGGCTATCTGTCGCTCACCCGTGCGCACTCTTTCGTAAAGCTCCCAAAACAATACCACGTGATCGCGAAAGCACTCCTGCGCGTGCGCATACTGACAATAACATGCGGAACGACGATTGGTGTAGAGCAATCTGCATCCCTGTGCACTCTGCGTGCCACTTAGCGCTGATGACGCGGACGCGCACCGATGCATCGGGCTGCAGGTATACGGATTCACCCACGGTCTTTGCAATTAAAGAGATTGGCAGAACAAAGCGGTCACGCTCGCTTGGCGATACGAGGATACACTCGGCAAACAATAATAAAAAATAATAATAAAAGAAGTGGACACGCTTCCACAATGAGTCATTGTGCTGCGCTATTTGTACTTTTGGCTTCTTATGTGTCCGTGTCTTTTTAGGTCTGAGTTCCCGCTTAATTGTCGGGAATGACAAATAGAAACACGTTTCTGTAGCTAATGTACATATGGTACATGGCAGCTTGCGTGCGGAAAATGTGGTGGTGTTTTTGTTAGCGTATAGTTACACGGAAGGAAGACAAAACGGATTCGCAGCCTTTTGAAGTGAATCCGCTTCAGTCGCGCTTAAAAGCGAAAAGTTGGACTGCAGCGGCTTTGTCGCACCAATAAGGATATATAGTTCTAGCAAATCCAGAAAACACAGATTTTGAAAGCATTTGCGCACGATTTTGACAGTGACGAAGAATATAACCAGCGACATGTATAGTGTCTCCATGGCAACTGCCAGGAGGCGGGTAACGGAAGGAAATAACAAAGAAAAACGACGCAAGTTTACTTTTTTATTGTTGACACTGGTATATAGCAGTGTGCTAAATTCAGGAGAACTTTGCAACCTCTTGCGAGCTCCCGCGATACCAAATGTTTAATACGCAAAATATTTCGGTTGCTATGAGCAACTGACTGGAGGCACAAACACAAAACAGTGAGTGAGGGTATGAGCTATACATGCTTCAAGGCTATAAAGAAGAAAAAAGTCAGCAATGTCCTCACTTTCCTTATACAGTATACCGGAAGACGCCAGAGTGCGGTCATTACGCTGATACCAATCAGCATTTCGATTTCACACGGCTTCCGAAACTACGAAGCGAAATGAATTCACTCACAGATTCGCATCAATATAAAAAAGCACTTCAAGCAGGCGCAGCCAAAACACGACTAGTAATCTTATCTTCGGTGCCACGTCATTCTGAAGTGTTGCAGTTGACGGAGTGATGTTAGGAGACGTGCCCTGACGTTCAAGACTGTACCTGAGTGCTGTGCGGGTGACGTCTTGGCGCGTGCGTTCGTAAATATGATCGCGTCCCTGATTGGCTGGCGCTTCGTGTCCGTATACGTACCTCTCAGTGAAGTCACAAACATTTGTGAAATAAACACTTCGACTCTTCCGGCTTCCACTTAGTGCAGTCTCTTACGAATTTTCTGTAATAACTCTAACAGTTTGAACAGTTCCAGATGAATCGATAAAGAAATGGAAGGACGTCAATTCGCTGCAAATCAACGCGCCGTTATCAGAATACACGTTCTGCGTGTCATTCCTAGACACTACGCAGGAGTAGTGACCAGAAGCCAACCGCGTCAGAAAGCCTCAAGCATTCCATAGCGCTCAACACAAACCACGGCGCTGCTCAGAAACCAGTTTCACCCACGCGCTTATTGCTTTTCATTTCGTACATACTTCCCACCTTAGGTCAACGAGAAAAGTTAGCCTTTCTTTATTGCTTCGTACGTGGCCGCTTAACAGCGTTGCTGACCACAATGACCTCTTCGCCGCATCCTTCCAGGTCCGAGAACAAAAGCGCGACAAAAAAAGAAAAAAGTTCGGCAGAAAGCGCGGCTGAAGTGTGCATTGTTCTGGACTAGCGCGCCATAGTTACACGCCCTGTACTGCGCGAGAAGCGCATCGCCCGTGCATATACGTATTTACAGAGTGCGCATGCGCGCCCCGTCAGGCCTCGGCGTACGCTGACTCACCGCACGGCACGCAGTTGGAACGATAAAACAACTAAATCGCGTGAAGTTCCGATTAAACAAATGCGGCGCGCGCGGCGGAGGCAGCGAACTTCGCACTGTCGAGTGCATGAACAGGTTCTGACCCATCTCCTTGACCCGCAGAAAAACAAAAAAATAAACTCTCGCTTTCGTACGAAGCGGTGAATGGCATATACAGGTACATGCACGCACGCACACGCATACTGCACTTCGAGGCCGGGTTTTCTTTTTCTGCAGTATAGTTCCCAACAAAAAGTGGCTTTCTCCGCACAGCGCGGACAATAAGCGTATTTCCAGAGATCCCGCTGCGTTGGTTGGAAGCCTGTGTTATTTCGAACGTCCGGCAGCCAAAGTGCCCCGGCAGACAAGCTCGATCGTGCTTTGCTTGCGCTCTTCTTCTTCATCGACAAGAGGCCTCAAGGGGTCTCTCCGCCCTCTTCTCCTACTGGAAGTCCTCTTCGCATCGAGCCCCGAAGCGAGCGCCGAGAAAGTGGCGTCCCATTGTGTGCCCATCATGCGAGATTGAGGGCTGCCGCCGGCTGTGCCACGGCTGTCCGGACGTCGCTACGCCGGCCTTGCAACCTGTTTGCGCGACCTCTGACCTGGCCCCGCGACGTAGGGCTCCAAACCCCCCCCCCCCCCCCCCAACCCCTACCCTTAGCCACGCATACAACGCACTCTGTTGTCCGGCACAAAAGCCATGTCTGTGTTCACATTAGCTTCGCTCCTGGAGCCACTATGATGATAACCAGCCTTTTCAGAGATTTGGGACGATTATGAATAATTTACCTTTAGACGTATAGTTGATGCGACAGGGTCGTGTCAGCCATTGGGCTGACCCGGAGCGACCCGACCGCCTTTATTTCTATGTTTTTACAGGTCCGGAGTGAACCAGCGGATTGCGAACGGGTTGAACCAGTACGCCTCCACGATATCGTTTACACCAAAGGTCTCAAACACGTGGCCTGGGGTCCGCATGCGGCCCGGTGAAGTTTCGCTAGAGGAGCGCGGCTCCACCAGGAATAAAATGTTTGCGACTTTCGCTAAATGGTGCTCGCATTATTTACTTTTCTATTGCGACTATTAACGCTTTGTTAGGGTAAACCGCTGAGGTAGGACTGGTCTCAAGCATTTTTTTTTATTTTTCGTGAGAGGGTTCCTGGGGGAAGGGACCCTCCCACCTTCACCATTTGGCCACTTATTAATAAATATTTCTCTCTCTCTCTCTCTCTCGTGAGGTACACCATGGGGTCACCATGTGTTGAATGATAACCGTGGAGCAAAATCTCGATATTTCAAAATCTGCGTCCAGACCTGTGTCATTCGGGAGATCAGTATCGGTATTACTTTCGAATGCTGACGCCAAGTCCCCTTCAGAAATGATCCACACATCAGATGTGGGAAATCCGATCTTCCAAATGGCAGCGTTAGGTGACATTTTGTTCAACTCTACCGCTCCAACCTTGCTCACCGTTCCGGCCCTTGCGGGACTAAATTTCGTGAATGCGGCCCGCTAGCTGAGGTGAGTTTCAGACCCCTGCTTAACATGCACCCGACCGACAATGTTTTTATCCGACAAGCCAACTCGACCTGAGTCTGTCTTTCGTTTACACAAAATTAACGCCTGGGGGTCGAGTCAGAATCTGGGCTGAAACCAGACAGCTTCGACTGCGTTCCTATGCATTTGCCAAACGGGTCGAGATAGACAACACACCCTTTCTTGTTCCGCTGTCCAGGCTCTCCCTTTGCCAAGTCATGTCTGTAGATCGGACAGTGAAGCCGATGAATTTAGGTCTATAGACCTGACTGTCGCAAATGTGTACCAGACCTGGCGTAGGTGTATGCCTAAAGATATATGTTGCTTAGCGAGTCGGACGTTAATTCTCAACGCTGAAGATTAGTACGGCATAGATGCATTTGCGCGCACTCATTGTGGACGAAGCGACCAGCAAAAGTTTTTATTCGTACAGTGATTCAAGCCCAGTTCTAAGTGTCGCAGCAGAGGAGAAATAATAATAATTGCGGGAGTTTTAACGTCCCAGAACCACGATATGATTATGAGGGACGCCGTAGTGGAGGGAGGGCTCCGGGAAATTTCGACCACCTGGGTTTCTTTATGGTAACCTAAATCTAAGTACACGGGCCTCAAGCATTTTCGCCTCCATCGAAAACGTGGCCGCCGCGGCCGGGATTCGATCCCACGAACAGCGGAGAAGAAAGGACAGATTAAATGTGAGGAGAAAACAGCTTATCGTATATTGGGTTATTATTCGACACAGATTATCTTTTGTTTTTCACATATGTAACTATAGTTTGACTTTGTACACACAGACATTGAACGATCGCGGAGCACCAAACGCAAAAATAACTTGTGAAACAACCTGACGTAGAAACATCACGAAACTCCCTGATCGCCGAATGAAATGCTCCATATTGAAACCCTCTCTGCTCACTGGGAGGCAGTGCGACAGAGGTATTACGACATACTACGCAATGAAATATGATGCTGTTGTTGTTGTTAACTGTAACACTTAAAAAACGCTCTTCTTATTCCTTGTTCGTAATTTAGTTTTTCCATTGTATTAACATAGGAGGTCCCGCCTGCGGGTTGTAAGCTTGGGACCTCCTCCTGCATATTCACCTGCAATGTACTACATTTCTGACGCCACTAATAAATATTGGTTGATTGATTGATTGATTGATTGATTGATTGATTGACTGATTGATTGATTGATTGATTGATTGATTGATTGATTGATTGATTGATTGATTGATTGATTGATTGATTGATGTCTTTTTGCGACTGCACGGGGAAGCGAAAGCTCACTTTCGCATCCACGTTTCTTGTGTGCATGAGGTCGCCAGCACGTACCGTTGATCCTTAGAACCACCTGGCTCCTTTGGTGTCTTTGTACTAATGGAACTAATCTGACCTGGCGTACGTACACGGAAGTGGCACCGATACAGCGAGCTTGCAGCTGAGTGTATACAGCACAACAAAGCAGCCTTTTCCGCAATCGGCTATGAAACACTACCAGACGAAGCGGTTACGTCAGCCCATGGCAGCTACCTATGCAAGCCTCTATCAGAAGAAGTCCTTGCGAGTCCTTGAATAACGTAAAAAGAAAACAAGAAAAAAAGTTAAAAAGTCCTTGGAGAAACGCCGCTAATTCAGCACACGTATAAACTTCGAAGCCGCGCAGAACGGCGCCGAGCGCCAGCATCAGGGTCCCGGATGTGAGCAGCCAGCTTACTTAGAAAGAAAGAAAAAGAAAATATTCAAGAGAAACGTGCACGCCTTGGTACGCTTTTTCAAGCACTAATCTTTCCCTTCAATCTCCGCATACGATTCCCAACTCGGTGCGGTGTCGCCGAGAGAAAAGAACGAATTCCGAACAAACGGCTTTTTTTTTTCTCCCTATCGACATTACCATACATACATTATACCGCGGTGAAAGTATGTAAAATGATTTTTTTTTTTCAGGCGCACCCAAGCGACTACGGTGAAGGCATCGAGGAGAGAGCGCTAAGGAGAACCCCTCTTGGTTGAAGACCGTATCTTGGAGAATATAAACGCGGCCCCTGCGAAAAAAAAACTGAACATCCGGACTGCATAAGATCTTCGAGAGAAGAACGGAGAGGAAGAATGCCCCATTAGCGAACGAACGCACTTCACTTACAACAAAGGACGGTACTCTCTCTCTCTATCTCTTTGTTCCTTTTTATAGCGCACGCTTTGTGCGTTGGAAGTCAAAAAAGGGACAAACCTGTCGCGAACCAGGCCGGCTGGCGTATAGACCAATGAAAAAATATGACAAAATTGCATCTGTGATGAGAGACAAGATGGCGTAGGCTAGACCCAGCCCAGCCGAGGCTATTGATAGTTTGGGCAAGTGACGTCATGTACGTAGCTTTTCAAAGCACCGGTGCTCCAACATGGAGGCTATGATGACGTTAAGGCAGTATAATGACGTTACGATTAACCTGCTTCAACGTAAGGAACGATATGAACGGACCGTTGTTGGCCTATGTGCACGAATAACGAAGCAACTTGCGCGCGATGTGCTGGTAACATTATCGTTACATAAAAAACATCGCATCCCACCATGCTGGTACTCCAACATGGCGGTTTCAGTGACGTCAACGCGGGACCGCTATCATCATCATCAGCCTGATTACGCCCACTGCAGCGCAAAGGCCTCTCCCATGTTCCTTCAATCAACCCGGTCCTGTGCTTTCTGCTGCCACGTTATACCTGCACACTTCTTAATCTCATCTGCCCCTCCTAATTTTCTGTCCCCCCCCCCCCCCTCACGCGTTTGCCTTCTCTTGGAATCCAGTCAGTTACCCTTAATGACCAGCGGTTAATCCTGCCTACGCGCTACGTGCCCGGCCCATGTCCATTTCTTCTGCTTGATTTCAACTATACGATGTCCTTAACCCCCGTTTGTTCTCTGACCAACTCTGCTCCCCTCCTGTCTCTTAAAGTTACACCTATCATTTTCCTTTCGATCGCTCGCTGCGTCGTCCTCAATTTGAGTTGAACCCTCTTTGTAAGTCTCCAGGTTTCTGCTCCGTAGGTAAGTACCGGTAAGATGCAGCTGTTATATACCTTCCTCTTGAGGGATAGTGGTAGACTACTATTCATGATTTGAGAATGCTTGCCGAATGTGCTGCCATCCCATCCTTATTGCTTTAGTTACTTCACTCTCATGGTTCGGCTCGGAGACCGCTATATAAACAGTTAAACTAAGCGAACGCTGAGGCCATTGGCATGGCCAGGGGGGAGGGGGGGGTGCGAGCGCTTCAAACCTCCTGCCCACCACTCCCTACCCTCCCCCCCCCCCGAAAAAAAGTTTCAATTTTGGCATGTGTTTGTATAAATGCTCACTAAAAACGCAAGTGCGAACATAAATATGGTGTGGTTCTACCCCCTCCCCCCTTTTTTCGACAAAAAAAGAAAAAAAACACAACTCTGGATACGCTACTGGCTGAAGCTCTGTACCTGTCCCAGAGTCTCATCGGCCATGCAGACGCGATACATGCGTCGCTGTCTAACTCCGACCGCTCCGACGTTACGACTTGGGAGTCACGATCGCTGTTTCGGCCGGCTTTCAAGTAAGCTGAGAACGCAGTATCCAAATCGTGGCGCGCGTGCGTGCGCTGACGAGAAGGCGGCCCGGTTTGGCCTAAATAAGGCACCGCGGTGACCTGGAAGATTCGATGGGAACCGGGTCCTTTCCGAACTGCATCGCGTGACACGCGGTTCATTTCTCCGCGTCACGTTCGATGTCCTTTTGTATATAGGGAAAACGAAAAAATCTGATTGCAAGCTGCCGAACGAGAGAATGTATTAACTGCTTCGGAGTGAGTGAGTGAGTGAGTGAGTGAGTGAGTGAGTGAGTTAGAGAGTGAGTTAGAGAGCGAGTGAGTGAGTGAGTGAGTGAGTGAGTGAGTGAGTGAGTGAGTGAGTGAGTGAGTGAGTGAGTGAGTGAGTGAGTGAGTGAGTGAGTGAGTGAGTGAGTGAGTGAGTGAGTGAGTGAGTGAGTGAGTGAGTGAGTGAGTGAGTGAGTGAGGAGTGAGTGTGAGTGAGTGAGTGAGTGAGTGAGTGAGTGAGTGGAGGAGTGAGTGAGTGTGAGTGAGTGAGTGAGTGAGTGAGTGAGTGAGTGTGAGTGAGTGAGTGAGTGTGAGTGAGTGAGTGAGTGAGTGAGTGAGTGAGTGAGTGAGTGAGTGAGTGAGTGAGTGAGTGAGTGAGTGAGTGAGTGAGTGAGTGAGTGAGTGAGTGAGTGTGAGTGAGTGAGTGAGTGAGTGAGTGAGTGAGTGAGTGAGTGAGTGAGTGAGTGAGTGAGTGAGTGAGTGAGTGAGTCCGCTTTCAGTCGTGACGTCACGATCAAAAGCCGGTATTTCGTGCACTCCATAGTGAGATGTCGTGGTCGATGTTTGGCAAATGCTCCGCCTCGGTGGCCCAGCGGTTACGGTGTGCGGCTGCTGACCCCAAGGTCGCGGGTTTGATCCCTGCCGTGGCGGTCGCATTTCGACGGAGGTGAAATGCTACAGGCCCGTGCACTGTGCGATGTCAGTGCACGTTAAAGAACACCAGATGGTCGAAATTTCCGAAGCCTTCTATTACGGCGTGCCTCACAATCATATCATGGTTTCGACACGTAAAGACCCCAGATATTATCACTATGTTTGCAAAGGGATAATCAACTCTCCCACACGTGACGTCACAGACAAGCCACGTGGCTGTCCTATTGTCTACGTAGGAGGAACTTAATTAAAACAGGCAGGACCGCATGGTGCCGCCGGCGTCGCTTTCGGGCAATATACGCTTCACGGAGACAGCAGTGACGCAAGTGCCAGGTCCCGTGGCGAGTGCACTGTACACGTAACAGGCTGTAAGGTTACAATGACAGGAAGTCCCGGTTGTGCTTCAACAGCTGCAGGGGTTCGGCGCCACGATACTTTTTTTTTTACACTTTGGTTCCGTGCTAGAAACAAAGGGACGAGGACTTTCAATTCCCCATTTTACTTTTACCTTCTTTCTCTCTTTGAGCGCTGGTGAAACGAGTATATAGGTGTATATATGTTATGCCAGCCTATCCTAGCGCGCTGTTTTCTTTCCGTTCGCTCCACATGGCTATTCCATCCTCATGTCCGTAAATGTAGGCGAGATGAGCGAGGAAATAAAGATTATTGCCTTTTGTTCTCAGCACCTCCCCACTTCCCCCTCACCTTTACAGCGTGGGTGGCTCGCCCATGGGTGCATATATATATATATATATATATATATATATATATATATATATATATATATATATATATATATATATATATATATATATATATAAATAAATAAAAGCGATGTTAGCGAACGTTGCAACGGAGACGGAAGAGCGGAGACAGTTAAAACGGAAGGAAAACTGAGCAGGAACAAAAGGAGGTGGGGGGAGGGTACCCGACGAGGCGCATCCCATTCAATTGTTTCGCTAAAGGGTGAAGAGTGACCGCAAGCGCCATTCCATCCGTCATGGCATATTGCGTCCGTGACCATGCCGCGCCGAGTATGTGGACCAGAAGGAAGGGGGCTTCGGAGCGGAGGAAAAGAAGGATTAAGCGCGGAGGTTCCTTTTCCGTGACAGGATGATCACGTGAGCGAGCGGGCGCACGCTACAGTGCGCACTAGCGTTAAACGCACCCCTTTCTGAGCGCCGTACGTGCGCGTATGTATACTACACTATACATAGTTCTAGACAGCGCAGCGTAAGCTGCAATCGTAGCCGGCAAGATGAAGTGCAAGAAGCCCGAACAAACCCGTCGCTACATTCAGCTCCGAAGAAATGCTTTGTGTCGAGGAGTTTGGCTCGTAGTAATTACGGAATTCGAGCGCTGTAAACACTCGAGACTGACAGACCACGGGGCTGCAATTCTATTATATGGCCGCGTCGTAGAACTCGCCCTTCTTGACAGTTGTGATTGGCCCGCGAGGCTGCGTGCTACGGCTTGATTGGCTCTAAACGTCTACGTACGGGAGTTCCATAACAGCAACATGGGCAGTGCGAACACGCAGCCATAGATATCGCTACAGAGACGGGAAGGCGGGGCCATTGCTCTTTTGTAGGGAGGTGCAGAATCTATCTCTGGCTGCTTGATAATACAGCGTCATGACAGACGCCAAATAATGAAAGATAAGAGGGGGACACACTGACAGAAAGGGGTATATAGGCGGCCTGTTTCTTAAGAAACATTACCGAAACACATGCATATGCGACGTGGCTCAGTCCACGGATAGATACAGACACTTGACGTCAGTGGCCCCTGACAGAGCTGCCTGTGAGGCAGGACACTGATCGCTTCGTAGGCGCAGTTGCTCCTCCGCAGAAGCAAAATGTGCACCACTCAAACGAGTATTACTTCAATCGCAGATGCGCAGCACGCCCAGCAAATGACCAGTCACGTGATGTGCCAAATGACCTGCCATGCGCTGAACTCCAGCTGCCAGCGCAGCTTTCCTCACGGCACTGGTTGCTTTAAGGCTGTTAGCAACAAGGACTGCGTGCTAAGCAGATGCGAACTCTTTAACTATATACTCCACGCTGCCAGTGTTGTATAGTGTCTACAGACATGCTATGTATGTTGCCTGCTGCCTGCATTATGCGGCATGCTGTGGCTTTTATATATAGCGTCTCTCATTCGAAAGGCGGAGAAGACACGAGAACTTTGTCGGCTGACCACGCAGAAAACAACAAGAGATTATTCACCCGGAAGTCCGGCGTGCAACAGTATAAGCATTTCAAGCTCTAAGAAAGCGAAAATGAATCAAGAGCGAATCATTACACCGTCCGAGTGCTTTCGGGTTTGTTGTACAACGGAAGCATCGTTTGAAGCTGCGTATCGCCGGATCTGATCCGTCTGATCGAGCTTTGTCATTCCTGTGGCTGTATAGTTTCAGCGTGCGCACACCACGACAGACAAGCTGCGTACATTGTGTACCAATTGTGCACCCCACCGTTCTCGAACAGCAAGGAGAATGCTGCATTCCTATAGACTGTCCAAAAGCGCTCTCCGCTCGCTCCTCACCAACTTTCCGGGTCTGCCTTTGAAAGATATGCATCCTGAATGTATACCGGAAGATAGTGCGTCTCACTGTGCCTCGCAGCTGAAGCGCATTTGCGATGCTATAGGAACGTTGGGTTACCCTATACACGGTTCACTCAAAACAAGGGCGAGTTCAGCCTAACGAAGTTAGACGTCTTTACGCTCGTTTCTTTGCTTTCCTTTGTCTCAGCGCGCGGCTCGCCCCCTCGTTGTTTCTCTCTCTCTCTCTCTTTTTTTTTTTTTTTTTTTTTTGTTGTAAGGCGCATTAATCACGGGGCCCTCCCTCCAGGGAAGGAAAGCCAAGCTGCGTTAAAAAAAAAGAAAAAAGAAGAAAGAAAGAGAGGCCTTTTTGAAACCTCGGAAATTGGGCTCAAACACACTTCCCTC